>JAREYC010000014.1:23062500-23567500 GCA_030015325.1 Cryptoblepharus egeriae
AACTGCTTTTCTACTGTTGTAGAGAGGCAGCCATACAAGCATTCATTCCATTCTTTAGCTGAGGCAGGCAAAGGCAGGGGGTCCTTTGCTTTTTTAATTGTTGACTGCTTCTTTTTACAACAGTAAGAAAAGTTGTTTTTAAACCATTGTAAAAGGACACACTTTTTAAAAAACTGCTTTTATATATTTTTGTATCAGCAGGGAGTCTCAGAATCAAACCCTTGCAGTTATTGAGGCAGCACCTTATTCCATTACTAGCAATGGAATAAGATACCTGGAACTTGGTTTTTAAACCTATTATTCCACTGTTTTTATCCACTGATATTGTTATCTACAGGAGGTTCTGGAATGGAACCTAATAGATAACAAGAGATACCTATATATCTGCTTGATATGCTTACACAATCCTTTGTATCCTAGAAGAACTTGATGTTCAGACCAAGTCCGCACATACAGTGCTGCCTCACATAAAGAGCTTAATTCGTTCCAGAGGCCTGCTCTTTAAGTGAAACGCTCTTTAAGTGAAGTAGATTTTCCCAAAGGAAATAATGGAAACTCAGACGATTGGTTCCACAACCCCAAAAAATATTCATATAAAAATATTAACTGGATGTAAAAATGATGACAAAACACTGGAATTGAATTCAAAACATGCATTCAATGTGCATGAGCCTATAAAGTCTAGTTAGGCTGCAATCCTAAAGACACTTTCCTGGGAGTAAGACCCATTTAACACAATGGGGCTTACTTCTGAGTAGACATGGTTAGGAGTCTGCAATCAAAGACACTTTCCTGGGAGGCTTACCTGGACTGCTGCTGGAGGTTCAAGGTGGATGGTGGGGACACTTGGGGACAGTTAGGAGCAGCTGCCTCTGGCACCTCCAGGCAACTTCCCCCAAGCTGGGGGCAGTTAGAGGCAGCAGCACTGGCCAGCATCCCTTTTAAATAGCCTCTGCGTGGAGCATCAGGGCTGCATAGCACGTGTGCCTATAGCACGCTTGCTTGTTAAGTGAAGTGAAACTTGTTATGTGAAGCAAGATTCCTTGGAAATTTATACTTGTTATGTGAAACGCTTGTTATGCGAGGCACTTGTTATGAGAGGTACCACTGTATGTGTTCATCCTGGGATTACATACTTGTGCAAAAGTTATTACAGCTATACTGCACACAGTGTGCAGTATGGCATGCATAGCTTCCTCACAGACCTGATGTTCGCCGATGACAGCACCATATTTGCAAATACAGACATAGAGGCAACAAATATCCTCAAACATGTTGCCCCAATTGCCAAGTCTTACGGCTTAAAAATCAACACCGAAAAACCAAAGTGATGACAATTGATGGTCCCGAGCTTGTGTCCAACTGGATGGAGCCACAATACAGCAGGTGTAAGAATTTAAATACCTTGATTCAGTAGTACAGGGAAAAAAAGCTGGCTTCTACCCATGAAACCCATGAAAAGGCCAGGTAGCAGCTGCATTTGCTTCATTAAAGTGGTCCCTTTGGAAGCAGACAAAGATCACTGCCAAAACCAAAATGCACCTTACTCTAGTTTTACCAATACTCCTATATGGGTCAGAAACTTGGATCATTTTCACGTTGGACATAAATAAGCTTGAAGTATTTCAAATGTGATGTTTAAGGAAGATCCTTGGTACAGTGGTGCCTCACGTAACAAGCACATCATGTGAAGTATGTTCCATGTAACAAACAAAAATTTCTCTAGGATTCTGCTTCACGTAACAAACACACTCGTTGGCAGTTGGGCAGACATGCTGGCCTGCAGCCCTTTTAAAAAGCGTCAGGGCTGCCTAGCGCACCTGCCCATAGTGAAAGCAACACTTCCGCGCTGTTCCTCCTGTGGCCGGACGTCTGCTGGGCAGAGGGAGAGAAGAGCAGTGGGGAAGAGGGAAGCAGCTCAGGGTAGCCAGAAGGGAGCAGGTGAGAGAGAGGATCAGGTTGGAGAGGAGGAGAAAGTGGGGAGACACTTGGAAAGTGTCTTGGATTGCAGCCTCCTAACCATGTCTACCCAGAAGTAAGCCCCATTGTGTTAAATGGGGTTTACTCCCAGGAAAATCTCTTTAGGACTGCATAGGATCATGCACACTCACTGCATACTTTGTCATCATTTTTACATCCAGTTAATATTTTTATATGAATATTTTTGGGTTCTGGAACCAATCGTCTGAGTTTCCATTATTTCCTATGAGAAAATCTGCTTCAACGTAAAGAACATTTCATGTAACAAACATTCCTCAGGAATGAATTAAATTTATTACGTGAGGCGCCACTGTATATCTTTACATATCTTTTAAACTATATCATAAGAAAAAGGTGCGACCAACAACCGACAATTGAAGAGCAGGCACAAAAATGCAGGCTATCCCTACAATCTAGAGTAACTACGAGAAGACGTAAGAGGCACTTATTCTGGATTGCTCTATTCATTTCCCATAGGTTTCCCATATGTGGCACTGTAACTACATAAGTGTAAAAGTCTTATAGTTACTCTGGATTGTAGCCTAAGGTGGTTTGGACATGTTTGCTGAATGGACACCAGCAGGCTATCATATAGATGCTTAAGGCAAGAACACACCAACTGATTGGAAAGTCCAGCGTGCGGCCAACTCTGCTGGCCGCCAGCTCAGGGCTTAAATAAAAAAAAACTTATTATCTATATCTATATTATTATCTATAACCCCAAAGACAGGATTTACTTAGTCTTTCACTCAATTAAGCCACGGCACACATTTAGCTGCTAACCATGAATAACGTATTCACCAATTACTTGATGGTTGTAACCTCAAGGGATAACTTGCATTTATGAATTAATTCTGAAGTAGTCAAGTATTCCAGAACTAACTTGGAAGAACTGCAGGTAGACCTTCCACCAATATTTCTCAAGGTAGGTCAGTGGTGTAGCCAAGGCATTTGGCACACCACTGTGCCAAAGAAATTTGTAAACCATTTAAACCAAGCAAGATATACCCTTAGATGACCATCTAAAAATAGCCTAATTTGCATAAATTATAATTGCCGGTCAGTGGATCCAGTTGGTCATCTAAGGGGTAAGCATTTAGCTGTGCCTGCCCATCTGAAGATGGGCAGGTAAGCAGTTCATAGAATCATAGAGTTGGAAGGGACAAAGTTGATCATCTGGTCCAGCCCCCTACCAGTAGAAGAAGATCCTCGTCTTGTGGGAACCTGGGTCTTGAACCCTGGCCTGCTGGTTAACAGGCATGGTGTCTTAACCACTTGTGCCACCAGAGGACTGTATCATCATCCAAGAACTGCAAGATGGGGTGAGCTCCCATCCTTAGCCCAACTCCTGCCAACCTATCAGTTCAAACACATGTTGAAGCAAGTAGAAAAAGAGGTACCACCCCAATGGGGAGGAAAACTGCATTCCTTGCGCCTCGATGTAAGGTCATGCTAGTCACACAATCATGGAAGCATCTTTGGACAACACTGGCTCTTCAGCTTCGAAACAGGGATAAGCACCGCACCCTACAGTTGGTCACAACTAGCAAGGCAACCTGCAGGGTACAACCCATGGGGTAGCTGCTGTTGTTTGTTGGTTAAAGATGTTGTGCTTATCAATCTGAAGATTGGCAGGTTTTTGGTTTGAAAACTGAGTACCACAACCAGGGTGACTATATGACCATAAAAACCCAGATTTGTCTAGATTTTTAGCCTCCTGTCCAGGTATCCTACATTTTGGCTTCATCTTCAAACTTCGCAATACTGCATAGTACATCATCATGTCATATGTTGTTGGATTTGTATTGAAGAGCAGAATCCAATGCAAAAAATGGTTTTGAGATATCTCCTTCCTATCAAAAGTTATGGCAAAAATATATATATAAAAACAAAAAATACATTTTTGGCAATTTTTTAAGTGAGTAGGAATTTTGGGTTGGGGTAGAATTTTTTGGCCTTGGGGTTCAGGAATTTTGGGTTTGGCATCTGGTCACCCTGCGCAAGACAGAGTGAGCACTTATCACTCTCAGGGCAGTTTGCAGAGGAACATATAGTCCCTCCCCAAACATATAGTCCCTCCCCCAAAACATATAGTCCCCCCAAAAAAACATATAGTCCCTCCCCAAAAACCTCCCCAAATTTTTCATCCTAAATAATATCTTAATGGCCTCCTAAAGGGAGTTCCAGTTTTTGCTGAGAGTTTTGTACAGAAAGGTACACCGCAGATCCGACCCCTGTCCTTTGGACTCCCATTTTGTACGGGTTTCCATATGTCCCAAAAAAGTCCTGATTTTGCGGGATTGTGTTCACATACTAGCAAATGGGTTCTGTCCCAGTTTTGTAGAAGAGAATTATGGCAACCCTAATTCCTCTGGAACTATATATAAATTGTAGAACAGCACCAAAAGGGGAAAATTCAATAGCAGTCTTTGGGCGAAATCCAGAGTAACTATGGGGAGTCCTTGCTCCGGAGTAAGAACAAGTTGCTCTGGATTGCAATATGAATTTCCCATAGGTTTTCACTAGGTGGTGCAGTAACTACGGGTGCACATAATATGGCTTATGTGCTCCCATAGTTACTCTGGATTGCAATATGAATTTCCCATAGTTTTTCACTAGGTGGTGCAGTAACAACAGGTGCACATAATATGGCTTATGTGCTCCCACAGTTACTCTGGATTGTGCCCTTTGTCAGGCTATGCAGGTGACTCTGCTATTATATAACATTTCCTCTTGGAAAAGGTGTTGAGTGCTGTCAAATATTATTTGTAAAGTAGATTTCACACTGAAAACAACTGTAAAAATTATTCCTACCAACCACAAGACCAAAATACTGATCCTTCAAGAGTAGGTGTAGTTAGAGCTGAAATCCCCAGGATTTCCAGCTTGATCCACTTTCCTGCCTCTGCTGCTTCACATGTTCTTGCTCTTTGAGATAGAAAGAAGGGGTGGTCAGGAAGTGTGGGGAAGAAGAGAGTGGAGGACTGCAGTGTGACGCTCCTCTCCTCCATACTTCCCATTTGCTTTCTTTCCTTCTTTTGTTCTGAATCCAGCAAATAGGTGGAGGAAAAGATGCAGTGGAGGCAACTGGACAACCAAAGGTTCAGGCATAGGGTCTCCAATAGTTTTAGGGCAAAATCCAGAGTAACTACGGGGAGTCCTTGCTCCGGTGTAAGAACAACTTACACTGGATTCCAATATGAATTACCCATAGGTTTTCACTAGGTGGTGCAGTAACTACGAGTATACATAAAGTCTCTTACGTGATCCCGTAATTACTCTGGATTTGGGGGTATGATCCACTAGATCAGAGCTGTTTCCATCTTGCAGCATATTGACAAGGCACGAAAATTGTCAAGGTACACAGTCAGCAACCATTGGCATTGGCAAGGCACTCCAAGGCACTTGACCATTGGCAAGGCGCTCCATGCTGTGGGTAGGAGGCTCAAATCCCACAACTGCCTGACTGATATAAGACCCTCCCAAAGTCTCACAGCACACCAGCATCCATGGCCATGTATTTAAAGAGCCAGGACTTTTACAATGATGTCTGGCTGCCAATTGTCGCAAACTATGATGGCACTACTATGGCACTACTTCCCAAACTATGAAGGCACTAGTATGATGAACTCACAGGTGCATCAATATATGCCCCCAAAGACTGCTTCTTACCAGCTCTCCCAGGGGCCACCATCCTGTATTTTGTGTGAGATCCCATGTGGTTCAAGATAGCAGCACATAGGTCAGCATATGGCAGAGCACCATTACCTCGTAAGTTGGCAACCAGTGGACTAATGCATTTGGTAAACTTGCCCCCAAATCCAGAGTAACTACGGGAGTGCGTAAGAGGGTTTATGTGCACCCGTAGTTACTGGACCACCTAGTGAAAATGTATGGGAAATTCATATTGGAATCCAGAGTAAGTTGTTCTTACACCAAAGCAAGGAATCCCTGTAGTTACTCTGGATTTTGCCCTAGATCAGTTATTTTCAACCTTCTTTATCTCAACGGGCGCACAACGGGTGTTAAAATTGTCAAGACACACCTTCAGTTGTTTGACCGCTGACAAGGCACAACGTGCTGCTAGGAGGGCGCTCAAATCCCCCAAAGACCCTCCCCAAAGTCCCATGGAAAGAATGGCCAGCCCTGGAGGCAGTTGTGGGAGATAAAGAACAACAAAATAGTTTACTAGACTCCTTAATAAAGCACAGCTCTGTGCTGTGATACCAAAAAAAATGCATTTTTCTAAACTACAACAGACAGAACACAAGTTGGATGTTAGCAAAGGGAAAAGCAAGACACCGGAAAGAGGGCAAAGTTAATGAGGCAGTGCCACAGAGTTAAATTGATAATGGAAGACCAAGCGGTACACATCACGATAAGTAATGAAGAAGGAGGTAGAAGGGAGACAGCGGAGAAATAGTGGCTTTTCCCCACTTTGGGGAGGTGTAGAAAACTCACGGGAAATTCACTTTCACTCCTTTGCTTCCCTCGGAAGTACTCTGATCATTATGCTAAAGGTCTGCCCACTTTTGATTTTCATTTAGGGGGTGCAGAATCAACAGAAGTCCAAACTTTCTTGAACAGGGTCCTGTTTTTCCCAGGAAATGTCCTCTTTTATAGCCTGGAAAAAAATCTTAACGGCCCCCCTTTTGTCAGCTAACAGCATGTGGCCTTCCCCTAATTGATTGATTTTACATAATAAATTATATGTAATAGCTTTAACTTTAGTAATAAATAAGTATAGAGAGATATTTATTTTGTCCTGTCCTACATTTTTCTTGGGTGACCTACATTTCATTCATTCATTCATTCATTCATTCATTCATTCATTGCATTTGTACTCTGCCTTTCTCCCCCAAAGGCAGCTAACAGTAAAAAAAATATAGGGTGCAATCCTAACATAGGCCAGAACAAGTCATTGATCTTCCTGTTCCTTTGGTGATGTACAGTGCAATCCTAAGCATGCCTATTCAGTAGTAAGTCCAGTGGTGGGCAGATGCCGGTTCGGGCCTACTCGCCCAAACCGGATCTTCCCACGTGGCGACCACTGGCGAACTGCCCAGAGCCGCGGCTGGCAAGAGCCATGGGGACCGGTTCGCAAGCGGCAGCCAGGTCTCCTGAAGTGGGGCTTCAAGAGACACAGTGCGCTAGCATCCAACTGGACGCTAGCGCACTGTGTCTCCTGAAGCCGCGCTTCAGGAGACGCGCCTGCATAGAGCTGGATGCAGGCACACTGAGCCGCTCCTCAGGGCGGCTCAGTGCATGTGCCTCAAGCTTGACGTAGGCGCACTGAATCTCCCTCGAGCAGACACACTGCGCATGCGCCAAGCCTGGCTCATGCGCAGTGAGGGCCCACCCCTCGCCCCACCCCCTGACTCCAGCCCTGCCCCCTGACCCCAGGCCCACCCCCCCCCCAACTTCCAGCAAACCGGATCTTGGGGCTTGGTGGGCCCATCACTGAGTAAGTCCCATTGTGTTCAATAATACTTACTCCCAAGAAAATATGCTTAGCACATGTCTGTGGACTGGCCTAATCCTCCCTCGGTGGTGGGGAGTGGTACACAAGTTATGGCCAAAAAACTACAAATCAAAAATATGCATTGCGCTCTATGGGAAAGTGCCCATTATCGCAGCATTACTTGTGAGTAGGCAAATGTGCCATTGTCCTCCAGAAAGACCAGGCTGAGAGGAATGCAGGACCTTGTCCTCCTTTTGAGGTTTGGGCATCTGGTCACCGTGATTGCGCATTGCTTTTTTTTGTTGTTGCTTATTTGTTGTAATCCTCCTGGAGTGCCCCAAATTGTAGAGAGAAAGGCAGGATAAAAATCCTATAAATAAATAAATTTTACATTGGGATTACCCGTCTTGTTTTTTGACGTATATGTTTTAATTGTTTTTTTAATTGAATGTTCTATTTATGTTTTTAATTATGTTTTAATGTGAGCCGCCTTGAGTTGGTCTATGACCCGAGAAAGGCGGGATACAATTTTTTAAATAAATAAATAAATAAATAAACAAACAAACAAACAAACAAACAAACAAACAAACAAATAAATAAATAAATAAATAAATAAATAAATATGATTCATACCAAAAGCAACTGCAACATTAGCCAATAACAGTGCCCCCAACCTAATTGGAAATGGTGGGTTTTTGCATAAGCAATGGGATTTCTGGGAAATACATGCTATTTGCAAGTCTAAAATTGGACCTTACAAACATCTGGCACATCCACATGTATAAATCAAGTCCGTTGCTCCAACCTTACATAAATTAACTCCAGGCCGTACTTCTCTCTGCAAAGTTGTGGTGTTTATTCAGATGATTGCAGTGGAACCCGGAGTCCCACAACTATGCTTTTCAAAGGGGGGGGGGATAATGCCGTTGATTAACGACGGTTGGTAATTAACAGCATCGAAACAAGGTCGAGCCCAAGAACGTTTCCCAGTTTTTCAAAAGACACTTTTCCCAAAGTCATCACTGCCGGGGAGTTGGCTTTTAACTCAACAGGGGGGTTGGGGGGGGGGGGTTGAGAGGATATCAAGGCGACTGATGATGAGCTGTTTGAATTATGCAAATGCGCAGGTATCCGTAGGGTTTGACCTTTTTCCCAATTTCATTTAAAATTCAAGGCATCAACTCTGCCTTCACAACTGCCAAAGTCAAATTAGATGTTTGCTACTCTAATTGAAGACAGCGTATCCAAACTGGCTGGGAAGGAGAAGGTGGCGCCGGCATCTCGCTAGGTGCGTCTTGGCGAGAGCGGCTGAAATATCCCATCGCATATCTTTCTATATATATAAAAGAGAAAAGTCACTGACTCACTCACTGACTGACTCACTCATTGACTCATCTACACCCTGCCAAACCTAAAAGCATGAAGTTTGGGGTGGGTGTTCCTTCCGTGACGGAGGGGTGCACTAAGAACCGGTTTTTGGAAATTCCAACCAGAAGCGGACGAAAAGGGGCGCAACGCATTTTCCTCCCTATACTTTGCATTGAAGAATCGGTGACTGAGAGATGTTCTGCCCCAATCCCCGGACCTAGAAGCATGAAATTTGGGGAGGGAGTTCCTTCTGTCACATGAACACCCACCAAGAACCAATGTGGAGAAATTTAACCCTTAAGGGGCTGAAAAGGGGTGCAACGTGTTTTTATCCTAAACTTAACATGGAAGACTGACCAACGTCCAGCCAATTTGGTTCTCAGTGCCTGGTGCACGGGGGGGGGGGGATGTTGTTCGAAGAGAGGGGTTGCACTGGAGTGGATGCTGCTCATGGGGGGTGTGCATGGGGGATGTTGCACATGGGGGATGATGTGCATGGGGGAGTTGTTGCACATTGGGGGTATGATGTGCATGGGGGTTTTTGCGCATGGGGGGTTTTGCGCATGGGGAGATGATGCGCATGGGGGACTTATGCACATAGGAGGTTGATGCACATGGAGGGTTGATGTGCATGGAGGGTTGTTGCACATGGGGGGGTTTTTGCACACTGGGTTGTCACGCATGGGTTCTTGATGTGCATTGGGGACGTATGCACATGGGGGATGTTGCGCATGAGGGAGAAGTTAAGTATGGGGAGATGATGTTCATGGGGGAGATGATGCGCAGGGGGAGATGACATGCAAGGGGTGTTGTTGCACATGGGGAGTTGTTGTGCATGGGAAGTTGTTGCACATGGGGGGATGTTGGGCATGGGGGGATGTTGTGCCATGAGTGGATGTTGTATGGTGGAATTTTACTCCTGCAACATGGGTACGCTTTTTGCTAGGTTCAATATAGACCACTCTGGCCTGGAATGGCTGGGCATACTGGGTGGACTGGACATTAACATTTGATTTATCACAAGTCCATGTGTTCGCCATATGCTAAATAAATAAATCCCATCACATAAGGAACCGATTCCGCATGGGTTTTATGAAATTTTAAGGGATGCGCAGGCAGGAGAGGCAGAGCCTCACCAGTCCCAACAAGTAACAAAAAAGAAGGCTGCAATCCTGATCTACAGTTAGGCCAGCTTAAGCCATACGCTAAATAAATAAATCCCATCACATAAGTAAGCGATTCTGCATAAGTCCTGTGTTGACCTGGGGATGTCACCAAAGTGCCGTAAGACGTTTTTATGCCACTCCTGGGAGGCAGTCATGCGCTTGCCTCCCTACATCACCACAGAAACAGGAAGACTGATGAGTTACGCTAGCCTAGGTTAGGATTGCACCCAAAGTCTTTCTATAATGGTCAGTGAACTAAACACACGTGTGCACACTCACACACACAGTGCAATCCTAACCCCTGGTTAGGTTGGCACAAGTCTCATGCTGGCCTGGGAATGTTGCAAAAGTATGCCAGTGCATAGACATGTGCCCATCTCCGCACACCACACTGGAAATAGGTAGATGGGTGAGTTGAGCTGGCCTAAGTTTGTTAGGATTTTCCGTGCACACCAAGAACAAGTCTGGTCTATTTTAGGGAGGGAGCTACCAGTCAAAAACCTGCTGGCATGGCTGGCTTTCTATGGGCAAAACCCATAGCAGTTACGGGTCCATGCAGTTATGTCACCCTCTAGTGTGATCTTATGGAAAGTCATCTTAACTGCTCCGGAGCAAGGAGCTTAATTTCTTTTTAGGATATAGGCCAAGGAAAAACAGGCAGCACACCTAGATCAGCAAACACTAGGGAGGCAGCAGACAGAGGTGCCTCAGTTCTGTTCAAAGAAAGCCATATAAACAGCAGGGAGCCTGGATCTCACTACAGATACTAGCCTAGAGACGCACCAGGGGAGGCAACTATCAAACCGTCTTGGGGTAGGGTTGCCTTAATTCTCTTCCACAAAATTGGGATAGGACCCTCACTTGTCACTATGTGAACACAATTCCCCAAAATCGGGATCGTTTCTGTTTAGGGGGACATATGACAACCCTATCTCCGGGGCCTGTTCTGAGATCGCCCTAGCAGTAAGTAGGGGAAGAAGAAGAAGAGAGGTCTTTTAAACTTTATTTCCAAGGAGTGGGTGGGGGAGACAATATGTGTGCGTTGAAGTGGTTGCACCTCCATAGTTCTGGATCTCGCCATAAGTTTCTGGAAACTGTTACTGAGTTGAATAACAGCCACCACTGGGTCCTCAGCAGATCCAGCAAAGCCCATTTAAGTGCATGAAGCTGTCCAAGAAGAGAAAAGAAGGCAGGTGGTCAGCAGAGAAATACCCCCAAATCCAGAATAAGTATGGGAGCACGTAAGAGACTTTTCGTGCACCCATAGTTACTGCACCACCTAGTGAAAACCTATGGGAAATTCATATTGCAATCCAGAGTAAGTTGTTCTTACACCGAAGCAAGGACTCCCCGTAGTTACTCTGGATTTTGCTCATAATGATGTCCAGGATTCCTCGGAGCTCAAGCCAGGGCCAGTTCGTGCATCTCAGGCAGCAGATTTATGGGAATGACTCTCCTTCCTCACCTCTTACTGCTCCTCCACTACTTACATGGAAGAAGGAAAGAGAGAACAGGCAGAGTGAGAAGAAAAAGAATACACAGAGTAGAAGGCAAGATGTAAAGGAAAGGAGATGCTTTGATCTAACATTTTCCTCTCCCTTCCTTATACTCAGATAGAGAAGCAGAGGCTGGTGACCAGAAGCCCAAGCCTCAAAAGGAGAATAAGGTCTTGGATTCCTCTCAGCCTGGCCTTTCTGGTGGACATTGGCACATTTGCCTACTCATGAGTAAAGCCGTGATATTGCTTACTTTCACTTTCCCATAGAGTTCAATCCATATTTTTAGTTTTGGGGCCATAACTTGATAGGAAGGAGATATTTCAACACCAATTTTTGCATTGGATTCTGTTCTTTAATACGAATCCAACAACATAGGACATGATGGGGTATTGCACATCATTGTAAATTCCTGAAATGGAGGGTAATGAAGCCCTTTTGGAGGACACCCAGACAGCAGGCTAAAAAAGAGGACAAATCTGGAAATTTACGGTCATATGGTCATCCTTGTGCATCACTGCATCAGGGACCAGGAGGATTTTGGCCAGGCTTTTATATTGCTACAGGGGATCCCCTAAAGATCTACTGCATGCCCATAGACCTATACACAGGGCACACCCTGTAGACCTACAATCTGGGATGTTATATAAATATTATTGATTTATCGATTGATTGATTCTGCATGCCAAAGATGGACTCACCCTACAATCCAGAGTAACTACAGGAGCACATAAGAGACCTTACGTGTACCCGGAGTCACTGCATGACCTAGTGAAAACCTAAGTGAAATTCATATTGCAATCCAGAGCAAATTGTTCTTGCACCGGAGCAAGGACTCCCCATAGTTACTCTGGATTGCACCCTCAGTCTCTGAGTCTTTCCCTTGTCTCTATAGCAGTGATTTTCAACCACAGATAGTCCTCAGGTGTGGTGCAAAAATTTGGGGAGGGACCTTTATTAATAGGAAAACTTGGGTTTTAGAACAGCAAGGTGTGCCATGTCAATGGTAAAAACAACTGATGGTGTGCCATGAGATGAAAGAGATTGAAAATCTATGGGCTCTAGATTCTATAGGATCTATAAGCAGCTTCTCAAAGTGGGGGTCGGGACACCTTGGGGGGTCACCTAGAGCTTTCCTGGGGGTCGCCTAAAGAACCCTGGTGCAGGGGGCCAGGTCAGGCTTGCCAGACCTCCAGCTGTAGCTAAGCACGCACTGGGGCTGACTGACAGCCTCAGGGCCCAATCCTATGCATGCCTACTCTGAAATAAATCCCATTATAGTCAGGGGGCCTTTATTCCCATGTAAATGTGGATAGGATTGCAGCGTCAGGGCCCAATCCTATGCATGCCTACTCTGAAATAAATCCCATTGTAGTCAGGGGAGCCTTTACTCCCATGTAAATGTGGATAGGATTTCAGCCTCAGGGCCCAATCCTATGCATGCCTACTCTGAAATAAATCCCATTGTGTTCAGTGTGTGCACAGAACACACATTTCATTTGTAACAACGAAAATACATCCTGCATATCTGATATTTACATTACAATTCATAACAGTAACAAAATTACAGTTATAAAGTAGCAATGAAAATAATTTTATGGCTGGGGGTCCCCACAACATGAGGAACTTATAAAGGGGTCACGGTGTTAGGAAGATTGAGAACCACTGATCTATAGGCTCTATAGGATAAAAATGAAAAGGCATCTGCTTATTTTGTTTAAGGTCCTGCACTCTACTCAGAATCCGTTACTAGCTTTGTGTTATGAGCATATTTGTGAACCTTTCCATTTCCATGGTCCTTCTTTTCCTTGTGAGCAGGTAGTATTGAATCAGCTTAATATGTAATAAATTATACAGGTGTTCTCCACCTGGCACGGAAGGGCGCATGTGCGGCTTAGCTGGAACCATGCACAGGCCCTTCTGAGCAGACCAGGGAGAGTTCTCCAGCTGGCACAGGAGGGTGCCTGCGGAGTTCAGCTGGAACCGCACATGCGCCTTTCTGGTCAAGCCGGGTAGCATTCTTCAACTGGCACAGAAGGGGGCATGTGGGGCTCAGCTGGTGCCACACGTGCACCCTTCTGAGTCAGCTGGGAAGCATTCTCCAGCTGTCATAGAAGGGTGCTGGGGTGGGGAAGTGCTAGGTGAGTGGGCATATTTGCACCCACCAGCATGTATGCACCCATGGCATGAGACATTGGGCAGCACCACCAGGCACGGTACACCACTGGGCAGCACAATCCTACTGTGTGCTGGATGTGTTCTCTGAATCCAGCCTAAGTACTGGGACTGCTACTGTGCTACTGCAGGGATGCTTATCCCCTTTCTGCAGTAGGGCTGTTGCAGCCACAGTAGGTCTACTCTGGTTTAGGCCATCTTAAGGAGGAGGAGATCCAAAAGGAGCAGCCCTAAAGGCTGGATCCAAACCCACCTCTGGCTGTCCACCTTTCCACCCCTAAAAGGCTGGAGCACGTTTTCCTCTGCGCCATCCCTGTGGAGTCTCAGGCCAGTGCGCCTCCATGCGCTGACCTGCTCTCGAAGAGTTTCTTCATTGACATCTTTGGTCCCCCAAGCTGAAGAAGGCGCAGAATGGCATCTTTTCACTTGTTAACCCAAATTGTGTCAGTGATAATGTGTACAGAGGCTCACTTTTTTCCTGGCAGGGATTTGTAGAATGCAGAGGTAAATAAACACGGCTTCCAACAAGGGTGGATTGAGTGAATAAATAGCAGGTTGTTTTGCTTGTGCTTCTCCTCGCTTGCTTGATTTTCATGCTACGCATGTTTTTCACGCCGTAGCAACGTCCGTTCCATTCCCTGAATGAGTAAACTCTGATGCACGCTTTACAATATCGTAAGATATTTGCTATTGCTTATTTGCTCAAAATCATAACCGTTCAACCAGCTCCTGCTTCCTCTCTGTACGTTCACCTGTAGATGAGGTGTGTCTCTGGGGCTTGAACCAGAAGCTATGTGACCTCGGGATATATTTATATATACAGTGGTACCTCGCTTAAAAAGCACCTTGCTTAACAAGCGTGTCACATAACAAGCAAAAATGTCCAAGAAATCTTGCTTCACATAACAAGTTCCACTTCACTTAACAAGCAAGCGCGCTATGGGCACGCATGCCATGCAGCCCTGACGCTCCGCATGGTGGCTCTTTAAAAGGGCTGCCGGCCAGCGCTGCTGCCTCTAACTGCCCCCAACTTGGGGGCAGTTGCCTGGAGGTTCCAGAGGCAGGTGCCCCTAACTGCCCCCAAGTGCCCCTACCGACCACCTTGAATCTCCAGCAGCAGCCCAGGTAAGCCTCCCAGGAAACTGTCTTTGACTGCAGTCTCCTAACTATGTCTACACAGAAGTAACCCCCATTGTGATAAACGGGGCTTACTCCCAGGAAAGTATCTTTGATTTCAGTCTCCTAATCATGTCTACCCAGAAGTAAGCCCCACTGTGTTAAATGGGTCTTACTCCCAGCAAAGTGTCTTTGATTGCAGCTTCTTAACCATGTCTGCCCAGAAGTAAGACACATTGTGTTAAATGGGGCTTACTCCCAGGAAAGTGTCTTTAGGATTGCAGCCTAAATAGACTTCATAGGATCATGTTTTGAATTCAATTCCAGTGTTTTGTCAACATTTTTATATCCAGGTAATATTTTTATATGAATATTTTTGGGGTTGTTGAACCAACACACACACACACACACACACACACACACACACACACACACACACACACACACACACACACACACACACACAGAGTCATGTGTGTATACCTGGCTTTGGAATAGGGGTATGAGCAATACTAGCCCCTCCATTAGGCCAACTTAGAAGATTGCTTCAGGCAGCAGATTGGTGAAGGGCTGCAATCCTAACCTCCACGTTAGGTTGGCATAATTTCCAGCACAAAATCCTGTGCTGATCTGGTGGTGCCATAAGGCACTTCTGCACCAGTCCTAGTGGGTTAAGCCAATGCTCAGACATGCGCCGATACCCCATGTTGTGCATGAATCCCAGCACAAGTCAATCTGGTCTAGTGGTGTCATAAAAGTGCTGTAAGGCATTTCTGCACCACTCTGGGGTGGGGGTTAGGCCAATGCACAGATATATGATGGCACACATGCCACCACGGGAATGGGGATACGGGTGAACTGTGGTGGCCTAAATTAGTTAGGATTGCACTGAAGGGTTCTATCTATCTATCTATCTATCTATCTATCTATCTATCTATCTATCTATATTGTAAAGGTGTTGTCATATGTTCTCATCTGCCACACATTTGTGGCTCACATTTGCAAACATTTATTCTTCTTTGGCTCTGAAAGTAGAACTAGAACCAAAGGGTACAAACTGCAAGAAAGGAGTTTCCAGCTGGATATCAGGACAAAATTCATGATGGTGAGGACGGTTCAGCAGTGGACGAGATGCCAAGGGAGGTGGTGGACTCTCCCTCACTGGGGATCTTCAAGCTGCACCTTAGGAGGTTATTCCTATTGTAACAAAAAAGAGGCATAATTCTTAAGTCAGGTTTTTGCTTGTGCCAATTCCGTGGGAGTAGAAATGCTGCACTTTATTATACACTCCAATATTTTATCTTATTATACACTCCAGTATAACAAAGGAATGTATGCAGTTAACTTTGGCACAATGATACAAAAGGCTGGATCCCCAGAGATGATCTAGGAGGATTTCCTGCTACAGGCAGGGGTTTGGACTAGATGACCAACTGGGTCTCTTTCAGCTCTGTGGTGGTGATGGTGGTGGTGGTGATGATGAGGAGGAGGATGATAATAATAATAATAAGAAGAAGAAGAAGAAGACAAGGTGATGGTAGTAGTGGTGGTAGTAAACATTGGCACAATGATACAAAAGGCTGGGTCCCCAGAGATGATCTAGGAGGATTTCCTGCTACAGGCAGGGCGTTGGACTAGATGACCTACTGGGTCTCTTTCAGCTCTGTGGTGGTGGTGGTTGTGATGGTGGTGGTGGTGGTGGTGATGATGATGATGAAGAAGAAGAAGAAGAAGAAGAAGAAGAAGAAGAAGAAGAAGAAGAAGAAGAAGAAGAAGAAGAACAAGAACAAGAACAAGAACAAGAAGATGTGATGGTAGTAGTGGTGGTAGTAAACGTTGGCACAATGATACAAAAGGCTGGGTCCCTAGTGATCATCTAAAAGGATTTCCTGCTACAGGCAGGGCGTTGGACTAGATGACCTACTGGGTCTCTTCCAGCCCTGTGGTGGTGGTGGTGGTGGTGATGATGATGATGATGATGAAGGAGAAGAAGAACAAGAAGAAGAACAAGAACAAGAAGAAGATGAGGTGGTGGTAGTAGTGGTGGTAGTAAACGTTGGCACAATGATACAAAAGGCTGGGATCTAGGAGGATTTCCTGCTGCAGGCAGGGGGTTCGACTATCCAATTCTCTGAGGAGGGGGAGGAGGAGATGATGATGATGATGATGATGATGATGATGATGATGATATCATCTTTGTTTATTTCATTGCCCTGGGACAACAGAGCACAATCCTAACCACATCTACTCTAAAGCAAGCCCCATTGTGTTCAATAGGTCTTACTCCCAGGAAAGTGTGTTTAGGATTGCAACCTAAGTATCAGGATCATACACTGCATTTTTCTGATTATTATAGAAAAGTTTTACTATCTTTTTTGTGGATAAAAACAAACACCAAAAACAGTTCAGAAGATGGAGAAAAGAACATCTCAGTGATTGAAACATTTCATGTCCAAATCCCATTCCTTCAGGACTCTTCCTCCTAGTCAAAATGAAAAAGAGTGGGGGAAAATTTCCCCCATTAATAATTTAGGCTTTTGTTTAAACATTTATTGGTAAAAATGAACATCCCCTATCTGAACAAAATTGATTGCTTAAGTTAATATCACCGAACGTCTAGGGGATGCCAAGAAAGACGAGTGATAGAAATGTAATTGAAAAAATATACAGCTGGTTATTAAACTTGAAGGATGGGAGGATGGGAGGAGTGGACAAAAAACAAGAAAAGTCAGTCACTTTTGCTAACTTATAAGGGTAGATATTAACACCCATTTTATGCTTTGCTTATGAGCATAGCCGGAATAGTAATTTGAATTTAGATTTCACTTATAATTTCCTCCCAAAGGATTATGGTAATGGTAGTTTAAGACAGAGTGACCATATACTGGTATGTCCTCTTTTTAGCCTTGTGTCCTGGCAAAAAATCATCCTTGTGAGCCGGCAGCACGAAACCATCTTGATATGTAATAAAAACTATTATTATTATATGATTGTTAAAAATCATCCTTGTGAGCAGGCAGCACATAACCATCTTGATATGTAATAAAAATTATTATTATTATTATTATTATTATTATTATTAGTATTAGTATTATTAGTATTATTAGTATTAGTATTAGTATTAGTATTATTATATGATTATTAAAAATCATCCTTGTGAGCAGGCAGCACGAAACCAGCTTGATATGTAATAAAAAGTATTATTATTATATGATTGTTAAAAATCATCCTTGTGAGCAGGCAGCACAAAACCATCTTGATATGTAATAAAAATTATTATTATTATTAGTAGTAGTAGTATTAGTATTATTAGTATTATTAGTATTAGTATTAGTATTATTATATGATTATTAAAAATCATCCTTGTGAGCAGGCAGCACGAAACCAGCTTGATATGTAATAAAAAGTATTATTATTATATGATTATTAAAAATCATCCTTGTGAGCAGGCAGCATGAAACCAACTTCATATGTAATTAAAGTATTATGATATGATTATTAAAAACCATCCTTGCGAGCAGGCAGCACGAAACCAGCTTGATATGTAATAAAAAATATTATTATTATATGATTGTTAAAAATCATCCTTGTGAGCAGGCAGCACAAAACCATCTTGATATGTAATAAAAATTATTATTATTATTATTATTATTATTATTATTAGTATTAGTATTAGTATTAGTATTAGTATTAGTAAAAATCATCCTTGTGAGCAGGCAGCACGAAACCAGCTTGATATGTAATAAAAAGTATTATTATTATATGATTATTAAAAATCATCCTTGTGTGCAGGCAGCATGAAACCAACTTCATATGTAATTAAAGTATTATGATATGATTATTAAAAACCATCCTTGCGAGCAGGCAGCACAAAACCATCTTGATATGTAATAAAAATTATTATTATTATTATTATTATTATTATTATTATTATTATTATTATTATTATTATTATTATTATTATTATTATTATTATATGATTGTTAAAAATCATCCTTGTGAGCAGGCAGCATGAAACCAGCTTGATATGTAATAAAAATTATACAGGTATCCCCTGCTTTCTGACAGCTTATTTTCTGATGCTCCATTCTTTCAACGCCTTTCAATTGTACCCAGAATTCATGCATTGAACCCATGTTCCAATCTTTCAACCTCTCTCTGCTGTACTAAAGGCCAAAATTGCCCTCCCTCATGTTGTAGCTCCTGGTCCACTCCGGGTTTCACTTTTCAACGGTTTTCAATTTTGGATGGAGCTCTAACCCATCCAAGAAGTGAGGGATGCCTGTATGTAATAGTTTTAAATGTAATGATAAGTAATATACTGCTCAATCCTAACCTGCAGTTAGGCTGGCCTAATAAGTCCTCTGAAGTGTTGTAAGGCACTTCTGCCCCATACCTTCAGGGGAATTAGACCGTACAGACATACACCAGTCTCACTAACCTCCCCACACTACATGGAAAGATATGCCATGTGAGTTAGGCTGGCCTAAATTTCTTAGGATTGCACCCATGGAGTCTAGATTATCCACATGAAAGTAATATGTGTGTGTGCATTAGCTTTTATTTTGTAATGTCCTACATTTTTCTTGGGTCTCCTACATTTGGGGTGGGGGGGGCACAGGTACTGGACCATGTCCTCTTTCGCAGTTATATGGTCACCCTGGTTTATGAAAATCTGGAAATGCAAGGGTAGTTCAAATGCTGGCAAGGTAGGTCAAAACTTTGGGTGTGTGGTGAAGGTGGCTGACATGGATACCTCCTTGTGATAAGGGAACATTTGGGGTTTTTTTGGGGTTTTTAATTTGGACACACTGGGGTTGCATTGGCACTGGAAAGTTGGATGGGATGGGATTGGACCCTAAGTGAGACAACAACAACAACAAGAGAGTTGTCCAACAACATGGCTGGTCACACTCTCTGAATAATCATACAACACCAGAGTTGGAGGTAATCTAATCCAACCCTAATCTAATCCAACCCCTATTAGTGCAGGTGACTTGACCATCCCTGGCAAATGGCCAATTGGCCATGCTTGAGATCCTCCAATGAGGGAGACCCCACAACTCTAAAACCATCCTGTTCCCGGACTGCACATCCCAACAGGTGTGGATGGATTTGGTACTAGGGCAACCAATACCTCCCCTTCTCCTCCTCCAGCACCCCAGATCTGCAAAGAAAGAGGGGAATGGGAGAGAAGAGGAAGCGCTGAGGACAGGCTGTGCCCAGTGAGTTAGAAAGACCATTTTAAAACTTAAGGCTCAATTCTAAGAAATTTAGGCTAGCCTAACTCAAATGGGCTCTCTGTGATGGCATGGGGAGGTCAAAGTATGCCAGTGCATTGGCCTGACTTTCCCAAAGAGTGGTGCAAAAGTGTTTAACTACAATTTTGTGGTACCTCCAAGTCAGGGCTTAGGCTGGCCTAAGTGGAGGTTAGAATTGCAGCCGTATTAGTCTCCCTGCGACACCCACCCATCCACGACAATGACACCACTGTGTCATTGTACACAAAGGGATGTGTGAAGAGGGAGGGCAGGTGGGCAGGCAAGCAGGCAGCGGCAAAAGGAAGGCAGAGGGGTTTCTTTGCAGCCAGATCTGTGTTTCCTGGACTGATAACTGGCAACCTCTCAGGAGGAAAGCACGCCATGGTAATAGCTCAGAAGGGGAAAAAAACACATCAGGACACTTAGCAGGCCTGCTATTTATAGGCATCGGTTCCCGGAGTTAATAGACCCATTCGTGAAGCCAGACAATAAAACCTGTTGGTATTTGTGTTTGTGTCAGAGTGACATTGAAGCACGCCTCCGAGACGCATGGTGCACACATGCCTCTGAGCTTTAATAGCAGTGTTGCTGCTGATCTTTGCAAGAGTCTAAAAGGCAGAGTGGCACCCATTTTCTGGACTCGTGGCTAGAAGGGGTGCAAAACATTACATTTGGCGGGTGCCTCTCCTGCCCAAGCAGTGTTCTGTGCTGCACACGCACAAACCTTAATGCATCTGCAGTGCTCCTCTGAAGCCATGACTCAGGACGGCTGGATTCAGAGGTGCACTGTGCATGCATTAAATCTCGTGCATGCACAAGAGTAACGCACTCACCTCCCGCACCAGGTGACACAGACCCTAGTGGTGCCCCTGTTTCTAGTTCTGCTTTCAGAGGTCGGTGAGAACCAGTGTGTACCTTTTTCCATATGTCATCCCTTGAGGTGTTCAATCAGATCTACTCTGAGCCTTCCCTTCTCCACAGGGTGATCATATGTCTGGAAAAACCCGGATTTCTTTGGATTTTTAGCCTCCTGTCCAGGTGTCCTACATTTTGGCTTTATTGTCCTACGTTTTGGCTTCATTTTTGAACTTCACGATGGTGCACAGTACCCCATGATGTCATACATCATTGGATTCGTATTGAAGAGCAGAATCCAATGCAAAAATAGGTTATGAGTTATCTCCTTCCTAACAAAAGTTATTGCTAAAAAACAAAAAACCCCAAAAATATAAAAACATAAATATACATTTTGGGGCAAGTTTTTTAAGCGGGTAGGAATTTTGGCTTGGGGGGTAGGAATTTTGACGTGGGGGTAGGAATTTTGGCCTTGGGGTTCAGGAGTTTTGGGTTTGGCATCTGGTCACCCTGCTTCTCCATGCTGAACAGACCAAGTAAGGGTATGTTCAATGTGCCCCAAAGTCAGCCCTCTTTCTCTTCCAGCACACTTTCAACACATGCCACTTCTTGAAGGGGAGCCAATAAGCCCCCGACAGATGCCTCCGAGTCTCACCATTCACAAGCACCAAATTAATCTTATTAGAAAGTATAATACTCGGGTGCCAGGTTATCCTTCACTCCTTTCATTTGTGTTCTTTAATCACCTAACATCTGTCACAGACGAGAGGAATAAGCACATCAGAATTAAAAAGGAGCCCGGTCGATACTTCGGGGACAAACTCCAGATGATAACAATGTGGTGGCCGCCAACACTGAATGAGTAAACTTGAAAGGCAGACAAATCAAGGGGAGCAGAGATGAAAAATTCCCCCATAGGAGAGGTGCACAGAATTCTTGCGCTTCCATTCCTGATGAGATACGGATCACTCCGGCTAATTGGTGTTTATTTCCACTCCTGCTTCGTTCATCCCATAAGCCCAGAGTAGCTTGAAAACCCTAAACAACACTGGATCTATATCTAGATGTGGATATTCTCTCTCTCTCTCCAACTCCCCACATGTGCATGGAGTTAAAAATTATCATCGTCATCACACCACCGCCATAGGCACAATCCAGAGTAACTACGGGAGCACATAAGAGACATTACGTGCACTCGTAGTTACGGCACCACCTAGTGAAAACCTATGGGAAATTCATATTGCAATCAGAGTAACTTGTTCTTACTCCGGAGCAAGAACTCTCCATAGTTACTCTGGATTTCACCCATACCCTACAATCCAGAGTAACTACGGGAGCATGTAAGAGACATTATGTGCACTCGTAGTTACGGCACCACCTAGTGAAAACCTATGGGAAATTCATATTGCAATCCAGAGTAAATTGTTTTTTCATCAGAGCAAGGACTCCCGTAGTTAGTCTGGATTACACCCATAATCTCTATGATAATGCCATCAATAGGGCCATCCTATGTCTTCCTGGAACCTAAAGCAGTGTGTCAAATGCTCCCTCTTACCTTACTTGGTGATCAGCTGGTCTCCAAACACTAAACAGCCAACATTGAATCAATATCAAGATATGGAGCAGTCTCAACTCAGAAGTAAGTCCTATTGTATTCAATAGGGTCTACTCCCAGGAAAGTGTGTTTAGGATTTTAGTGTTGGTGATCCACCTGGTCTCTGCTTTTTTCACTCCCTGAATGAGCACAAAGAGGGGAAAGTATGGAGTAGACCCATCACATTCCTTTCTTCTGCACTTGCTTCTACACTTTCTTCTACACTGTTCTGGTCTGATTTTCCTTCTTTCTTTCTTTCTTTCTTTCTTTCTTTCTTTCTTTCTTTCTTTCTTTCTTTCTTTCTTTCTTTCTTTCTTTCTTTCTTTCTATCTATCTATCTATCCCGCCTTTCTAACTAAAAAAAGGATACGCAAGGTGACATAGCAGTAAAAAAAGCACAGAAAAGATACAGTTAATTAAAACTAGATAAAAACAATAAAATTAGACAATAAAATACCATTAAAATGATATATAAAAAACAATAAAAGCCAAGTTTAAAAAAAGTTAAAAAGATATAAAAGACCATTTAAAAACAGACAGGCAGCAGTAAAATATCTAGGAGCAGCCATAAGCCTGTTTAAAGGGTCTTCAGGACTTGCTGGAAAGTCAATAGGAGGAGGTCTTCCTTACAGCCAAATCTAGAGTAACTACGTGAGCACATAAGAGACATTACGTGCACCTGTAGTTATTGCACCACCTAGTGAAAACCTATAGGAAATTCATATTGCAATCCAGAGTAAGTGGTTCTTACACCAGAGCAAGGACTCCCTGTAGTTACTCTGGATTTCACGAGAGAGTTCCATAAGAGGGGTGCCACCACTGAGTACTATTCCTTGTACTATCACTTAGGGACAAGCCACAGGCTTCATGGATTATTGACTGATTGATTGATTATTTGAATGACTTGGATACTACTCAATCCCTTTGGCTCAGAACAGCTGGCAGTATTTTGCCTAAATATTAACAATCCTGTCCCCAGGGATTTGCAATTTGAAAAATTAGTGCTTTCGGGGAATAAAAGAAGCTCAAAGACATCAAAATGACATTGTAAACATGGTGTATATTTAAAAGGGGAACTGAATTTGCAAAGGGATTGCACACATTCTACATTTTTTCTTACAAACATTAACCCTACAATCCAGAGTAACTACGGGAGCACATACAAGGCATTACATGCACCCGTAGTTACTGCACCACCTAGTGAAAACCTATGGGAAATTCATGTTGCAATCCAGAGTAATTTGTTCTTACACTGGAGCAAGGACACCCCGTAGTTACTCTGGATTGCACCCTAACTCAAGAAAGGATGTTTAATTTTTTTCCCCGAAGCACTTTTCCAATTCAGGATTACCACCACTTATTTGCCAGGTGGATAAAAACCACAAGGGATAAAGGTTATGCTCTCCCTGTATTGTGATGGTCAAGTTTCCGCCTTGTGTATTTTCACTGGCATTAGAAAGGCAAGGTATTAATTAATAATTGAATTAATTAATTGAATTATTAATTCAATCAATTTCAATTAATTAATTGAATTAATTTCAATTAATTAATTGAATTAATTTCAATTAATTAATTGAATTAATTTCAGTTAATTGAATGAACTCTATGAATTAAATATTATTAATTGAATTAATTCATTGAATAAGGAAGGGTGATGTCACAAAACTCTTGAGAATAAAAACAGGGAGAAAACACTGATATTATGGCAAAGTTGTGTGTTGAATGGTTTTCGGTCCATCTCAGAACACAAACAAATCAGCAGGAGAGATACAGTTGGTGCCTCACATAAAGAGCTTAATTTGTTCCAGAGGCATGCTCTTTAAGTGAAACACTCTTTAAGTGAAGCAGATTTTTCCATAGGAAATAATGGGAACTCAGACGATTGGTTCCACAACCCCCAAAATATTCACAGAAAAATATTACTGGATGTAAAAATGATGACAGAACACTGGGATTGAATTCAAAACATGCATTTAATGTGCATGATCCTATGAAGTCTTCTTACACTGCAATCCTAAAGACACTCTGCTGCGAGTAAGCCTCTTTTAACACAATGGGGCTTACTTCTGGGTAGACATGGTTAAGAGGCTGCAATTAAAGACACTTTCCTAGGAGGTTTACCTGGGCTGTTGGAGGTTCAAGGTGGTTGGTGGGGGCATTTGGGGGCAGTTAGGGGCAGCTGCCTCTGGCACCCCCAGGCAACTGCCCCCAAGTTGGGGGCAGTTAGAGGCAGCAGCACTGGCCGGCAGCCCTTTTATTAAAGAGCCTCCGCATGGAGCGTCAGGGCTGCATAGCACACATGCCCATAACCTGCTTGCTTCTTAAGTGAAGCAGAACTTGTTATGTGAAGCAAGATTTCTTGGAAATTTTTGCTTGTTATGTGAAATGCTTGTTAAGCAAGGCGCTTGTTAAGCAAGGTACCACTGTACACTAAATAGTTAATCTACTCCACTGTATCTTCACTCTTGCAGCACATAAACAGTCACAGGACACAGCTGTCGGACAACATCCGGATAGCTTTGCAGATCCTCTTCTAGCCTCCAGACGTTCCCTTCCTCCTTTCTCCCTGGTTATAAAGTTCTGATGATGTTCCTCACAGCAAACCAAAATATTCAGGGACTAAGTAGACAGGAGTCCCCCTCTTGGCCTTGCTTATCAGTCCCTGCTTCTTCTTTCCAGTCCCAATGATTGCAGGGACCTTGACAGCAAATCATTGACGTTCATCTCTTCCAGACAAGGAGACAGCTGATGGGTCAGAACGATTGGCTTTGGACGACTCTATGTGTGTGACGCTGATGGATGGCCGGCATTGATGGAGAGCCAGATATCAATCTGTAACCGTTTCTAATCAAGCAGGGAGACTGGGGGGGGGGGGGCTGGCATACTTCTTTCCCCCTCCAGCAGCATCCCACATAAATAATAAAAAAGATTTCTCTAGGTGCTGTATTTACTTTTATATAATGCACCATCAAATATAATGCACACCCCATACTTATAAATGCTGTATTAACTCAATTCTAATTAACACCAAATCTAATGCACACCCCGATTTTGGAGACTAGCCCTACAATCCAGAGTAACCACAGGAGCACGTAAGAGACATTACGCGCACCTGTAGTTACTGCACCACCTACTGAAAACCTATGGGAAATTCATATTGGAATCCAGAGAAAGTTGTTCTTACACCAGAGCAAGGACTCCCCGTAGTTACTCTGGACTGCGCCCCGAATTTGGCTGAAAAATGTGAGCATTAAATTTAAGTAAATACAGTAAATTGCTTAACTTGAAGGCACTTTCCTTCCTCCACCAAAGGAAGCCCCCCTTCAATTGCTTGCTGTAAACCAGACTTGATGATGGGTACTGCTTTACCTCGATCCACTAAGGTTCAGATCCAGAGTTTCCTGTGGATCAAAAAATCAGTGGATAAGAAAACAAAACAGTGGACAAATATATTTGAATATCCACTTCCAGATTTCTCGCTCCTCCATGTCTCCTAATGGAATAAGGTTGTGCCTTATTCCAGAATAAGGTGTGTGGACAAATTCCTAAAGGATCATCACAAGTTACAAGCCACAAGGGAGGTGTGTGCATAGATAGAGGTAGATGTGGGCAACCAGATTACCACATGTGTTCCCTAATGCATCTAATGCACTGCTGTGTGGTACAGGAAGCTGGACTAGATGGACATTCGCCTGATCCAATGGAGGGTCTTCTTGTGTTCTCAGCAGTGCTGATACTCTGTTGATACCTAAAAAGGTGTTGAATTAAAACAGTTTAAAAAAAATAAAAAGTGCACACCTTTACAATTATTTAAAAACAGCTTTTCTTACTGTTGTAGAGAGGCAGTCAGTAATTAGAAATGCAAAGCACCCCCTCCCAATGCCTGGCACAGCTCAAGAATGGAACTGGCTGCATATCCTAAAGACACATTCCTGGGAGTAAGACCCAATGAACACATTGGGGCTTACTTTTGAGTAGACATGGTTATGATGGAATAACATGGCTCTTATTCATGGTTACGATTGAATAACATGGCTCTTATTCATGTTGGAAGTGGCCTTCAGTCTGCTTCGGCAAAGAAAAGCAGGCTATAAATTCAATCAATCAATCAATCAATCAAGCAGGCCTCCGTCAGTCTTGAAAGACTATGGTATCGTGCTCGGCGCTGCATATGCTGCATGCGAAGCACGAAAGCCTGGGTTGGATTGTTATGGAGGATAGGCTGTTACCCAAGCAGCAAATCCCCCATCTCCATACCACTGAATTAGTCCAATAGAAAGGCAGAGCCAATAGGATCGGATCCAGCTGGTGTCGCAGAGCTGGGCTAAGGACAGGAGCTCACCCTGTCCTGTGGGGCTGACCCGGGTCTCGAACCCTGGCATGCTGGTTAACAGGCACAGTGTCTTAACCGCTTGCACCACCCACAGCCACATAAGCAAGTAAGTAAGTAAGTAAGTAAGTAAGTAAGTAAGTAAGTAAATAAATAAATAAATAAATAAATAAATAAATAAATAAATAAATAAAAGTGAACTTAAATCTGACCTATTCTTATAATCAAAATAATATTTTCTCAACTCCAGTGCACCATCAAATCTAATGCACACCCAGATTTTGGAGACAAAATGTGACTGGAAAAGGTCAGCATTACATTCAAGTAAATCTGGTATATACTGCATATACTAATTTTGCCTGTGTGTATGTTGATATATTTGTATATTTATGTATCATACCAATAAATAAGGGAGAAATAAATTTAAAATAAATAAGTTTTAATCTTGAAAAAAGATGTTTAAACGTTTTGGGGCAACCTCTCAAACACCTTTTTGCAGCCTGGCACCCGTCCTATTCCTCTAGCTCTGGTCTTAGGAAGCCTCATATGATGGAAAGAGCTGGCCTTGCAGCCCGGCCCTGTTAATTTATGGCAGCGATGGGTGAAGGAAATGGTTAAGGAAAAAGCCCTGCTGTCAACACCATCTGCCAAGCCCCTCAAAACCTGAATGTTGGAATTCCCAAAACATTTCCTGCAGCCATGAAACATTTTTGCATGGAAAGCGGACTTTTCAGGTGCCAGAACTGAACATATCTGTACATTCAAAGACATGAATCAGGGAACAACTAGAGGGTGACCATACATACTCTTTTTCCAGGCCGTGCCCTCTTTTTTAGCATTGTGTCCTTGAAAAAATAAAATCCTCATTGTCCTCCTTTTCCTTGTGAAAAATAAAGCCTGAAGCCTTCTTGAAATTTATAAATTCTACTTAATAAATTACGGCTGCAATCCTGAAGACACATTCCTGAGAGTAAGAGCACAATCCTAACCATGTCAACTCAAAAGTAAGCCCCATTGTATTCAACGAATCTTACTCACAGGAAAGTGTCTTTAGGATTGCAGCCTTCGACCCATTGAACACAATAATGCTTACTTTTGATTAGACATGGTTAGGATCGTGCTCTCTATTTAATACTTTAAAATTTAATAATAAATACAGTGGTTCTTCGGTTTAGAAGCATAATTCATTCTGGAAGCATGCTTGTAATCCAAAATGCTTGTATTTCAAGGCGAATTTTCCCATAAGAAATTACGGAAAGTCAGACAATTCATTCTACGACCCAAAAATATTCATATCAAAATGATTACAATACTGTAGTATAATACAAAACAATAAGAAAATACGAAATATAAAGAAAAATTAAACAAATTAAGCTGCATTTAGGCTGCAATCCAGAATAGCTACTGCAGTCCTTGCATCGACGCAACAGGCATTTACGTCAACGCGGTTACGGCGCCATCATTGTTTAGCTCATTGTTTAGCACAGTTTAGCTCATCATTGAAGAGTTTAAAAAGCAGAACCTGCCTAAACACCCTCTTCTATGCAATGGTTAAAGGTTGAGGTGCTCCATCCTCCATTCCATATGGTCACTCAGGGTACTCATTGGTATTTAGTACCGGCACCTTTCTCCACCTGCCCCTGCAGGTATGGGGACGTACTTACTCTGGTAAGTATTAGCATGTTTTTTCCCCCAGAAAATGCTTTTTCCCCCTGGTTATGCCTCTGTGTGGTCGTCATCTCTCCTTAAACAAGAAGACACAGGCATTGCTACTGAAATATAAGTTTTGCACCAAAATTAAAATTAAAAATATCATTGACTGGGATTGGAGGTGTGGGGGCCTGTGTGTTAAAGCTCAGGATGATCATATGACCGGGAAATCTGGATTTGACCGGATTTTTAGCCTCCTGTCCGGATGTCCAACATTTTGGCTTAATTGAGCAAAATCCAGAGCAGTTATGGGTCCACGCAGTTACATCACCCTCTAGTGTTATCTTACGGAAAGTCATCTGAACTGCTCCAGAGCAATAGGCTTAATTTCACTTTACGGTATGAGCTACAATACCCTACAATCCAAAGTAACTACGGGAGCACGTAAGAAACATTACGTGTACCCGTAGTTACTGCACCACCTAGTGAAAACCTATGAGAAATTCATATTGCAATCCAGAGCAAATTGTTCTTACACCGGAGCAAAGACTCCATGGAGTTACTCTGGATTGCGCCCATTGTCTTACATTTTGGCTTCATTTTTGAACTCCGCGATGGTGAGCGGTACACCATCAGGTCATATGTCGTTGGATTCGTATTGAAGAGCAGAATCCAATGCAAAAATCAATTTTGTGATATCTCCTTCCTATCAAAGGTTATCTATCTATCTATCTATCTGTCTGTCTGTCTGTCTGTCTGTCTGTCTGTCTGTCTGTCTACAGTATTTATATACCGCTTTTCAACTAAGAAGTTCACAAAGCGGTTTACAAAGAAAATGGAAAAATAATAATAGCTAATTAAAAGCTAATGGGTCCCTGTCCCAAAAGGGCTCACAATCTGAAATGCAAAAAGAACACCAGCAGAAGCCACTTGAACAGACACTGCTGGGGTGTGTAGGGCCAGTTACTCTCCCCCTGCTAAATAAGAGGAACACCTACTTGAAAAAGTGCCTCTTGCTCAGTTAGCAGGTTTGTGGTTGAAAAACCAAACAACGGAAAATATAAAAACAAAAAAATACATTTGGGGCAATTTTTTTAAGCAGGTGGGAATTTTGGCTTGGGGGTAGGAATTTTGGCCTTGGGGTTCAGGAATTTTGGGTTCGGCATCTGGTCACCCTGTTAAAGCTAAAAATCAAATGGTGACATTTGCATTGTAACAGCTGAAATCCAAGGTATTGGCAATGTTTAAATTTGTATTCTCCCCACTGCCACCTCCACACAACCCTTTACAATCTACTTCAGTTAAAGTGTCTATTTTCCCCTGATTAAAGTTTCTGATTTGGATGCTGGAATGCTATTATTTATTAGGGGAGAGGGCTTGAACTTGATCTGAATCCCAATCCATGCTGCTAATTGAAACAAATGCCAGCTCGACTTCCTGTCCCAACAACAATCTGCTGAGAGTCACTACGGATCCGCCGTCTCCGAAGATGCCTCCCTCCTCCCGGGAGGCGCAATCTGTACTTCGAAGGTGAGAGCTGAGCACCGATTCAAGTAGACACTTAATTTCTGATCAGCCTCTTTGCATAAGCATCTTGGAAAGATTAACTCACAGGCATGTTCATTAAAAAGGAAAAAAAAGTGAATATGCCATTAGAATTAGACCTTTATATGAATGGGTTGGGTGCCACTCTTGGGCATCTCCCTTCACCATTGGCATTCCCTAATGACAGCTTTTCTATTCTGCTTCCATCACAAAGATGGATTTGACCACTTCATCCCCCTGACAGCCCCTTCCCCTCCTCCCCAAGAAGAGTAATTACACACACATAGATTGATAAATACCTCCTTGGATTGTGTGAACTTTCCGTCCCCCAGGCCTGCGAACAGTAGAACGCACTTATTATCCGTGTCTATCATGTCATGATCAAGTATTCAGAGGTTAATCTGCAAAATGCTGCTCCGAGTCGAAAGGAATTACAGGCAGGAAATCTGGAAATTTGTGATTTATCAACTCACAAAGACATGAACGTCTTTGGAGGTAAGAGCTGTGGGTGGCGCAAGTGGTTAAGACACTTTGCCCGTTAACCAGCAGGCCAGGGTTTGAGACCTGGGTCGGTCCCCACAAGACAGGGTGAGCTCCTGTCCTTAGCCCAGCTCTGCGACGCAGCTGGAACCCATCGTATCGGCTCTGCCTTTCTATTGGACTATTTCAATGGCATGGAGAGGGGGGATTTGCTACTTGGGTAACAGCCTACCCTCCATATCAATCTACCCAGGCCTTTGTGCTTCACATGCGGCGTCAAGCACGATACCGTAGTCTTTCAAGACTGATGCATGCCAAGTTCTTTGGAGTTAGGAGATAAACCAGCCACATTCCAAAAATACAGGCATCCCCCACTTAAGGACCAGAACAAAAGTGAAAAGCATTGAAAAGTAGAACACCATCTCTTTTAGTTGATAAATGTTACTTCCAATGCTTTTTTTTTTAGGTAGGAAATGGCAAATGCCACTTTTGTCTTGCAAATTCCTGCTGACACACAAAGGTTTCTGCAAATGGATTCCCATTAACTCTTTCAGGAATGGGATTGGACCAGGAGACACAACATGGTCCATGGGAAAGGACAGAGAGGTTGAAAGCATGGAGGATGTGTTGAATGAATGAGTTGGGTGTAATTGAAAGGTGTTGAAAGAGTGGATCATCAGAAAGTGAACAGTCAGGAAGCAGGGGTTACCTGTGGAGTGCCCAGGTGGACATGCCATGTGCACTCTTTCTTTCTTTCTTTCTTTCTTTCTTTCTTTCTTTCTTTCTTTCTTTCTTTCTTTCTTTCTTTCTTTCTTTCTTTCTTTCTTTCTTTCTTTCTTTCTTTCTTTCTGTGAGTGTATTTGTGAATGTGAGAATGCAATCCTAATCCCTGGTTTAAAGCAGGCCCCTGTCAGTCTTGAAAGACTATGGTATTGTGCTCTGCGCTGCATACGCTGCATGCGAAGCACGAAAGCCTGGGTTGGATTGTTATGGAGGATAGGCTGTTCCCCAAGCAGCAAATCCCCCTCTCCACGCCACTGAATTAGTCCAATGGAAAGGAAGAGCCAATACGATTGGATCCAGCTGGCGTCGCAGAGTCTTGTGAGGCCGACCCGGGTCTTGAAAACTGGCCTGCTGGTTAACAGGCACATTGTCTTAACCACTTGCGCCACCCACAGCCCATTACAAGTTGATTAATCGATTGATTAATTGATTAATTAATCAATTAATTGATTAATTAATCAATCAATCAATTAATTGATTAATTAATCAATCAATCAACAGTTAATATGCCACTTTTCAACTGAACATTTCCAGCACAAGTCCACTGCTGGCTTCGGGGTGTTGCAAAAGTGCCAGCGTCACTTCTGCCCCACTCCTAGAGGACTGTACAGACACGCGCCACACAATCCCTCCTGGTGATTTTTAAAATAAAAATATATTTATTAATTGTATTAATTAATACCAATAACTAATTAAATAATTATGGGAGTTTAAAAAAATTTGTGGGCCCTGGACACCAAATGACCTAGGTATGCCACTGTCTACCAGGGGAGAGGGGTGGCCAAAGTGTCGACAGACCATATGTGGCACTTCGAGCACAATCCTAACCATGTCTACTCAAAAATAAGCCCCACTGTGTTCAATGGGTCTTACTCCCAGGCAAGTGTCTTTAGGACTGCATCCTTTGTCATCTAATGTGAGGTTCTCCGCACTATATCCATTAAAAAAATGTTCTTCCCCCCCCCCTTTTTTTAACATGAACTGAAACGTTATAGAAAAAGAAATTTGCCTCTCTCCACTTTATGGAGAGAAATATCCCGGCTCGGCAGAAATGGCTTATTAAAGCGATCTATTTTTCTTGGCGTCCCAATAATTTAATGAACGGCTCAGGTTTCAGCAGTGGCATCTGGTGGCATCGCAAGAATAATAAGCTTGTTGCCTGATTAATAGTAGTTCAATCAGCCCTGCAGCCCCCCCTCCTCCTCATCCTCCACCATGTATTAGCCTAAGTGGGATGGATCTTCTCGAAACACGGCTAAATAATTGCAAGGACAGCCAGTTTGCTCCTGGTGGGTTAAATGTTGCATTTGCAAAACACCACAAGTGTTCACTCTAGGAGGCTCGCATGCTGGGACGGGAAAGCTAATTGCGGCTTAATAAACCTAAACTAACTCCACATTTAACAGTTGCTGGTGTGGTCCAAGGCTGCCCAGCTTCCCAGCTAAATTAGCTTTCAAGTGATTACCAGCAAAGGAATTAATTACCAGCAAAGGATTTCAATTAGCACTGGTGCCAGTTGGATGGAGGCCCCGAGGCCAAACTTAGGTTCTTTGAGCTCCCCGGGGTGCCCCCCATGGCATATCAAACAGTGCCACTGCACTACAGTGATTAGTACATTGTATTATTACCATTAGTTGTACACTGTACTGTTGGTACAGAGGTTTAGGGGAGGTCATCATCCTGAACTGGTGGACCCTCTGATGAGGAGCTCAGAGAGGTACGAGTAGTTCTTCCCCTCTTTCGATCCTCACAATGACCCTGCAAGGTAGGCGAGGCAAAGTGTGACTAATCCAAGATGATCCTGGAAGCTGAACAGTCTGTCCATGGCAGTGGCATACCTAGGTTATCTGACACCCCCTACATCAATTTTTAAAATTAATTGTTATCAATATTAATTAATATAATTTATTAGATACTAGTGAAAACGTACCCACGTTGCAGAAGTAAAATCTCCCTGTACACCATCCCCCCCACTGCGCAACCCCCATGCACAATAACCCCCATGTGCATCGTCCCCCATGCGCTTCAACCCCCCATGCACATTGCCCCCATGTGCATCATCCCCCATGTGCAACATCCCCTATGCATATCATCACCCATGCATACCATCAGCCATGTGCAACATCCCCCATGCACTTCAACTCTTCATGCACATTGACCCCCATGCACATCAATCCCCATGTGCAACAATGCCCCATGGGCAAAACCCCCATGTGCAAAAAAACCCCATGCGCATCAAACCCCCCGCCCCCCATGTACATCAACAGCTCATGTGTAACATCCTCCCATGCCCATCGTCACCTGTGTGTATCAACCCCTCATGCGTATGGGGGACGGTAAGTCATGATTCTATGGGCAACTAATAGAGTTCTTCTCCTCTGTATAGAATCCTTCATGGTGTGGTTCTCATCACATCTGGCATCGAGGAATGCCTTCCAAGCTTCCAGCAGACGCTAGAAACAGCACCACATCCTGGCTCTGCTTTCTCATGATCCTATTATCAGCTTTCAGTCTCCCATCCAAAAGTTGTCCAAAAATTTTTCCTGCTTAGTTTTTTTTGGGCAGCTCTTCATCAACAAATCAGTGCCCCATTATCCTTTCTGCTTGGTGGTTCTGGGTCCATCCCTCTTTCTGCCATGCTGCATCTCCTCCTCTTCCTCTTCTTTGCCCTCTGGCAGAAGGGGAAAGGGTTGGTGGCCACAGATCTGCCCCAAATCTCCCCTGAACTGGCAAGCAGAGGAATGAGGACTGCAAAGAGAAGCGCAGGAGGAGAAGGTAGAGGTTCCCATGGATGAGAAACCCCAAATGATCGCTTGGAGCAGCTGCTGCCACTTGTTTGCCTTCTCTCTCTGGGCAATGGCAGCTGCTGCCCAGAGGCCGTTATTTCCACCCATCTGCTTGGGAGGATCAGTAGTAGTGAGTAGGCTTGGCACGGAAATTTCACACAGCGTGGAACGTGAAGCAAATTTTCTGGACTCCTGCAAGGAGAAATTCCTGAAAATCATATATTAAAATTGTGCATCAGGCAAGATAATGTATAATTCATTTGCGGGTTTCCTTGTCATAGGATGTGGCAATAGTGTATGGCCAGATTGCCTTCAAGAGGGGTAGACAGATGTGAGATATGGCAAGTTGGTCTATATCTCTCCAAACTCTGGCCTCGAGGCCAGATGTGGTTCATGCAAGTCTGTAACTGGTCCACGGCCATTCTTTGGTCCCCTAAGAGTTTCTGATGCAGTTGATCAAACATGGCAGGAGATGTGATGGTGGGGTGAGGAAAATGGGGGTCCATTTAAGTGTGTGCTTTACTTTTGCGTTGTGTAATGGTGCTTGCAGAAATTTGGGATAAATAAGCTAATTTATTCATTCATCCAATCTCCATATCTAATGTACAGTGGTACCTCCCATAACAAGTGCCACACATAACAAGTGTTTCACATAACAAGTATAAATTTCCAAGAAATCTTGCTTCACATACCAAGTTCTGCTTCACTTAACAAGCAAGCGTGCTATGGGCAGCCCTGCTCTCCATGGAGACTCTTTAAAAGGGCTGCCAGTCAGCGCTGCTCCTCTAACTGCCCCCAACTCGGGCCACCTTAGTGCCACCTTGAAACTCCAGCAGCAGCCCAGGTAAGCCTCCCAGAAAAGTGTCTCTGACTGCAGCCTCCTAACCATGTCTACTCAGAAGTAAGCCCCATTGTGTTAAATGGGTCCTACTCAGTGGTGGGCCTGGCCCGGCCCAACAACCGGTTCCCTGGATGTGGGTGGGGCCAGGCCGGGTCAGGGGCGGGGCTGAGATCAGGGGCAGGAAGGGTCAGGGGCGGGGCTGTGGGTGCTGAGGGGCAGGGCAAGGGGCGGGCCAATGTTGGCGCCTGCGCAGTGCCTGTACTGAAGCTGGCCGGACAACTTCAGGGCAGGCACTGCACTTGCACCAACATTGGCGCTTGCGCAGTGTGTGCACAAAAAAAGATGGCAGCCGGCCCAAACTGGTCCACCGGTTATCATCTTTCCCCGCCTCTGCCGGATTGTGACCCCTGGACTAGATTTGTGACCCCTGGACTAGATGGGCCTTTTTCTTGATCCAGAAGGGTTTTTCTGATGTCAAACCAATGAATTTCTGTACCTGGCAAGTGAATTTCTTGGGGGGGAGGGTTGTGCACCCACCAAGCAAGAAACAGCAGAAGTTGTCTGTCCAGCGTAGGAGGGAGTGAAGAAGGGATGAAGAACGGGTTGTCGGACTGTGGAAGGATACTTGCTAAAACTTAATGGAGGGAGCTCCTTGCTAAAACCTTGACCTGATCTGAAGTGCAATTAAAGGTGTTCTTTATGCTTACAGATGTGAGATATGGCAAGTTGGTCTATATGTCTCCAAACCCTGGCCTCAGGACCAGATGTGGTCCATGCAAGTCTGTAATTGGTCCATGGCCATCCTTCGATCCCGTGGTTTAAAAAAAATTAAAAATAATTCCTATCCTGTTTCTCTTTCCACAAATTGAGGGCCTGATTGGAATTAGAAAAATGTAGTTCCTAGATGGGAGAGCACAAGAGCAATCTATCTGTGCAGCCTGGAGTGCCATAGAAGACCAGAGGGATCTGAATGCAATAATAACTTGGAATCTACCTTGGCAAATAAATCTATCCAAAATGATCTATAATACAAATGCGGGGGTTGCTCCCCATGTGAAATCTGGATGTGGCTGATTTTGGAAGCATCACTTGCTAAATCTGCACCACATCTTCTTAAGAGACAGACAATGCAATCCTAAACATGTCTCCTCAGAAGAAAGTCCTATTGTGTTCAATAGTATTTACTCCCAGGCAGAGGCGTACCTAGGCAAAATTTCGCCCGTGGCAAGTACTGAAATTTTGCCCCTATCAAAACTGTTAGAAAGGATCCCAGGAGGTCATCGAGTCCAACCCCCTGCTTGTAGCAGGACAGATCTCTGCAAAGGACTAGAGTTTTGCACTAGTATATTTATACACTGGTTGTGAGGCTAGGAAGGCGCTTACGCCGGGCCTGCATCACTTTAACCAGTTCTGAGAACATCCAGAGCAATGCACAATTCAAAAATGGCTGCTCGGAGTGCGCCCGAGGAGGAGCGTGGGAGGGGTGACTGGGGGGCCACCAGAGGAGTGTCAGTGGTGCCCCCTGGTGCCCTATCGCCCATGGCAGATCACATCCCGCGCTACAGCCTAGTTACACCTCTGCTCCCAGGAAAGTTTGGTTACGATTGCAGCCAGAAAGAGAGGTCTGGCCCAAAACATTTAATTTTTTTTTCCATGAGTAGGAGGGGAGACTGGGGTACAATCTTAACCAATTCAACTCACCAATCTTCTCATTCCCGGCACATGTTTGTGCACTGCCCTAACCCACAGCAGCAGCAGAGGTGCCTTAATGTGCTTTTGCGACACACCAAAGTCAGCGCAGGACTTTGCCGAGACATGTCGCTAAACTGGGGATTAGGATTGCAGCCTAACGGTTTCTTTATCAGGCAAATTCCATTTACAGGCGCCCCCCACTTTCTGATGGTTTGTTTTCTGATGGTTCTGCTCTTTCAACACCTTTCAATTCTACCCAGGACTCATTCATTCAACACATGCCTGACTCTTTCAACCTCTCTGTGCTTGTCTAAAGGCTCACATTGTCTTCCCTGGTGTTGATTTGCATGTGACATGGTGATCAAAAAGTTTTTGACTTTTCTTTATGAATTCTTCAGTAAATGACCATCATTCAAATACATAAGATATTCTTTGCTCACACGTGCCTTTGTTCATTTTAGGGCAAAACCCAGAGTAACTACAGGGAGTCCCTGCTCCGGTGTAAGAACAACTTACTCTGGATTCCAATATGAATTTCCCATAGGTTTTCACTAGGTAGTGCAGTAACTAGGGGTGCACGTAAAGTCTCTTACGTGCTCCCGGAGTAACTTTGGATTTGTGGGTTACTGTAATTTGTTATGTATTCTATGTACTCTGTTATTTAGACTTTTGCAAGTGTCTTTTTTGTGTGTCCATTTTGCATTTGCAAACTGAAAAGGACGGGGTTCCATTTTTCAACCATTTTCTCTTTTGGACGGTGCTCCAGTCCCAAACCGGTCCAATAAGTGAGTAGGGGGTGCTTATACAGTACATTGCAAGGATGTTCCTTGGATGCTCATCGAATAAAGTCTTCGGGAGGAATTGGGAACATGGATGATTTGAAGCATAAATTGGCTTAAAATTCATCAATATCTTTTTAGGCTGCAATACAGAGTAACTACGGGTGTAACAACCAAGTAACAACCAAGTCCTTGCTCCGGGGTAAGAACAATTTGCTCTGGATTGCAATATGAATTTCCCATAGGTTTTCACTAGGTGATGCAGTAACTAAAAAAAAAGCAGGCCTCGGTCAGTCTTGATATACTATGGTATCATGATCAGCGCTGCATACGCTGCATGCAAAGCACGAAAGCCTGGGTTAGATTGTTATGTAGGATAGGCTGTTACCCAAGCAGCAAATCCCCCCTCTCCACGCCACTGAATTAGTCCAGTGGAACAGCAGAGCCAATACAGTTGGATCCAGCTGGCGTCGCAGAGCTGGGCTAAGGACAGGAGCTCACCCTGTCTTGTGGGGCCAACCCGGGTCTCAAACCCTGGCCTGCTGGTTAACAGGCACAGTGTCTTAGCCACTTGTGCCACCCACAGCCCACAGTGCAGTAACCCACAGTGCAGTAACTACGGGTGCACGTAATGTCTCTTAGGTACCCCCATAGTTACTCTGGATTGTAGGGTATGTTCATAATGTTGTTTACCACCTATGTTAGAGAACGACAGCCTCCAAAAATGCACCACTGTGTAGTTACAGGTTTTGTGGACCCGCAAATCTTGTAGTCACAAAAGGGAACACCAAAATGGCCAGCAGTTTTCGCTGTTAAGTGGTTTTCAGCCTGTCCTGCAAGTTGACAGATGATACTTTTTATTGGATACTCTAACTTAATGAACTCCTTTGTGGTAAAAGTAATTCAATAACGGATCAGGTTCCGAGTCTGTCATCAGTTCTTTACTAAAGGAGGGGGGGAATGTAATTTGACTTGATGATTGCTTTATCTCATTACTTTAATTGTGTTAAGGATCCTGGAGAAACATGCTTAACCATGGAGTGTTTCCCCGGAATCTGGAAGGAAGTTCGACGGCACACTCCATCACAACCTCTGCAGTGCTGTGTGTTGTAGGAACATCACTGTAATAGTTTTCAACCAGCGGCTTTCAGGAAATGTACAAACTTGTCAAGATTTTCCTTACTGATTGAAACAGCAGTGGTCTGTGGGCGCCTTGGGGGCACATGCGCATAACCATCAACAAGAGCTCATGTGGGGACAGATCTTATCTGGGGAGCAGCCATGCTGGTTGCAGAAATGGATTGATGAGTAACAAAATACAGACTGTATTATTCCCTAAAATACAGAATAAGGGTGCAATCAGGGGTGGGCCTGGCCCAACCTAAGAACCGGTTCGCCGGAAGTAGGCGGGCCAGGTGGAGTCAGGGGACAGGGCCTAAGTCAGGGGGCAGGGCAGGGCGGGGCAAGGGGCGGCCCCAACCCTGGCACACTGCGCACTCCTGGCGCACTGACGCACTCTGCATTCCTGCGCACTCCTGGCGCACTGGCGCACTCCGACCTTGGCGGAGGCGGAGTCATGTCCTCAACAGGATGCAACTGTGCTTGCATCAATCTTGACGCAGGCAGAGTCACATCCTCTTCAGGAGGCGACTCCGCCTGCGTCAATCTTGACTCAGGTGCAGTGGTGGACCCCTCGGGAGGGCGAACCAGTTCGCCCGCGTTTTGGCCCACTGCTAGCAACCAGATCGCTAGCAGTGGGCCAAAATTAACAACCGGTTCTATAAAACCGGTGCGAACCGGCCTGGGCCCACCATTGGGTGAAACCCAGAGTAACTATGGGGAGTCCTTGCTCCCACACAAGAACAATTTGCTCTGGATTGCAATATGAATTTCCCATAGGTTTTCACTAGGTGGTGCCATAACTACGTCAACATAAATGTCTCATACTTGCTCCTGTAGTTACTCTGGATTGTAGGGTAAGGGTGCAATCCAAACCAATTTAGGCCAAAATAACTCAGCTGTCTCCCTGTTGGTGTGGTAAGAACATAAGAAGAGCCTCCAATGGATCAGGCCAAAGGTCCATCTAGTCCAACTTCCTGTATCACACAAGGGCCCATCAGATGCTTCAGGGAGTACATATGACACCACCATCCAGGTGCCCCCCTACATGGCGGTGGTGTGGGGACGCCAGTGTGCTGCAAAAGTGCCTTATAATACTTTTATGACACACCTAAACCGGCACAGGACTTGTACTGGGACTAATGCTGGCCTGACTGTGGGTTAGGATTGTAGTCTGAGGGCAAAATCCAGAGTAACTACAGGGAGTCCTTGCTCCAGTGTAAGAACAACTTACTATGGATTGCAATATTAATTTCCCATAGCTTTTCACTAGATAGTGCAGTAACTACGGGTGCATGTAAAGTCTCTTACGTACTCCCATAGTTACTCTGGATTTGGCTGCAAGTCTTTAAAAGACTGTCAGTGCAATGCTAACCCCCCCCCCCCCAGTTAGGCTGACACAAGCCTCAGCAGGAGTCTCCCACTGGCCTGGGGCTATCGCAAAATGCGCCACTCCTGCACATATATGAGTTTATGGCCCCAGACCACCACGGGAACAGGGAGACATGTGAATTGTGCCAGCCTAAATTGTTTAGGATTGTGTCATTAGTACCCTAACCTATCCAATTTTCTAGCACTGATGCAGCCATGCTCGCACTTGAGTTCTTGGGTAAGACTAAAGAGTTGTGCAGGTTAGCGGTGCAGGAATATGTTGTCGATTATGGCACCCCATTTCTAATCTCACATCTACCCCATGCGTTCTCACCTGGCATCCTGTGACTTACTGAGCAATGAAGGGGCAGACACTGCAGGGGTCCATCTTCCATTCCAGACATTTTAGCATTCTACATACTTCAGCACCATTCTTAGCAATCTCTTCCAATGGTCCTGACCATCAATAGTTCAGATCTCCTCTCTTGCCCATCAGATCTAGTTTTACTCTCAGCAGCAGTTGATAACAAATTTGTTCCTTCTTTCATATGACAGCCCTTCAAGTCATTGAAGACCCCAAAGATATCCCCTCTCAGCCTTCTCCGAGCTAAACAGACAAGGGTTCCTTGACCTTTCCTTGTAGGGCTTGTTCTCCAGCCCCCTGGATTTTCCTTGTCACTCTTCTCTGAACCTGCTCCACTTTGGCTGCATATTTCCTAATGTGTATTTGTGTGTGTTTGTGTGTGCAAATGTGTATTTTTGTGTATGTGTGTGTGTGTCTCAAAGATGAAGGATTGGGATAAAGTCGTGACTGATCACTTTCCTTGGTGTATTGCCCAGCCTCTAATTTAGGGTGCAACCCTGACTTAGGCCAGAAAGAATGCCCAGCTAAGCTGACCTAAGGTAGGCCATGTCCTAAGCTGACAGGCAAAATCCATAGGGATGGGAGACCTCCAGGCACAGCATGCTCATTGGACTGGTGTAGTTGTGACATATCCTGAAATGCACTGTTGTTGTGCCGTATTCTGAGGCTGAGAGGCAGGAGTGGGGTTTAGGCTGGCCTAAGACTTACAACTTTTGATTTTGCTTCCATTTTTACCCTGGCATATCATGGACCCCTCTGGGTCTAGTCAGATTTATTAACACTACTGAGGTGGCCTGACTCTGAGGAGCTGGAAGGGGGCATATCGGCCCTGGAAATAGGCTCTGGATACAGCCTAACTGCACTGTTCTAGGCCATGCTCAACAGACCCTTGCTTTGCTGCCTAGGCTTGCATTGCTAGGCTGGTGCGGGTCCATTTGTCTTGGGCTAGGCTAATTGGACATAAGCTGCCCTAAGCCTTTTCTGATGTAGCTAGGCTGGCCTATCTGGCTTTAGGCTGGTCCAAGTGCCAGATAGGCTAGCCTAAGTGCATTTCAGGATTACAGCCTTAGAACACAAAAACAACCATGTCTATTCAAAAGTAAGGGCAAACTCCAGAGTAACTACAGGGAGTCCTTGCTTTGGTGTAAGAACAACTTACTCTGGATTCCAATGTGAATTTCCCATAGCTTTTCACTAGGTGGTGCAGCAACTACGGGTGCACGTAAAGACTCTTACATGCTCCTGTAGTTACTCTGGATTTGGGGATAAGCCTCATTGGGTTCAAAAAGTCTTCCTCCCAGGAACATGTGTTTAGGATTGTGACTTCTCACTGCCATCAATTTCCAACAAGGATCCTTTTCTATTAGCCATCTTTATTACAGCAAAATTCAATTTTAAGCAGCAGAAGTGTCATAAATAAAACTTTTTTTTCTTACAATTACGTCTCTCTCCTATACATATACAAAGCTTTAAAAATGCTTTTTAAAAGAACCTATTTCATCCATACCTGCAAAACAAAATTGGGTTTTGTTTGCATGAATGACAAACCTGTTGAATCCTGGGTCCCAAATTACGCAGAGTAATTTGGACCTGGATTTTTGAATTCTGGAGCAAAATGTTAACAAGAAGAAGTCCTTACATTTCTCCCACCTCACCCCAAAGAATTTCTCAGTGTCCAAATAAGTCATCCAAAAAATGCTGGAGATCTAAAAACTGTTACTGCCTCCATTAGAAGAGAAGTAAGGATTGGCTCTTACGGGTCCAGCAGTGGTAGATGTGAACCTGAGAAGGAAATAAACAAATTGAATCCATTCTTGCTGAATGAGGAGCAATAAGTCTATTGTTATACAGCGGTACCTCTCATAACAAGCTCCTCACATAACAAGCGTTTCACATAACAACTCTAAATTTCCAAGGAATCTTGCTTCACATAACAAATTCTGCTTCACTTAATAAGCACTTATGCAGCCCTGACACTCCATGTGGAGGCACTTTAAAAGGGCTGCCAGCCAGCGCTGCTTTCTTTAACTGCCCCCAATATGGGGGTAATTGCCTGGGGGTGCCAAAGGCAGCTGCCCTAACTGCCCCCACCGGCCACTTTGAAGCTCCAGCAGCAGCCCAGGTAAGCCTCCCAGGACAGTTTCTCTAACTGCAGCCTCCTAACCATGTCTACCCAGAAGTAAGCCCCTTTGTGTTAAATGGGTCCTACTCCCAGGAAGGTGTCTTTAGGATTGCAGCCTAAGTAGACTTCATAGGATCCTGCACATTGAATGCATGTTTTGAATTCAATTCCAGTGTTTTGTCATCATTTTTACATCCAGTTAATATTTTTATATGAATATTTTGGGGTGTGTGGAACCAATTGTCTGAGTTTCCATCATTTCCTATGGGAAAATCCGCTTCACTTAAAGAGTGTTTCACTTAAAGAGGATGCATCCAGAATGAATTAAGCACTTTATGTGAGGCACCACTGTATAAGGAACATTTGTGTGCAGTATTTGTGTCCCCAGTATTTGTGTCCCCTATTCTGGGGCTGTGGGTGGTGCAAGTGGTTAAGACGCTGTGTCTGTTAACCAGCAGGCCAGGGTTCAAGACCTGGGTCGACCCTACAAGGCAGGGTGAGCGCCTGTCCTTAGCCCAGCTCTGGGATGCAGCTGGAACCAATTGTATCAGCTCTGCCTTTCCATTGGACTAATTCAATGGCTAGAGAGGGGGGATTTGCTGCTTGGGTAACAGCCTCTCCTCCATAACAATCCAACCCAGGCTTTCGTGCTTCGCATGCAGCGTATGCAGCGCCAAGCACGATAACATAGTCTTTCAAGACTGACGGAGGCCTGCATTAGATAGTGTGCAGTAAGAGGGCTAGTGAGGTATAATGGGGTCCCAGGCTGTACGCATAGAGACACACTGCACATCATCCCTGTCCATTAGGTCTGGACCACCTTATGTCAGGATGACTTAAGTGGGGATATGAAAGCAAGAAAGTGGCGGGTGGGAATGTTGATGGGATTTAAGGACAAGATGCTTTTCATTTGAAAATTTTGAAGACTATAGAAAATTCTGGCAGGGCCCTGTAACAGCAGATCTGTGCAGTCACAGAAACCTACCACTGCCATTAAAGTTTCTGAGAGCTGCCATGTAAGCCCCCCCCTCCCTCAGCCCCACTGATTCCATTGGGTTTCCAGGGTTAAGTTTAGTCTGGCAAATATATATTGTTTGCTTGCTGGACGCCATGCTTGATATCCCACCTTTCTTCCTAAAGGAAGGATACTCAAGGCAGCCAACAACATTTAAAACAGAATAAAATACAGTTAAAAAGTAGATTAAATAATGATGCAAATAGCATCTAAATCTGGATTCTGGAAGTGATAGTGCCAACCAAGGATATATACCACCAGGGACTTGGAAATACCAGCTGCCAATGCTGTCTCCACTCCAAACATATTGCTTTGGAGGAAGAAAAATAAGAGAGGCAGCCTTGGCAATGGAGGTGAGCACCTTCTACAGTGGTCCCCCCTAATCGCAGGCTCAGATCCACAGACATGAATATATGTGGATGCCAACCCAATGAATAAGGAGACTTCTTGAGTGCTTCTCAAAAACTATTTCCAATTTGCAGTCCATGACTCCCCATGGATTTCATTACCCAAATAATGTTGGGAATTCCTCGAGGGTTAAGTGTATGGGACACTTTGCAAGTGTCCGTTTCAACTGCTCACTTGAGCTTGAGTCTTTGCAAGCCAACCTGTTCCTGTCTGTTCTTGCCAGCCTTCCTACAGCTTTCTCCATAAATGTTCTTTCCTCTACCAAGAGAAATCAAGCTCCAGTTCAGACCATCTTCCTACTGGCACAATGGCAACAAAAAGTGCCCTTACCCATAGGAAGGAGAAAACGGATACTGTGGGCCATCGCCTGCCATTGCTGGGGGATCACGCACACTGCTGGATGGCTTGGTGGGGTTCCTCTGCTGGTAAGAGTAACCAGTGGGCTGAACCAGTGGGATGTAGCTGAGCACAGGGGTGTACGACGACCGGAAGATCTGCTGTGGATTGTAAGGAGCTACCTGTGAAACGGAGAAGAACAGGGTGTGAATGAAGAATAATGATACTTAGGGACATCCTTTGATAGGGTGTGCAAATTTGGATTAGGTCATAATTTTAAAACAGCCTTCCCTCCTCTGGTTGGGGAAAGAGGCACTGTTTAGGTCAGGGAACTTTTTTACCTTTTATCCCAAAATATATTTAGATACGCCGATGTTACCCCCTTGATTTAAAAGCAAGGAATCCATATATTATTAATTATTTAAATTCAAAATTTTATTGAATCTATTCAAAAAGATCTGGACTTTTAAAAAAATGTAGGAAAAATGTAGGATGTCCTACATTTTATCCTACAATTTAAAAATCAGGAGTAAGCTCCATTGAATTAATGGGATTACTCCTGAGTCGACACTTGGGAATAAGTGCTTACCTTGACCGGGGAGGCGGCTGGGGAGGCTTAGGCTGAAGCTGAGTCTCAGCAGAGCAACCATCCATTATCCCGATGAATTTCATTTTTACCCCATTTGGGGTCATTTACCCCTGTTCCCTGACCACTGGTTTAGGTGGTGCATTGTTTATATTTCATGGCGGGTGTTGGTGTCAGGTTTTCTCATTAATTACAATAAATAGCATCTTTCGCAATAGCATCTGATGCCGCCTGTGGATCTGCAAAGGTAGATGATGTTTAACTAGTTAGGATGTTTTATTTCCCCATTTCTCTTATACGTCAGAATCCTCCACTCCCAAACTTTCATTCAGGCCAACTAATCTTCAGCAATAACTGGAAGAGGAGCTGAAGGCCACGTTGAGGTTTCTCCCAGAGAGAGAGGAAGCTGGCCTATTGCCTGCCCAATGCCACCCCGTCATCGTTCATCTTTATTGGGGTCCGTCCACTGATTTCCCAACCCCGGTGAAGGAGCTGAAAATAGAAGCTCTGATTTCATCTTCTGAGCCTGACTGTGCAGATTCTCTATGAAAGCCCATCTGTCTAAGAAAATGCAAAAAACCAGAGAAAAACTGTGTGATTTCCTTTAAACACATCAGACCTTAGAATTAGTAGTTTTAATTATAAATTAAGCATAATTTTCAGTGTGATTTATGCATGTTTTAAAATGTTTTTTAAATATTTTATTGATTTATGTTTTTAATCCATGTTGTTAGGTGCCTCGAGTCCTCTCTGCAGAGAAAGGTGGGATTAAAATTAACTAACTAGCTAGGGGTGCAATCCAGAGTAACTACGGGGAGTCTTTGCTCTGACAGAAGAACAAATTACTCTGGATTGCAATATGAATTTCCCATAGGTTTTCGCTGGGTGGTGACGTAACTATGTTGACGTAAATATCTCTTATGTGCTCCTGTAGTTTCTCTGGATTAGCTAACTAACTAACTAACTAACTAACTAACTGCACAATCCTAGCCAAATCTACTCAACAGTAAGGCTCATTGTGTTCAATGTGTCTTACTCCCAGGAAAGTGTCTTTAGGATTGCAGCCTAACTAATTAACAGTGCAATTGTATTCATGTCTACTCAGACGTAAGTTCCATTGAGTTCAATGAGGCTTACTCTCAGGAAGGTGCTCTTAGGATTGCAGCTTATCTAACTTAGAGCACAACCCTAGCCATGTCTACTCAAAAAATAAGGCCAATTGTGTTTGATGGGTCTTACTCCCAGGAAAGTGCCTTGAGGACTGCAGACTAACTGCAATCCTATTCATGTATACTCAGAAGTAAGTTCCATTGAGTTCAATGAGGCTTACTTTCAGGAAGTAAGGATGTCTACTAACCTAACCTAAGTAGACAATCCTAACCATGTCTACTCAAAAGTTAGCCCCGCTGTGTTAAATGGGTCTTACTCCCAGGAAAGTGTCTTTAGGATTGCAGACTAACTAACAGTGCAATCCTATTCATGTCTACTCATGTCTATTCATGTCTACTCAGAAGCAAGTTCCATTGAGTTAAATGGGGCTTACCCCCAAGAAGGTGCTTTTAGGGTTGCAGCCTAAGAGCACAATTGTAACCATATGAACTCAAAAGTAAGCCCCATTGTGTTCAATGGGTCTTACTCCCAGGAAAGTGTCCTTATGGTTGTAGCCAGCCTGTCTGGCTGTCTATCTGCCTGCCTGCCTGCCTGCCTGCCTAACTAAAATAAATAAATAAATAAATAAATAAATAAAGAAAGAAAGAAAGAAAGAAAGAAAGAAAGAAAGAAAGAAAGAAAGAAAGAAAAGCAGGTCCCCTTCAGTCTTGGAAGACTATGGTATCGTGCTCGGCGCTGCATGCACTGCATGCGAAGCACAAAAGCCTGGGTTGGATTGTTATGGAGGATAGGCTGTTACCCAAGCAGCAGAACCCCCCTCACCACACCACTGAATTAGTCCAATGGAAAGGCAGAGCCAATACGATTGGATCCAGCTGGCGTCGCAGAGCTGGGCGAAGGACAGGAGCCCACCCTGTCTTGTGGGGCCGACCTGGGTCTCGAACCCTGGCCTGCTGGTTAACAGGCATAGCATCTTAACCACTTGCGGCACCTGCAGCCCAAATAAATAAGTGAATGAATAAGTAAGTAAGTGATGAATGAATGAATGAATAAAATAAGTGAATGAATAAGTGAATAAATAAGTAAATAAATAAGTGAATGAATAAATAAGTGAATAAATAAATTTATTCACAAATAAATAAATTCACAAATAAATAAATTTATTCACAAATAAATAAGTGAATGAATAAATAAGTAAGTGATGAATGAATGTATAAGTAAGTGAATGAATGAATAAGTATGTAAGTAATTGAATGAATAAGTAAGTGAATGAATGAATGAAAAAGTAAGTGAATGAATGAATGAATGAATGAATGAATGAATGAATGAATAAGTTTGATTCCAAAACATTTCAGTGTAGAAGTGGGGCATTCCTTAATACATTAATACATTCCTTAATACAACTTAAATTCAAGTTTAACTAAACCTAACTTAATTTGAATTCCTAAACACAGAACTAATCTATTTTTTCTGTCTTTTTCTAAATAAATCAAATCCCAGTAAATAAATAAAATCACAAGCAGTTTTTCATGTCCAAAAATTATTTTTAAAATATTGTCTAGACTTATTTTCAGGCTCTGTCTCTGAGGCATCTCCCCAGCACTCCAGCTCAACTTTTTGCAAACTTTTTGCAAACAGAATAGGTTGTACCCAATACTGGCTGTCATGCAGAAACGAAATATTGGGAGCCTCCAGAGCCAATCCTGGTGGTGCCAGGCCCAAGGATCCCATTTGTCCAGATAACCCGGAGCAACTAGAAAATTGGGGGCCCCCACCGGAAATCCGGGGAGGAGCCCAAGTGTCCGGGAATCCGGACATCCCCAGTGCATGCGCCTCTCCTGCACCATCTGGGACAGCAGGATGCCTCTGGAGCCCCGTCACTCCACTGCCAGCACTGTGGGGGGAAAGAGGAGGGAGGGGTGCAGATACATGGAGCGTGGCCTCCCTCGCGTGCGCTGCAGGTGGAAGGCTCTGAGGCTGCCGCGCACTGGAGAGCCTTCTTCACAACCTCTCCTCTTGGGACTTCCACAGGAAGGGTCCAGGCAAAGGTCCCAAGGGCACAGGATTCTCCTCAGACCAGCACCTCCTCTGCAGTTCCTCCTCAGGCACACAGCCAGGTGAGGCTCACTGGGGTCCACCTAGCCTCCCACCAACACACCCAACCACCTACCTACCACCCACCTACCTACATCACCCAAGACAACAGCCCCCACTTCCCTAACTGTCCTTGCATTCACTCCCCCAAGACTGCCCTCACTTCCTTTACTGCCCCTGCATCCCCTTCCCCAAGACAACAGCCCCCTTCCCTAACTGCCCCTGCATCCCATCCCCCTAGACAACAGTCCCCCAACTTCCCTAACTGCCCCTGCTTCCCTTCCCGCAAGACAACAGCCCCCCACTTCCTTAACTGCCCCTGCATGCGTTTCCCTAAGACAACAGCCCCCTTCCCTAACTCCCCCTGCATCCCCTCCCCAAAGACAAACACCCCACCACATTTCCATTCATGCACCAGCCCCCTCCCACACACACACACACACACAATGAGAGAGATAGGTAGGGGGTTAGATTAGATGACCTACTAGGGTCCCTTCCTACTCTGTGACTCTATGACTGGTGCAATACTCTGCATCTGGTCTTTGGATTGCAAAGATCTTTCCTGCTACATTCAGGGGGTTGGACTAGATGACCTCCTGGGGTCCCTTCCTACTCTGTGGCTGTGATTGCTGCAAAAGTCTGTGTCTGGTTGATTGCAAAGATTGGTGCCAAAGCCTTAGTGTCATTCAAGGAAATATCTGCTTTTATTTTCCAGAATGCCCAAACATTCACCCCAAACAATGCCAATTCTCCCCCCATTTGGCTGGCAGCTTCAAGTCATTCAAACCTGGACGGAGCCCATACGAAGCGGAAGGCCTCATTTGGCAAAATCATGGTCAACCGGATTGGGGGTGAGTAGCGAGTTCCATCAGTTTTCAAATAAAAAAGAAGTCATAGGGCACAATCCAGAGTAACTAAGGGGAGTCCTTGCTCCAGAGTAAGAACAAGTTACTCTGGATTGCAATATGAATTTCCCATAGGTTTTTGCTAGGCGGTGCAGTAACTATGGGTGCACGTAATGTCTCTTACGTGCTCCTGTAGTTACTCAGGATTGTAGTCTACAATCCAGAGTAACTACGGGAGCACGTAAGAGACATTTCGTGTACCCGTAGTTACTGCACCACCTAGTGAAAGCCTATGGGAAATCCATATTGCAATCCAGAGCAAATTGTTCTAATACCAGAGCAAGGATGCTTTGTAGTTACTCTGGATTGTGCCCATCTAGTGTTGAAAGTAAGTACAGGAAAGCAATCCGAGTGTTTTCAGCTACATTTGTCACGTACATTTGTCCTACATACATACATGTACATGTATGCATGTACATGTACATACATGTACATTTGTCCTACATTTTTTTGGGTGTCCTGCAATTTTTTTAACCAGATAGGAATTTTGGCTTGGGAGGTTAGGAATTATGGCAAGTTTGGCAGGGAATTTTGGGTTTGGCATCTGGTCACCCTGGCCAGGCTTGCAACCTACACCATTGGTCTCCACAGGTTTGCTCCCACAAGTTCCAGTTTGTTTCTAGCAGGGCATTTTATGGCCCCCCAAAGACAATTATCTACACTATTTATATACTGCTTTTCAACTAGAAAGTTCTCAAAGTGGTTTACAAGGGAAAAGAAAAAGAATTAATAGTTAATTAATAATTAATAGCTAATTAACAATTAATAGATGTCCCAAAAGGGCTCACAAACTAAAATGCAAAAAAGAACACCAGCAAAAGCCACTTGGACAGACACTGCTGGGGTGTGTAGGACCAACGGACGATGTTGCGGCCAGAAGTGACCTCTGATGACTCCTGACCATTTGGACCTGGGATGCCAATAATGTTCAGTGAAAAGATGGATATGGATATATGAAGATAACGAGTCTCACAACTAGTCTCCAGATGTGGACCGATGACCTACCTGCCTGGAATAACATCCAAGCTGAGGGTGTAACGTCTGCTGGTATGGAATCCGTGCTCGTTGCTGGTACAAACTCTGTTCAAAATACAAAAGAAAGGGTTATTGCAAGTCTGGATTTGAAAACAGTGGTGAAAACATAAAGAGCTTAATTCATTCCAGAGGCATGGTCTTGAAGTGAAATGCTCTTTAAGTGAAGTGGATTTTCCCATAGGAAACAATGGAAACTCAGACGATTGGTTCCACAACCCTCAAAATATTCATATGAAAATATTAACTGGATTTAAAAATGATGACAAAACACTGGGATTGAACTCAAAACATGCATTCAATGTGCATGATCCTATGAAGCCTACTTAGGCTGCAATCCTAACGATACTTTCCTGGGAGTAAGCCCAATTTCCTGGAAGTTAGCCCAATTTCCTAAAGATACTTTCCTGGGAGTAAGTAGACACAATGGGGCTTACTTCTGGGTAGACATGGTTAAGAGGCTGCAATCAAAGACACTTACCTGGGAGTAAGCTCCATTTAACACAATGGGGCTTACTTCTGGGTAGACATGGTTAGGAGGCTGCAATCAAAGTCACTTTCCTGGGAGGCTTACCTGGGCTGCTACTGGAGGTTCAAGGTGGTCGGGGGGCACTTGGATGCAGTTAGGGGCAGCTGCCTCTGGCACCCTCAGGCAACTGCACCCACATTGGGATCAGGGCTGCATAAGTGCTTGTTAAGTGAAGCGGAACTTGTGAAGTGAACAAGATTCCTTGGAAATTTAGCCTTGTTATGTGAAACGCTTGTTATGTGAGGCGCTTGTTGTGAGAGGTACCACTGTATTTGAGATGTTCCTCCAGAATCTCATACTAATGTGGGTCTCTGTTCATTCATATAGTGACTTGTCACCTTTTCCTTCCTATGGCACACTGATCTCTGTGATCTTCTCTACTGTCTTTGCCTTTTGTAATGTCACTTCCAGATGACTCTTCTGGGTTCTAGGAATTCTGTTCCTATGGCAAATGTCTGTACTCACTAACCCTGCAATCCTAAATACACTTTCCTGGGAGTAAGACACATTGAAAACCATGGGTAGAAATGAGTCGACATGAGTCTACTTTTGAGCAGACATGGTTAGGATTGTGCTCTAATTGTCCCTTCCTTCTATTAGTTTTCAGACATTCACATCACAATCCTATTTTGAGTAGGAACAGGCTGGTCAGTGGGTCTGTGGCCCAGTGGTGGGCTCCAGCAGGTTTGCACCTACTCTGTAGAACCGGTTGTTAACTAGAGATAGTACATATAAAGTTTAAAAATAGCCATTTAAAAGTGGCTGCCAGGTGGGCATAGAACTGGTTGTTAATTTCTTTGAATCCCATCACTGGTCTGCGCTGTATCCTGTGCAAAATTTAGGGTGCTGCTGTGCCAGCGGAGGAAAGTAGAAACTGCTCCCCTTACTCTGGGTATTGCTGCAGCAGCCCCAGTGGGTCTCTTCGGATCTTTGTGCACTGGCCTAGTACTTCCAGTAGCGGCAAGAAGTCCCTTACAGCACTTTTGTGACACCCCAGGCCACCACAGTGGGATTAGGGTTGTGGGGTTAGGGTTAGGGGGGATGTGCACTTGTGGGGTTAGGGGGGTTAGGATTGCAGGCTATCTGCCACATCCCATCCAACATTCCATCCCCAGTGTTAAATCCTGGGGGAAGGTAGTAACGGAGACTTCCGAAAGAACATTGTCTAGGGCTGCACCAGTACTGGAAAGTTGATTAGGATTGGGCCCTGAATCTCTTATGTCTTTTTATAATAAGTGAAAAGCTTATAAGAGATGCAATCCTAGACGTGTCTACTCTGGTGTAAGCCCCACTGAATTGACTGAAGCTTAGAGCACAATCCAGAACACTAGTTGGGACAGCGCAATTTCCTTGCAGTGGCCCGAGAGTGTCATGTGCATCCTTCCCAGTAGTAACATCAACACTGAAACTCCCTCCCTCTTGCCCTAAAAACATTCAAGTGAGGCTTGAAAATATATCTATTCATACAAGCCCCTAATACCTCTTCTAATGACCTCTTTGAATTTTTATATATTCAATTTTTTCTGATTTTATAAGAATTTTTTTCTGATTTTATAAGAAATTTTTTCTGATTTTATAAGAATTTTTTTCTGATTTTATAAGAATTCTTTTTATAAATTCTTTTTTATTTAAAGCTTCTGATTTTATAAGAATTGAAAAAGAATTGTTATGCAATGCCTGTGCTTTTATTCGTTTTATATTGTTACAATTGTTTTGTGCTGTTTTTATTCTTATGTGATGTGTTCTTTTTAATTGTCTGTTCTTGTGTTGCTTTTATGTGAACTGCCTTGGGTCCCCATGAGAAAGGCGGGATATAAATTTGGAAATACAGTGATGCCTCACATAAAGAGCTTAATTCGTTCCAGAGGCCTGCTGTTTAAGTGAAACGCTCTTTAAGTGAAGCAGATTTTTCCATAAGAAGTTATGGAAACTCAGACAATTGGTTCCACAACCCCCAAAATATACATATAAAAATATTAACTGTATATAAAAATGATGACAAAACACTGGAATTTAATTCAAAACATGCATTCAATGTGCAGGATCCTATGAAGTCTACTTAGGCTGCGATCCTAAAGACACTTTCCTGGGAGTAAGCCCCATTTAACACAATGGGGCTTACTTCTGGGTAGACATGATTAGGAGGCTGCAATCAAAGACACTTTCCTGGCTGTGCTGGAGGTTCAAGGTGGTCAGTGGGAGCACTTGGGGGCAGTTAGGAGCAGCTGCCTCTGGCACCTCCAGGCAGCTGCCCCCAAATTGGGGGCAGTTAGAGGCAGCAGCGCTGCCTGGCAGCCCTTTTAAAGAGCCTCCGCTGGAACATCGGAGCTGCATAGCACACATGACCATAGCGTGCTTGCTTGTTAAGTGAAGCGGAACTCGTTATGTGAAGCAAGATTTCTTGGAATTTTTGCTTGTTATGTGAAACACTCATTAAACAAGGTGCTTGTTAAGTGAGGTACCACTGTAAAATAAAAAAAAAGGGATATCTTCAAAGATAGTCAAGAGAGTGGCACAAGGATGAATGCTGGCGTGCTCGCACAATATCCCTGTAGCTCAATGGTTCTCAATCTTCCTGACGCTGTGACCCCTTTATAAGTTCCTCATGTTGTGGGGACCCCAACCATAAAATTATTTTCGTTGCTACTTTATAACTGTCATTTTGCTACCGTTATGAATCATAATGTAAATATCCGATATGCAGGATGTATTTTCATTGTTACAAATGAAATGTGTGTTCTGTGCACACACTGAACACAGTGGGATTTATTTCAGAGTAGGCATGCACAGGATTGGGCCCTGAGGCTGTCAGTCAGCCCCAGTGCGCACGCAGCTACAGCCAGAGGTCTTGCAAGCCTGACCTGGCCCCCTGCACCAGGGGTCTTTTGGCGACCCCCAGGAAAGCTCTAGGCGAACCCCAAAGGGGTCCCGACCCCCACTTTGAGAAACGCTGCTGTAGCTAATTTTGTGCCATCCTAAGGAGACTGGTGCAGAGGGCTAGTGAGGGTCAGGAAAGAAGGGCATCCTGATGGATGGACAGGGCAGGCTGATGGATGGACAAAGCCCAGAATGGCCTGTTCCAGCCCAGGATAGGATTAAGATTTGTGAGATCAGGATTGCAGCCGACAGCTTGGAAGGAAAACTTACAATTTAATAAGCAGAGACCACTTATTGATAGAAGGAAAAGAGACATCTCCCCTTGATGTGCCGAACATTAAACAAACATGGCAGGGACTTATCTTTCTCATGTTGACTCTTCATTTTTTTGTCATCATTAAACGTGTGAGGAACGTCCTGGTAATGCAAATCAACATCATCGTCCTTGCTGTCATTGCCAGAGTTCCCACATGGAGGCTTTCCCTGTGCGTTTCCATCAACCACAAAGTGAATGAACAAGGCAGCCACAGCATCCCTTGTTCAACCCACCCCAGCCCCCCGGTACAATGTCCCTGCACTTTCTCGAGGCAAACACAGATGGGTAAATCACCGATTCAGTTTAATGTTAATGTTTCATCATTTAATGAAAACCTGAGTTGCAAGCTGGTGTTGAGTACAGTAAGATCTCAGTACCTATGGATAACGGAGACCATGAGTAGGTGCATGTAGCTAAGGGGTGCAGGGAGGGGAAGCAGTTACACCAGGCAGCAAGCATTAGGGGGGCAGCAAGCCGAGCTTGACACTAGCGGACAAAAATTGTGAAAAGCTGGGATTATATGAATAATAATTCCATAATGACCAGCTCTGAGACTCTGTGACGGAGCATCGTTTGATGGTCTTGCCTGATACCCCTGGGGCTAAAAAGGAGTTCTGCAGGTTCATACAAATCTGGTTGTACAATCCCTACCACCTCACTGAGAAACAGAATTTAGAGACCAGGAACTGTCTGTCGTGCCAGCTTAGCCTCCAAGGTGATTGTACATGTGCACCTCTCCGTTTTTGTGAGGTTGCACAATCCGGGGTGGGGGCTAAGCTGTCACTGCCGCAAACTCAAGTCTCTCCAAGACTGTCCGAGTCTCAGCCTTCCCTGTGATTGCAAAGACACTGGCACAAAGAATGTCTTGCGGCATCACATCAACAAGGCGTTCCGTGCATTGTGCCTCCCCAGCCTTGGATCTCATCGCACATCACTTTTTCCAGACTGTTCTGCTCTTGCTTGCAGCCACCACTCCTCCAAGTTGTTGTTACCTCCCCAATTTTTTGTGTTGAATCTTGCCGACAGTCAACACTGCACAGGCATCCAACACTTATTGGATGGTTTACAGACCGGAAAACAGTCCAAAAGTGAAAACCGTTGAAAAATGGAACCCAATTTTTTAAGCTTATATGTTGCTTCCAATGCTTTTTATCCAGCAAATTGCAAATGTCCCTTTTATCTTGCAAATTCCTGCTGCCACACAAAGATTTCTGCAAATTGATTCCTGTTAACTCCTTTGGAAATGGGGCTAGACCAGGAGCTACAACACGGGAGGACAGTTTTAGCCTTTAGAACAGCAGAAAGAGGTTGAAAGAGCAGAAGAAGCATTAAACCAGTGGTCAGGGAACAGGGGTAAATTACCCCAAATGGGGTAAAAATGAAATTCCTGGGGGTAATGGATGGGGCACTGGGCAGGAGTTTGAGCCAGACATGGTTTTGCACGGCTAAGTGAGCACTGTATGAACACATCCTACATTTTGTCCTACATTTTAATAAAAAGTCTGGATTTTTTTGAATAGATTCAATAAAATTTTGAATTCAAATAATTAATAATATATGATTTCCTTCCTTTCAAATCAAGAGGGTAATGTTGGCATATCTATGGTAAATATATTTTGGGGTAAAAGGTAAAAAAGTTCCCTGACCCCGGCATTAAACGAACAAAGGTGTTGAAAGAGCGGATTTATCAGAAAATGGGTGTCATAAAGCAGGGGATACCTTTACTATTTAAATAGGTTCATCTGGCATATTTATTTATATTTTTTCAAGGGAAGAGCAAAAATCCCTATTATTCCCAACACAGCATTTCCCCCAAGTAGCTATTTCCTGGTATCTCCCATGTGCATTTTTTAAAAATGTACTATATCCTTTTAGGACAGGAAATTCCATATTTACTCAAATCTAACACACATTTTTTTTCCAGCCGAATAGAGTCACCAATATCAGGGTGTGCATTTGATTCAATGGTGCATTAAATTTGAGTAAATACAGTATTTAGTATAAGTATTGAGTATAAGTATAGGTCAGGATTTTGTTTAACAGTTTACGATACTGTAATAAAAAATGGAACCTAAATCCATTGTTGCATAAATTAGTCCAATTAGGTAAAAATTATAACATAAACCCATTTTAATATTATAATTGGCCTATAATTCATTGTTCTATGCAGTAAAATTAAATTTTGCAGCTGCTTTGCAACTGTGCATTACAATCACCAGTAAACATACTTTTTAACTCAAGCTTTTTAAAATTGGGGTGCACATTAGATTCTTTGATGCGCAAGATTGGAGTAAATAATTTGTTTTTCCACTGAAGACATTTTGTGAACCTTTTTTTCTTGGAAAAACTTGGCATCCATCAGTCTTGAAAGACTACGGTATCGTGCTCGACGCTGCATGCGAAGCATGAAGACCTGGGTAGATTAAGCTGGATATAAGTATATCTGAATAAAAATAACAAACACAAGGTGAGCCACCTCATAGGTAGACCTTTTCCCCTCCAGGCTGGTGCAAAAGCTGCATTCATTGAGATCTCGCCTGTGCGCCACCACTGATACGTGTGTTAAAGTTTATGACATTACCTGGTACTGTGGGAAGCCGGAGTGGTTTGGAAAAACAGGAGGTGGAGGGTAATTAAGGCTAAGCCACATCGGCTGTTTTAACGAGGTGGTGGTTGAGGTCGCCGGGAATCGCGGGGTGAAAACGTTCCCGCTGTATTTGAGGTTCTTATCAATGACGGCCGACGATGCTACAAAAGACAAACCATGATTAGACACCACTTTTTTCCTAAACAGCCCTCTCTTGCTGTTGTTTCAAAGGCAAACATGAACATAGAACTGTATGCTACGCAGTGTTTCTGAAAGGGGGTGGCTTTCCTAGGAATGTCTCATGAACCACAACGGGACTTATTTCCAACTAGACGTGGAATCATTGCATGTGAACACTAAGGGGAAAATCCAGAAGAGTCCTTGCTCCGGTGTAAGATCAACTTACTCTGGATTCCAATATGAATTTCCCATAGGTTTTCACTAGGTGGTGCAGTAACTACAGGTGCACATAAAACTCTCTTACGTGCTCCTATTGTTACTCTGGATTCGGGGCTCTGTCTCTGGAGCCTCTGACTCAGGGGTGGATGCTTCAAAGGTGCAGTGCGCATGCACAACCATTGTGCATACCTAATACAGGTGTGACACATCTGCCTCTCCATTGGGTGACATGCAGCCTTGTGGCACCCTGATCCCAAGACTTTCACTGAACTGACACAATTGCATGTTAACCAGCATTCTGGATTCCTTTCTTTTAAAATTCCCCCAGATCACCATTGCGTGTTCCTCACCGTTGTTTTGGCAGATCCCATCAGCCACAAGTTCAGAATCCGTTTTTGAGCAGATTTTGGCGAACACCGGCAGCTGCTTCTTCTGCCCAGCTCCTGGGCTCTCCACGATGGTCATGATGGGGTTGGGCCTGGTGATGCTTTCCTTGTGGGTGGCCGGTCCAAACATGTTGCTTTGAAGGAGGTCCTTGATCAACTTGGTTTCTTCGGCCACCATCTTGTTGTCCAGGACTTTGGCCGCCTCAACGCGCTTGAGTGGGAACTGCGCCAACAGCTTGGTGATCTGCGTGTTGGAACCCATCACACTACCACTCCCACCCTCCGTACTTTTTGCGCTCTTGTAGATATATTTAGCCGGGAGCAAGATGCCCGTGACGGTAGACTTTGTGGACAGCTGGACATCACAGATTGACTGTAGTTTCATCTCCCTTTTGTTGCCAGTGAGGGCTCTGTAGACATTTTCCATGGCGTCCCTCTCCTCAAACGCCTGGTCCCTATCAGAAGGTGTGGGGAGACTGTTGCTGGACAGGTTCTGAAATGAAGGGGCAGGGGTCACCTTCTCGTCCTCAGCTCTCTGAGTCTCCAACTCATTGGCATTCTCCTGAGTGAGGTTCAAATACTCTTGCTCAACCAGAAGGGAAATTTCATCTTTGCAAAGGTTGGTATCCAGAGATCTACCAGAAAGAGAGAAGTGGGTTTTCTGGTGGGTGTTTATCTATCTGTCTGTCCGTCCACCCATCCGCCTGTTCGTCCGTCCACCCGTCCATCTGTTCCTCTGTCCCTCCTTCCCATAACTATAAATCCCTCCTTCCAATCTCTCTCTCTCTCTCTCTTTCTATCTATCTATCTATCTATCTATCTATCTATCTATCTATCTATCTATCTATCTATCTATCTATCTATCTGTCTGTCTGTCTGTCTGTCTGTCTGTCTGTCTGTCTGTCTGTCTACAGTATTTATATACCACTTTTCAACTAAAAAAAGTTCACAAAGAAGTTTACAAAGAAAATTTTAAAAAAATTAATGGCTAATGGCCATGGGTTTACTTCTGAGAAGGGGTTTTGTTTGTTGGAAAGCTAGCTAATTCCACCTTCTCACTACAAAAGGCAATCAAACTAAGGGTGAAATCCAGAGTAACTACGGATTTCTAACTACGGTGAAATACAGAGTAACTCCTTGCTCCAGAGTAAGAACTCTAGATTGCAATATGAATTTCCCATAGGTTTTCACTAGGTGGTGCAGTAACTACAGGTGCATGTAATGTCTCTTCCATGTTCCTGTAGTTACTCTGGATTGTGCCCTTATTCAATCAAACTAAAATAACACATCAAACCACTGTTGTTATTACTATATTTATTAGAATCCAATGTGCACCTTTTCCCACCGAATGTAGGGTGCAATCCAGAGTAACTACAGGGAGTCCTTGCTCTGGTGTAAGAACAATTTACTCTGGATTGCAATATGAATTTCCAATAGGTTTTCAGTAGGTGGTGCCATAACTACGGGTGCATGTAATGTCTCTTATGTGCTCCCGTAGTTACTCTGGATTGAAGGGTTAGTCTCCAAAATCAGGATGCACATTCAATTTGATGGTGCATTAGATTCAAGTCAATACAGTCTTTTGATTATAAATATAGGTTTTGTTTAACAATTTACTATTTGGTAATTAAAAAATGTAACATAAACTCATTGTTGTATAAAGTAGGGCAATTAGGTAAAAATCATTATATAGACCTGTTTTCATATTATTAATGTCATATAACTCATTATTGTATGCCGTAAAATTACAAAAATTTTACAACTGCTTTGCAGCTGCACATTACAATTGTCAGTAAACACTTTTTATCTCAAGCAGTTCAAAATTGGGGTGTGCATTAGATCTGATGTCGCATTAGATTTGAGTTAATAAAACATATATACTCTCCAACAGAAAAAGTTGCCCCCAAAAGTTGCAATTATTCCACCACAACTCACACATCTCCACATTTGCACAGTAACATGGTGAGGTTGGCACATGTCTGGGCACTGGCCTAATGCCCTCCCCTTTAGTGACAGGATTTGGCCCATATTTTTCCCTGGACCACAAAACTGACCTGTGAACACCTGTCAATCAAAAGGATTTTGCTTTAAGAGAAAGAGCTTTACATCAAAGAGTTGAATGACTCAAAAAAGTGATTCAAGTTCCATGTGAAGAAGAGGAAATCATAAAGTCACCACAAGCAGATCTTTGCTTTAACCCTCCAAAATGCCAACGCAGCTGGTTCGCTTATTACCAAATGCCATTCAAGAGCCCCGGTGCGATTTGCCTCGTCTCCAGCTCCGATTTTGTTACGAGCTCCAGGGACCGAACAGCTGGCGTCATAAACATGCAGTACGTATGCACTTATCTATACATATAAATATCGTGCCAAATTTCTTAGAAAACCGTATATTACTTAATTATCTCTAATTACAGCATCACTGTGTAATTAAGAACACAGCTTGTAACTATTTCATAAATGGAACAGATCTTTTATCCATTCAAAAACTCCCCAAAACTTGGGAGTTCCTTCCGCCAGAGCGCGGACTGATTTGTTTTTTTCACTTATTGCAACCAAAGCGAAAGCTGACATAAGGCTCAATCCAGAGTAACTACGGGGAGTCCTTTCTCCGGTGTAAGAACAATTTGCTCTGGATTGCAATATGAATTTCCCGTAGGTTTTCACTATGGCGCAGGTGGTGCAGTAACTACGGGTAAACGTAATGTCTCTTAAGTGCTCCCGTAGTTACTCTGGATTGTAGGGATAAAGTGGCATAGCTAGAGGGGGTGCAAAGTGCTAGGTTTGGCAGGGAGCATCACTGCAACATGCAAGGACCCTTCCCCTTTGCAGTCAAGCATACACCTCTACTTTGCTTCCCCTGCCAGAAGCAGATCTGAAGGTGTCGCATGCATGCTGTTGTGAGGCTCCGTACAAAACCTAGTGCATTGCACCCCTTCTAGCTATACTACTGCTAATACAATGGTACCTCGCTTAACAAGTGCCTCGCTTAACAAGCGTTTCACATAACAAGCAAATATTTCCAAGAAATCTTGCTTCACATAACAAGTTCTGCTTCACTTAACAAGCAAGCGCACTATGGGAACGTGTGCTATACAGCCCTAACGCTCCACGTGGAGGCTCTTTAAAAGAGCTGCCGGCCAGCGCTGCTGTTTCTAACTGCGCCTGCCTTGGGGGCAGTTGCCTGGAGGTGCCAGAGGCAGCTGCCCCTAACTGCCCCCAAGTGCCCCCACCGACCACCTTGAAACTCCAGCAGCAGCCCAGGTAAGCCTCCCAGGAAAGTGTCTTTGCTTGCAGTCTCCTAACTATTTCAACCCCGAAGTGACCCCCTTTGTATGAAATGGGGCTTACTCCCAGGAAAGTTTCTTTAGAATTGCAGCCTAAGTCGACTTCATAGGATCATGTACACTGAATGCATGTTTTGAATTCAATTCCAGCATTTTGTCATCTTTTTTATATACAGTTAATATTTTTATATGAATATTTTGGGGGTTGTGGAACCAATTGTCAGAGTTTCCATTATTTCCTATGGAAAATCTGCTTCACTTAAAGAGCATTTCACTTAAAGAGCACGGGACAAATTAAGCTCTTTATGTGAGGCACCACTGTATATCCTAGGTCAGTTAAGAGGAGAGGATTCAGATTCTGCATCATCCCCTCCGCTCCCTAAATGGTAAATTCTACTGGCAAAGGTCACCTCTCCTCTGCTCCTGGTGTTGACCAGGGTTGGACTGAGCCAGAAACTGCCCTCTTCCTGATCCAATCATATGCTTTGGGCTTGGATTGGAACTCACAGTGCAATCCTAACCCCCAATTTGTCCCGCACTTTCGTCCTGTGCTGGCCAGATGGTATCACAAAAGCGCAATAAAGAACTATGCAACTCCTGGGAAGTGATGACAAAGCATAGACATGCACGGGCATCCCCATGCCACCACAGGAATGGGAAGGTGAGTTGTGGAGGCCTAAATTCATTAGGATTGTACCTTCACATTGGTAATCCAACATGGGGTGCAATCCAGAGTAACTACGGGGAGTCTTTGCTCCGGTGTAAGAACAATTTGCTCTGGATTGCAATATGAATTTCCCATAGGTTTTCATTAGGTGATGCAGTAACTACAGGTACACGTAATGTCTCTTATGTGCTCCCGTCGTTATTCTGGATTGTAGGGTCTACTATAATTGGGCTCTCTTGGAGACTTGGTGACATCACCCCCCCCCCGCCCCATTTTGATCTGCTCCTTCCCCCATTGCATTCCTTGTTTTCTGAGACCTTCTGTCATTCTCAGAAGCAATGCTGGAAGAGTCCAAGGTAAGGTTGCCATATATCCAGAAAAACAGGGACAATCCCAATTTGGGGGGATTGTGTTCACATACTGGCAAAAGGGACAGAGAGTCCTGCCCTCCTTTGTGGAAGAGAATTATGGCAACCCAAGTCCAAGGAAGGATAAAGAGTTTCCATGGTTTGGGTTGCCATAATTCTCTTCCACAAAATCAGGACAGGATCCCCCGTCACACTCACCACACAAATCCCCCCAAATTGGGACTGTTCCTGTTTTTGGAGACACATGGAAACCCTATCCATGGACTACAGGTTTGACACCCCTAATTGAGACCTCCCTGGTTTTTGAGGACTCTTTTTCTTCAAGATGCTACAAAATTGAATTCTGGCAGTTGATTTCGGAAAAGGTGAAGGACTTATATAAAAATTGGGAAAATGTGATTTATGGGATTTTGGGGGAACAATAAAGTAAAAAAACCCTAAACAGGATCTCTTTAAAGCTATGATTCCCGCTGCCCATGCAGTACTAGCATATGGGTGGAAAGATGCACCAAAATGGATTCTGGAAAGATGGAATTGGTATCTAAATGAATTATACTGTTGATTTTGAGACAGGATGAGATAAGGGAAGATAACATAGATAAGAAAGAAATGGCTGAGATATATAGGATGGGTATGAGAAATCAAAGCAATCATTTTATTTCTATGATTTCATTGAAGGGGGGCCAACAGTGTTATACTGGTCAAAATCCAAAAGCTGTGCTCATGGCTGCAGAAGTAAAATTAGATGGTTGCTTTTTCAAGGGGGCGGGGGTGGGAATATACAGGGGGGAAATGATGATTATGTATGATTATGTACATATATATGATATCAAACAATAAAAATTAATAATAATGAAAATATGCTACAAAATAAAACTTAAGAATTTTTGTCTGCTTGTGCCGGGACCTTTCCTGATGTGGGACGCAAGAAATGGGGTGTGACATTCACCACTTATAGAGGGGAAGGATTTCCAAGTCGCCTTCAGTGGGTCCTCGGATGACTTTGCTCTAAGTTCAGCAAAGAGGACTCTGAGCTTGTCAATTCCGATTCTCCTGATCTCGGAGGCTTTTGCTGCGGATACCTTTGACGTGTTGAAGTTCCCCTAAAGGGCACGGTTTGTTTGTGTCGTTCGCCCCCTTGAGCTCTCAGCCCACGCTTGTCTGCCTGGGATGGAAGGTGCCTGTTCAATTTGTCATCCTCAGTAGCATTTGGGGCCAAGATTATACCTCCTGCCCTTTCACTTGATCTGGCGGCCTTTAATTATTTTAACGTATTGACTTATGCAAATGAGTCCCTCCGAACCAACCTGGAAAAGGCTCAAGAATCTTTTGAACAAACAACTATGATTTGCTTTCTCGGCCGGGGAATTTTGTTGTGCGAAGTGCCTGTTCCCGCATCCTCAAAGGGACGTGAATTTGAGAAATTCTCTCATTCCCTCCACGTTCAGTGTCAACATTATTTTTCATTACGCTAAGTCTGAGCGGCTCTATTTAACATCATGAATCCCTTCTGGCCCCGACCTTTATCCCCTGCTTGTCAAGACTGTTGAACTCTGCCTTCCAAACTTTTCAAAACTTTTTTAAAAATTATTAATCCCAATCTAGATTAAAACTGTAGGACCCTTTCAAAGAAGTACATTGATGGGCCCTCGTTATCCGCAGGGAATTCCTTCCAGAAATCCCTGAAGATTAACAGACCCATCAGAGGGGTTCTTGTTTTTGACTGCAATCCTAACGATCGATAGATAGATAGATAGATAGATAGATAGATAGATAGATAGATAGATAGATAGATAGATAGATAGATAGATAGATAGGTAAGTAGGTAGGTAAGTAGGTAGGTAAGTTGACAGACAGACAGACAGGCACGCAGGCAGGCAGGCAAGTAGATAGATAGATAGATAGATAGATAGATAGATAGATAGATAGATAGATAGATAGATAGATAGGTAGGTAGGTAGGTAGGTAGGTAGGTAAGTAGGTAGGTAAGTAGGTAAGTAGGTAGGTAGGTTGACAGACAGACAGACAGACAGGCAGGCAGGCAAGTAGATAGATAGATAGATAGATAGATAGATAGATAGATAGATAGATAGATAGATAGATAGATAGATAGATAGATAACGAAAGGAGGTATTGATAGATATTGAAAGGAGGGATGGGTAGATATTGAAAGGAGGGATGGATGGATAGATAGATAGATAGATAGATAGATAGATAGATAGATAGATAGATAGATAGGTAAGTAGGTTGGTTGGTTGGTTGGTTGGTTGGCAGGCAGGCAGGCAGGCAGGCAGACAGACAGACAGACAGACAGACAGACAGATAGATAGACAGACAGACAGATAGATAGATAGATAGATAGATAGATAGATAGATAGATAGATAGATAGATAGATAGATAGGTAAGTAGGTAGGTAGGTAGGTAGGTAAGTAGGTAGGTAAGTAGGTTGGTTGGTTGGTTGGCAGGCAGGCAGGCAGGCAGGCAGGCAGGCAGACAGACAGACAGATAGATAGATAGATAGATAGATAGATAGATAGATAGATAGATAGATAGATAGATAGATAGATAGATAGGTAGGTAGGTAGGTAGGTAGGTAGGTAAGTAGGTAGGTAAGTAGGTAAGTAGGTAGGTAGGTTGACAGACAGACAGACAGACAGGCAGGCAGGCAAGTAGATAGATAGATAGATAGATAGATAGATAGATAGATAGATAGATAGATAGATAGATAGATAGATAGATAGATAACGAAAGGAGGTATTGATAGATATTGAAAGGAGGGATGGGTAGATATTGAAAGGAGGGATGGATGGATAGATAGATAGATAGATAGATAGATAGATAGATAGATAGATAGATAGATAGGTAAGTAGGTTGGTTGGTTGGTTGGTTGGTTGGCAGGCAGGCAGGCAGGCAGGCAGACAGACAGACAGACAGACAGACAGACAGATAGATAGACAGACAGACAGATAGATAGATAGATAGATAGATAGATAGATAGATAGATAGATAGATAGATAGATAGGTAAGTAGGTAGGTAGGTAGGTAGGTAAGTAGGTAGGTAAGTAGGTTGGTTGGTTGGTTGGCAGGCAGGCAGGCAGGCAGGCAGGCAGGCAGACAGACAGACAGATAGATAGATAGATAGATAGATAGATAGATAGATAGATAGATAGATAGATAGATAGATAGATAGATAGATAGATAGATAGATAGATAGATAGATAGAGTGAGTGAGTGAGTGAGTGAGCGAGTAAGTGAGTGAGTGAGAGGTGGGCTCCAGCAGGTTCGCACCTACTCTATAGAACCGGTTGTTAACAAGAGATAGGACATATAAAGTTCAAAAATAGCCATTTAAAAGTGGCTGCCAGAGGGGCATGGAATTGGTTGTTAATTTCTTTGAATCCCATCACTGATCCACCCCCACTGCTCATCCACCCCCATGCGTATCCACCACCCCGAGCATCCACACCCCCCCCCAGCTTTAACCAACATATACAGAGATATAAAAAACAAATGACACAGAATTCCATCTGTGTTCACTGGCATGACTATTAAATGTAAATAGAGTACATTAACTTAATAAAAGATCCTGATTACTGACGTTAAAATTATAACTGGAGAATAGTAGGTATAAATTTACATATCAGAAATTAGAAAATAAGATATTAAAATTGCAACCCAAAATTAGAGAGCATAGTATTCAAAATATCTACTTAGAAGTAAGCCCCATTGGGCTCAATGGGTCTTATTCCCAGGAAGGTGCCTTTAGGATCTAGTTTTAATTAATTGTATTTTAACTGTATCTTCTTTGTGCTTTTTTATTGCTTCCAGCTCCCTTGGACATCCTTTTGTAGGTATAAAGGATACTTTTATACTTTTTATTAAAGTATATGTTTTATTTATACCTTTTTTAGGTATAAATAATATACATAAAATAAATGAATAAATTCTGTTCTCTGTAGCATCTGGCTATGGGGATCTATTGGGTCAGGTCCTCTTTGTTCTGTTCCCGTTGGGCATGTGCATGTTCCTTTTTTCCCTGCCCCTCTGAAGCGAACCAGATAAAGTGGATCCAACCAAACTGGACCTGGGTCACCCAGTCAATGCATATTGCAGTTTTTATTGTGCCTTTTATGTGTGCCTCCAATTCATGGTGGAGTCAAGGAAACCTTCTTTGATTCCCAGGGAGCAAGACATATTGGGAGACTCTTTAATTTTCCATTTCCCTGCCAAGGAGGACCTCCTTTCTCAAAACCCTTTCCTCCCAAAAAAGGATAAAATAATCAAAAATGGAGGGGGGAAAGACATTTTAAATCAACACAAGTAAACCGGTTACGAAAACATGTCATGGTTTGATCTATTCTAGGACAGATCTGATCTGTCATGCCTTTCACATCCATGTGCTTTGCAAACATACCCTATAATCCAGAGTAAGTAAGTAAGTAAGTAAGTAAGTAAGTAAGTAAGTAAGTAAGTAAATATATTTATTTATTTATTTATTACTTATTTAGTTTGTTAGTCTGCAATCATAAGGACACTCTCCTGGGAGTAAGACCCATTTAACACAATGGGGCAAACTTTTGAGTAGACATGGTTAGGATTGTGCTCTTCATTAGGCAATCCTTACTTTCCTGGGAGTTAGGTTTGTGCTCTGAGGGCACAATCCAGAGTAACTATGGGGAGTCCTTGCTCCGGTGTAAGAACAATTTGCGCTGGATCGCAATATGAATTTTCCATAGATTTTCTCTAGGTTCTGCAGTAACTACATAATGTCTCTTACGTGCTCCCGTAGTTACTCTGGATTGTAGGGTTAGTTAGGCAATCCTTACTTTCCTGGGAGTAAGACCCAGTGAATACAGTGGGCCTTATTTTTTGAGTAGACATGGCTAGGATTGTGCGTCAGTTAGTTAGTTAGTTCTTTTGTTCGTTACCCTACAATCCAGAGTAACTACCAGAGCACATAAGAGACATGTACATCGACGTAGTTATGGCACCACCTAGTGAAAACCTATGGGAAATTTATATTGCAATCCAGTGTAAATTGTTCTTACGTCGGAGCACGGTCTCCCTGTAGTTACTCTGGATTGCACCCTACATCGGACTGCAGCAGTCAGTATTTAGCATTTAATTAAGAAGACAGACACACACCCTGCTTGGACAGTTGCCAATTGTTGCTAATTAATAATTGCGCTTGCAAATTTTGCCATAATCATTGGTCTTCTAAATGGTGGTCTGTCTTAACAGGAAAACTGGATTTGGCCTCGTCCGCCTCCCTGCACAGCCCTCCCTCTCCACCGCGTCCCCATTAACAGAGAATTCTCAACAATGGTTTCCTGCCAATTTCAGAACTTCTAAGGAACAGATGTTTCCAGCCACCACCTAGCAAGCTGTGATCTCCTTCCCCGCTCTCTCCATATTTGACTGCATGGTTTTCTTTCTCCTGTAAATATTTTGACTTTTAATGTAGATGAAGGGACTGGTTCTGTACCTGGAGCTGCTTCCAGAATACTGCATTCCATAGAATCCTAGAGTTTGAAGGGACCCAGTAGGTCATCTAGTCCAACCCCCTGCCTGCCTGCACCAGGAAACCCTCCTAGAGCATCCCCGACAGGTGCTGGTGGAGCTTTTGCTTGAAGATCCCCAGTGAGGGGGTCCACCACCTCCCTTGGCAATCTTTTCCACGGCTGAACCGCCCTCACTGGCAGGAATTTTTTTCCAGATATCCAACCAGAATCTCCTTTCTACTCGAATCTAATGTGCCGTTGAATCTAATGTGCACCCTATACTTATAATCAAAATATTACATTTACTCAAATCTAATTAACCTTCAAATCTAATGCGCATCCTGATTCTGGAAACGGAAGTTGGCTGGAAAGGGTGAGCATTAGATTCGAGTGAATAAAGTATTAGGAAAAAGATTTTTGCACCAGGAAGTCAAATATGTTTATTTTGCCCATCCTCTGTAGGATGGGCAAAAAAGGATGGGAACAGGACTTTAGAACCCTTCTCATAGTATGAATGGATTGAGGAAGAAGAGGATCTGATCCATTGCTTCAGTGTGCCTCATTGACAGGTCCAACCTTGGAAGACCAGAATCACACTGGCAGGCCCTGCTCCACTGAAGAAAGGGGTGTCTGCCAGTGTGCAACTGCGCATGAAAAATAAAATTCCATACATGATGCCCAGACGTCCGGGTTTCCCTGGAGAGATTCAGGTTTTCCCTACCTCTACTGGGGCTTCCTGGATGGCACATGCCTTCACAGGTGAGCTTGTGTGTGTGTGTGTGTGTGTGCGTGTGCATGCGTGTGTGTATGTGTGTGTAAGAATGTATGATGTTTGTATGTGAAGGTGCATTTTGTGTGTTTGTGTGTATGAGAGAGAGTGCATGGTGTGTGTGTGAGGGAGAGAGTGCATGGTGTGTGTGTGCATGCTCTATGCGTCTATGTTTGTGTGTGATGGAGTGCATGGTGTGTTTGTGCATATGCATGCATGAGTGCGTGTGTGTGCATACTATATGTGTGTGTTTATGTGTGATTGAGTGAGTGCATGTCAGAATTATGTATGTAGAACTCACTTGCATGTGGCTTGTGTTGCTTTGAGGGTGTCTTACATATCTGGGTCAGAATCATGCACGTTAAAAAGTTTTTTAATTTTAAAAGTGCTGGTCTTGTTTAATCAGATCATTTGCTTGATATTTTTAGGCTGCAATTCTAATCTCCACTTAGGCTGGCCTAAACCCTGCCATAAGTCCTGGGCTGACCTGGGAATGTCACCAAAGTGCCATATGACACTTCTGTGCCACTCCTCAAACGGGGTTAGGCCACTACAGATACACCACTTGCCTCCCTACATCCCCACAAGTACGGGAAGACTGATGAGCCAGTCCAGGTTAGGACTGCACCCTGAGTTACTCGTTACTCATTTACTCATTAGTTCTCAGTTTGTTTCCTTTTTCACATTCCTGTTTGCAGGATTCTGATTTACAAGCAACATGGGGAGAAAGTTTATGGAATGTTGTAAATTGCAGTCCTCTGGAAACATTTTTTATCCCAGAATTTTAATGATGAATTTTGATGCTACACTTCCTCCCATTGGGATCATTCATGCAGAAGCTCTTTTGCATAGAAGCATCACCCGAGTACACACCCCGCACCCCAAAGTGTTGCTTTATAATTTTAGCATTTCATTTTTGTTCTGAATCATATCATGCTGATTTTTTTTAAATTCCAAGTCAAACTTGTTCCTTTAAATTCCATTTCTTTATCATTAATTTTTTCAGTCTAAAAAAACATGTGTAAGGGTGCAATCCGAACCTCCAGTTAGTCCGGCATAGGTCTTGTACTGGCCTGGAGGTCAGTGTCACAAAAGTGTCATAAGACACCTCCGCGCCATTCCTGGAGGAGGGTTAGGCCAGTGCACAGACATGCGCTTGCCTCCCTACATCATCACGGAATGTGTTGTGCCAAACTAGGTTAGGACTGCACTCTAAAATAGTACAGTGGTGCCTCACATAAAGAGCTTAATTTGGTCCGGAGGCCTGCTCTTTAAGTGAAACGCTCTTTAAGTGAAGCAGGTTTTCTCAAAGGAAATAATGGAAACTCAGACAATTGGTTCCACAACCCCCAAAATATTCATATCAAACTATTAACTGGGTGTAAAAATGATGACAAAACATGTAATTGAATTCAAAACATGCATTCAGTGTGCATGATCCTATGAAGTCTACTTAGGCTGCAGTCCTAAAGACACTTTCCTGGGAATAAGTCCCATTTAACACAATGGGGGCTTACTTCTGGGTAGACATGGTTAGGAGGCTGCAATCAAAGACACTTTCCTGGGAGTAAGCCCCATTTAACACAATGGGGCTTACTTCTGGGTAGACATGGTTAGGAGGCTGCAATCAAAAACACTTTCCAGGGAGTAAGCCCCATTGAACACACTGGGGCTTACTTCTGGGTAGACATGGTTAGGAGGCTGCAATCATAAGCAATTTCCAGGGAGTAAGCCCCATTGAACACACTGGGGCTTACTTCTGGGTAGACATGGTTAGGAGGCTGCAATCAAAAACACTTTCCAGGGAGTAAGCCCCATTGAACACACTGGGGCTTACTTCTGGGTAGACATGGTTAGGAGGCAATCAAAGACACTATCCTAGGAGGCTTAACTGGGCTGCTGCTGGAGGTTCAAGGTGGTCAGGGGACACTTGGATGCAGTTAGGGGCAGCTGCCTTTGGCACCTCCAGGCAACTGACCAGCAGCCCTTTTAAAGAGCCTCTGTGCCAAGCGTCAGGGCTGCATAGCACGCATGCCCATAGTGTGCTTGCTTGATAAGTGAAGCGGAACTTGTTATGTGAAGCAAGATTTCTTGGAAATTTTTGCTTGTTAAGTGAGGCGCTTGTTAAGTGAGGTACCACTGAAGTTTAATTTTAATATAAAAAAATATGTAAAATGTTTTTTACAATATATGCCGTTCCTGCTAAATATGCCGTTCCTGCTAAATATGCCGTTCCTGCTAAAGTGTGGAGACCACTGATCTAGCTCCATTGTCTTCACAGGTGAGATTTCTGTTCCCTTCTTCCTTTTCCAACTAAGGGACTAAAAGAGGAAGGAAGAACAGTGGGGGCAAGTAGGTGAACATGGGCTCCCTCACTAATACAACTCTGTTTGGATGGGCCACGGACATGGGCCACGCTTTAATTAAAAATCATACTACTTGGACCAAAATCTTGGCTGGAGGTGTAGTAATGGAAATGCACTCTGTTTCTGCTCAAGAACGCTCTTGTCTGCAACCTCTCAAGTCTCTAGCATTCAAAATAGTGTTGGCCTGCCAGAAGATGCTCCCCATCCAGCTGATCACATTGCAGAGCCACCAGTTGAAGAATGTTGGTGGGGCATCAATAGCCCAGACTATTTAGGATGTAGGGCAAAATCCAGAGTAACTACAGGCAGTCCTTGCTCCAGTGTAAGAACAACTGACTCTGGATATGAATTTCCCATTGGTTTTCACTAGGTGGTGCAGTAAGTAGGGGTGCACGTAAAGTCTCTTACGTGCTCCTGTAGTTACTCTGGATTTGTTAGTATGGGTGAAAATACATAAATGAAATCTATCTACAGCACTTTTTCTGCTCTCTCGTTATTTTATGAACCTCTCATTCTTTTAACTCCATCACTGTGAAATACAGTTTCCAGCATCTCAAGGACACTCCAGGAGTTTAGTCTGGAACTATTACACTTCATTTTCAGTAGTTCTTTACCAAGGGAAGGGGATTCAGTTGACATTGGCAGCCTATATATTCCCTGTGCTAAAATTATCACATTTATCACGGGGGGAAAAAATCTGACTTTGTTGAGAACAGCAGTACATGTCACAAAGTACAATGGCTTTCTTTCTTTCTTTCTTTCTTTCTTTCTTTCTTTCTTTCTTTCTTTCTTTCTTTCTTTCTTTCTTTCGAGGCATCTGCTCTAGAGATCTAGTCCTGGTATACACCTGCTGTGATCTCCAAGCCACCGCCCAGCCTTGGACCCAACCCAGGGTGACCATATGTTGTAACTAAAAAAGAAATTTGTCCCTCAATGTTGTCCCCCCAAAATGTAGGACATCCATGAAAAATGTAGGACATGACAGAATAAAACACTTATCTACGTATATTGCTGTTAGTGCTTAATTTAAATACTCTATTACTTACTAGTAGAATATTCCTGTCGTTGCTGGAGTAAAATTTCTAGAATATATTTGGGCACCTGGCATGGTTGAACCTGGTAGCGGTCACCAGCTTGCACTGGGAGGCACTGGGCACTGACAGGGCAGCAAAAGGTACTGGCAGCTGTGGCGGACAGCAGTGGGCACTCCCTCTTGGGACCATTATGTGGCTGCAGTAAGAAGCAGGCTCACCAGGCAGCACACACCAGCAGGCAATGGGCAACTGTGAGCACTAGGCACCCCAGTGGGCACCAACAGACACCAGTGGACACTGGGCATCCCTACCAGGCACCACCAAACAGCAGGCATCACCTGGGTTCCAGTGGGCAGCAGTTACCAGCCGCAGCAGCCACCAGTGGGCAGTCAGCACTAGGGCATCCCTACAGAACACTGGACGTCTTTTCTGGGCACCAGCAGGCATTGGGCAACATCGTGGAGTGGACAGCAGACGCCACATGGCACAACTGGGCACCACCAGGCATCCCTACTGGACACTAGGCAGCATTGGTCAGCACCAGGCACGGGGCATTTTTTCAAGAACACAAGGCTAAAAAAGAGGACATGTCCTGGAAAATCAGGACATATGATCAACCTAGCCCAACCATCTCCATAACAGATGCTGCTCCGAATATCAGGAGTCTAGTTGGCTGGACTCTTGGCTGGAGTCCCAGGGGCTGACTAACTCCAAAGCCTGTCTCTAAACCTACCACAATTTAAAAAGGAAAGCATAAAGCACATGTCTCCAAAAAATGCCACATGAAGAAGCATGTCCTGGACACAACTAGAAGGCCCTTTTCATCTCTTCAGTGAGTTGGTCAGCACCCCCATCGGGTGAGATCCACAGGGTCCAAACCCACAGATAAGGAACACCAAAAGTATACAGCTCATCCTAAAGTACACCAGGATGACCATATTTCCCCCTTTTCCAGGACATGTCCTGGATTTCAGCCTTGTGTCCTGGGAAAAACTCTTCATTACCCTTCATTTTCATTAAGGCAGACAGCACATTGCCTTCTTGTAAATAACAAATTATATGTAATAGTTTTAAATGTTTCAAATAGTTTTAAACAATAGAGTTTAAATTAACCCCATGAAAGCAAAATACATGAATTTTATTAGGTTTTGTTTTCTCATGTCCTACATTTTTCTTGGACATCCTATATTTTGGGAGGCCTTTTCCTTTTTTGGGTTTTGACGTATGGTCAACCTGGAAGGCACCCTTATTTCACCCAGTGAGGTTGTGCTTCTATCAGAACACCGAGTCGGAAAGAACTTTATGAATCTCTCTTTTTGTGGGATGGGCAGGGTGAACGTGAACCTCAAAAGGAGGACAAGGTCTTGGATTCCTCTCAGCCTGGCCTTTCCAGCGAACAATGGCACGTTTGCCTACTCATGAGTAAAGCCACGATATTGGTACTTTCACTTCCTCATAGAGCTCAATGCATGTTATTTTTTTATTTTTTATTTTTTGGCCATAACGTTTGATGTGGGTGGCGCAAGCGGTAAAGACGCTGTGCCTGTTAACCAGAAGGCCAGGGTTCAATTCCCGGGTCGGCCCCACAAGACAGGGTGAGCTCCTGTCCTTAGCCCAGCTCTGCGACGCCAGCTGGATCCAATCGTATCGGCTCTGCCTTTCCATTGGACTAATTCAGTGGCGTGGAGAGGGAGGATTTGCTGCTTGGGGAACAGCCTCTACTCCATAACAATCCAACCCAGACTTTTGTGCTTCACATGCAGTATATGCAGCGCCGAGCACATTACCATAGTCTTCCAAGACTGACGGAGGCCTGCTTTTATATCAAAACCAATTTTGGATTCTATTCTTTAATACGAATCCAACGACATATGACATGATGGGGTATAGCACACCATTGCAAAGTTCCAAAATGAAGCCAAAATGGAGGACAATGAAGCACTTTTGGAGGACATATGGACATAAGGCTAAAAAAGAGGACAAAGCTGGAAAAATCTGGTCATATAATAGGGAAAATGTTTGCTTTAAAAAAAAAACTCACTCCTTTTGTGAACTGCTGCTAGAACTACTACTGTCTTCTCGGAGGGCCTCGGAAGACACCGGGTGACAGCCCACTTGGAGAAGTGGTGACGAGGACCTGGGCTGGAGTTCCTCGGGGAGACCTTGCACCCTTTTCCAGATCTCATGGCAGGCTTTGTCCAAGGCGTCCTGGGGGGTGTTGTGATGGATCCAGATGTGTCTTGGGAAAGGGCCGAGGGGGAAAGGGCCTTTTGGGTTGACCGCCGAGCACTGAAGGCTACTCCTACTAGTCAGCATCCTGCCTTGCGCACTCAAGGACAGGGCAAGAACTTAAGACGAGCTGTCCATAGACTTGTGGGTGTGTTGCGCGCGCATGGTTTTGTTTTGTTCCAACAAACCCTGGTAGCCAAGTAACCATAGAACACTCGCAGCACGGCAACTCATATGAAGGATAACACCCAGACGGAACTGGAGGAAGCCCAAGGACTCCCTCCAAAGCAGCCACAGGGAAGCAGGGACCTCGCCTTGGCTGAGCATGTCCAAAGAACATGTGGAGACAAACTCACCGAGCTTGCTTTTTATTCTTCATTGGTAATTGGACATCCGGGCACCTCAACGGGAACGTTGCCACCATACGAGATATTCTTCTTCTTGGAATGTCCATTTCCCTGCTATTTGTATTCATGCACAATTATTATTATTTTATTATGGAACATTTATAGAGTTTGCTCCCTACTGTTAGTTCCATGATTCCGTCCCCCTTGCAGATACTGAATCTACTGATATTAATGCTCCAGGGAGGGGCTCAGAGGACCTCTGGATGTGACCAGAAGACGTTTCCCATCATGTCCAGGACAGTTTTCAGACATAGGTCAGGTCATAACAGACAGTTTTCAGACATCATGTCCAGGTCAGGTTTTCAGACACAGGTCCCGCATCAGGCCAATCTTTAAATTACTTGCCAACAAAAAGTACTCCACCAAGTTTATATAATTAAACAAATCAATAAATTCTTATTTTATACTCTTTTGATAGAGTCCACCCACCCCTGAGCAACCCTTTTCATCTGCCACCATAATAATGAACACAATTAATACCAGTATCTATTATTGGGTTTTCATCTATGAAATTAGGATTGCCATAATTCTCTTCCATAAAACTGGGACAGGACATCCTGTTAAATTTGCCAGTATGTGAATGCAGTCCCACCAAACTGGAACTGTATAACAGCCCTATATGAAGCGCACTTTGGTGGAAGAACATGTGTGCCATGTTGCCATCTCTTAAGCCTCTAAGATGCTCCCGTGCTCAAAAACCTTGTTCAGAGGTAATGGCTTCTTTATCCTTCCCCCATGATGCTTCTACCCGGTGCACTGTAATTTGAATGAGGGGCTTCCTCCATAAGTGGTCCTTTATTGTGTTTTCAATGTATCTTTAGACTGAGGGTGGCAGTGCAGAGCATATATATATATATATATATATATATATATATATATATATATATATATATATATATATATATACACACACACACACACACACACACACACACACACACACACATACAGTATACAGTGGTGCCTCAAATAAAGAGCTTAATTCGTTCCAGAGGCATGCTCTTTCAGTGAAACACTCTTTAAGTGAAGCGGATTTTCCCATAGGCAATAATGAAAACTCAGACGATTGGTTCCACAACCCCCAAAATATTCATATAAAAAATATTAACTAGATGTAAAAATGATGACATTTTGAATTGAAATCAAAAGATGCATTCGATGTTCATGATCCTGTGAAGTCTATTTAGGGCAAAATCCAGAGCAGTTATGGGTCCACGCAGTTACGTCTCCCTCTAGTGTTATCTTATAGAAAGTCATCTTAACAGCTTCGGAGCAAAGGGCTTAATTTGACTTTAGGATTAAGCCTAATTAGGGCCTAATTAGGGCCTAATTAGGCTGCAATCCTAAAGACACTTTCCTGGGAGTAAGCCCCATTTAACATAATGGGGCTTACTTCTGGGTAGACAAGGTTAGGAGGCTGCAATCAAAGACATTTTACTGGGAATAAGCCCCATTTAACACAATGGGGCTTACTTCTGAGTAGACATGGTTAGGAGGCTGCAATCAAAGACACTTTCCTGGGAGGCTTACCTGGGCTGCTGCTGGAGGTTCAAGGTGGCCGGTGGGAACACTTGGGGGCAGTTAGTGGCAGCTGCCTTTGGCACCCCCAGGCAACTGTCCCCAAGTTGGGGGCAGTTAGAGGCAGCAGGGCTGGCCGGCAGCCCTTTTAAAGAGCCTCTGCGTGGAGCATCAGGGCTGCATAGCATGCGTGCCCATAGTGCACTTGCTTGTTAAGTGAAGCGGAACTTGTTATGTGAAGCAAGATTTCTTGGAATTTTTACTTGTTATATGAAAATGAAATGCTTGTTAAGCGAGGCGCTCATTAAGCGAGGTACCACTGTATCCTTTTTAACATTTTAAATATTGTTTTAGTTTAATTAGTATCTCTTTTTAATCTGTAAGCCTGTCTTAAGCACCCATGAGATAGGTGCAAAAGGAAAAGGTGTCCCCTGCAGGTTATACTGCTAGTCGTGACCAAAGGTAGGATGCAGTTCTCATCCCTTTAATAAGGGCTTGATTTGACTTTAGGATATCGGCCTAAAATCAAATCTCCATTTCTAGAGCCATAGAGCCAGCGTTTGTGTGGCTGTATGGCTCAGAACATGTGGCTATATGGCTTGGTACATGTGGCTCTGTGGCTCGGTAACAGCACGGAACGCTGTTCCCTTCCCGCCGAAGTGTTATCTACTTATCTACTTGCTTTTTCATGGTTTCAAACTGTGAGGTTGGCAGGATTTGGGCTAAGGACAGGAGCTCACCCCATCTTGTAGGACCTGGGTTTGAATCCTAAAAGGCACAGTGTCTTAACTTAACCACTTGTACCAGCAAAGCCCTGTGAAAGGTGGGATATATATAGAAAGGTGGAATATAAATAAATCAATGGAATGGAATGGAATGTGTGAATTGCTGTACACACATGTAGGTCAACAATCATGAATCGGGGCAGCCCTGTGACCTCATGTTCCTTTCTTCCCTCCTGAAGTACCATTGCATTCAATTGTGTGTACGGTGTACAAGCAGTTTTGACCTCCCTACACACAACTGAGTAACAATGAGAGGAGGCTGGTTGCATGCACACTAACGGCACATATCTATATATTTTTTTCACAGAGAGCTAGGGGCATTTGGAGAGGTATCAAACAAATGGGTTCCATCTGTACTTTGTCTACCAAGACTACACACCTTGAATGCAATGTGTGAATCGGGAAATGTGAAGTGTTTGGGGAAAGTGCTATGCAGATGATAATGCTGATATTTCCAACAACTGTGCTGTTTTTCTTTGAGCTTTCATGAGCCCAGATTGCAGCGCCAGCAAATCTTCCTGTCCTGAACTTCCTAGGAATATAGCTTTGGGGGGATGCATTTCAAGGGAAGAAGCTCGCCGGCAAGTGGTTTAGCTTGTACAATAGAACAAAATAGACTTCTTCTTCAGTGGCATAGGTGGAGGGGGTGCAAAGCACCAGGTTTTGCAGGGCCTTCCACTTTGGTGCCATTCAAAGCTAGGGGAGCAAAGGGGAGGCAAGTGCCAGAGAACATCCAAAGAAGAGGTGAATGCCTCCATTTGTTCCTCCAACCCACAATGGCCCCAAAGAGGAAGAGGAGGGGGTATTTGCACACAGTGGGGAGGCTTCCTGCAAAACATAGGGTGCCATCCTAAGCTAGGCCATCACAACTCATTGGTCTTCCCATTCCCGTGGTGATGTAGGGAGGCAAGCGCATGTTTGTGCAATGGCCTTACCAACCCCTAAGAGTGGCGCTGAAGTGTTTTACGGCATTTTAGTGATGCTCCCAGGTCGTTATAAGACTTATTTACTGGCCTAATTGGAGGTTAGGATTTAGTGCTTTGCACCCCTACTACCTATGTCACTGCAATCCTTGCTCTCACACACACTTCCCCCCCTTTCCTTTCCCAATTCCTGTTGGTCCCAATGACTGAATGGTCCCAATCAGTGGTGGGATTCAAATAAATTAACAATAGGTTCTATGTCCTAATAACCTAAATGAACAACACGTTCTACGTCCCATTAGTAAACGGTTCTCAGAACCAGGTACTCATTCGCAAAGGGTTCTATAGAACCTGTGAGAACCCCCTGAAGCCCATCACTGGAATGTATATGAATAGGACAGTGAAGTTTAAATCAAGTTCAGGTTTCTGAAGACATCATTTTTGCTTTCCATGCATTTACATGGTGAAAAATGGGAGGAAGGCGGCAAAGAGAACGAGGTATCTGAAAGCGCATTGATGGAAGAGGCGATAACGGAGAGAGGAAATACCAAATACTGTATGTTTCTACTTTTATTCTAAGCTTGTTCAGTTGTTGCAAGGCTGGAAGCCTGGCTCCTGACTTTCCCATTCATCAGCCTCTGAAAAGGACTGCTCCAGACTCCGTACTAGCACAGAGAGAGGGTAAGATGAAGAAGAGATTTCTCTCTCTCTCTCTCTCTCTCACACACACACACACACACACACAGACAGGGAGGTAAAATCAGTTATTAACGTCTCTTCTGGGTTGGAAATAAGTACAATGGAGCATCACGTAACAAATTTAATTCGATCCGGAGGCATGTTTGTTACGTGAAATGTTCTTTATGTGAAGCGGATTTTCCCATAGGAAATAATGGAAACTCAGACGACTGGTTCCACAACCCCCAAAATATTCGTATAAAAATATGAACTGGATGTAAAAATGATGACAAAACACTGGAATTGAATTCAAAACATGCATTCAGTGTGCATGATCCTATGAAGGTTACTTAAGTTGCAATCCTAAAGACACTTTCCTGGGAGTAGGACCCATTTAACACAATGGGCTTACTTCTGAGTAGACATGGTTAGGAGGCGGCAATCAAAGACACTTTCCTGGGAGTAAGATCCATTTAACACAATGGGGCTTACTTCTGGGTAGACATGGTTAGGAGGCTGCAATCAAAGACACTTTCCTGGGAGTAAGATCCATTTAACACAATGGGGCTTACTTCTGGGTAGACATGGTTAGGAGGCTGCAATCAAAGACACTTTCCTGGGAGTAAGATCCATTTAACACAATGGGGCTTACTTCTGGGTAGACATGGTTAGGAGGCTGCAATCAAAGACACTTTCCTGGGAGTAAGATCCATTTAACACAATGGGGCTTACTTCTGGGTAGACATGGTTAGGAGGCTGCAATCAAAGACACTTTCCTGGGAGTAAGATCCATTTAACACAATGGGGCTTACTTCTGGGTAGACATGGTTAGGAGGCTGCAGTCAAAGACACTTTCCTGGGAGGCTTACCTGGGCTGCCGCTGGAGATTCAAGGTGGCCAGTGAGGGCACTTGGGGGCAGTTAGGAGTAGCAGCGCTCGCTGGCAGCCCTTTTAAAGAGCCTCCATGCGGAGCATCAGGGCTGCATACCACGCATGCCCATAGCATGCTTGCTTGTTAAGTGAAGCAGAACTTGTTGTGTGAAGCAAGATTTCCTGGAAATTTATACTTGTTATGTGAAACGCTTGTTACGTGAGGTGCTTGTCATGAGAGGTACCACTGGTACTGGCTAATTAAGAAGAAGTTCATCAACAGGGTGATCATAATCATAAAAAGATAAGGACCCGAAAAATGTAGGATTCCCAAGCACAGGGTGACCATATAGAATGGAGGACAGAAAGCACTATCCTAACAATGTCTACTCAAAAGTTTGCCCCATTGTGTTCAGTGGGTCCTACTCCCAAGAAAGTGTCTTTAGGATTGCAACGAGAGTGCCTCGACATTTAAAAACCTGTGGGCTACCAAATGGGTAAAAATTCATAAGTGCTTATTAAATAATAATAAATTCCATTAAAAAAAGCCACAACACTAACTTCCTACAGGGTCCCATACTAAAACTTGATGCAACATTTATTTATTATACGTACTATTTATTTATTAAATGTACAGTTTATCGGACTCTGGCAGTGATACATGTTACAAAATAAAATAGGTAACCCCCAGGTTAACCATTGCATAGAAGAGGGGATGCTCTTTTTCAAACCCTTCTATGTTGAACTTAAGCTGCCTTCATTCCCTTTTCTTTGCAATGGTAGAGGCACTATAGCTGCAGTCCTAAACACACTTTCCTGGGAGTAAGACACATTGAATACAATGGGGCTTACTTTTGAGTAGACATGGTTAGGATTGTGTCTTCCATTTAATATGGCCACTCTGCCCTAGCAAAATGTAGGCAAAAACAAAAGTTAAAACATCTCTATTCCATTCATGTGCTTATCTTATACCCTATATTAAAAGCATCTCCTGCTTTCTGACATTTGTTTTTTGATGATCCACTCTTTCAACGCCTTTCAATCATAACCGGAACTCCTTCATTCAACGCATGTTCTGCTCTGATCTAAAGACCAAAATTGCCCCAAAATTGTAGCTACTGGTCTAATCCAGGCATGTTCAATAGTACTTTTTCCCAGGAAAGTGTGGTTAGGATTGCAGCCAATATTTATGAATTACGAGAAGGCTACATGCTGTCTACTGACAAGGAAATGGAGGACATTGAAGTTTTTTTCCAGGACACAAGGTTGAAATCCAGGACATTTCCTAGATATGTGGGAATGATGCTCCTTCATTTGGGGCTACATCTGGAAGCTCATGTGTCAGCAATGGCTGCATCTGCTAACATTGTATAGCCTATAATGGAGATTAGGATTGAAGCCATAATCACTTGAAATTTAGAGCACAATCCAAACCATGTCTACTCAAAAGTAAGCCCCATTGTGTTCAATGTGTTTTATTCCCAGGAAAGTGTCTTCAGGATTTCAGCCTTATACTAGTAAGATGATTATCCCTACAATCCAGAGTAACGACGGGAGCATGTAAGAGACATTGACGTCAATGTAGTTACGCCACCACCTAGTGAAAACCTATGGGAAATTCATATTGCAATCCAGAGTAAACTGTTCATACCTCAGAGCAAGGACTCCACATAGTTACTCTGGATTGCACTCTATGGGCAAAATCCAGAGTAACTACGGGGAGTCCTTGCTCTGGTGTAAGAACAATTTACTCTGGATTCCAGTATGAATTTCCCATAGGTTTTCGCTAGGTGGGGCAGTAACTACGGATGCACGTAAAGTCTCTTAGTTACTCTGTCCCTGTAGTTACTCTAGATTTGGGGGTTAGGCTCTAATCTTAATCTCTAGGTAGGCCAGCCTAAGCCCAGGCATAAGTCCTATGCTGACCAAAAGACACTTCTGCATAGGGTTGCCATAATTCTCTTCCACACAATCGGGACAGGACCCTCTGCCAAATTTGCCAGTATGTGAACACAATCCCCAAAAATTGGGACTGTGGCAACCCTACAACCCAACAATTGACAGTGGCAACCCTACTTCTGCGCCACTCCTGGGGGAAGGTTAGACCAGTGTACACTTAATATACATCAGTGTGCACAGTGTGCACTTATATACAGTGCACACTTTTATGCATCACCACCGAAACAGGAAGACCAATGGGTTAGGACTGCACCCTTTAACGCAGGGGTCCTCAAACTTTTTAAACAGGGGGCCGGTTCACTGTCCCTCAGATACTGTCGGGGGCCGGACAATAGGGGGGTTTCTGGGGGGTGGGGGTTACTGGCAGGGCTAGTGGGGGGGTTTCTGGGGGTGGTGGGTACTGGCAGGGCTGGTGGGGGTTTCTGGGGGGTGGTGGGTACTGGCAGGGCTGGTGGGGGTTTCTGGGGGGTGGAGGGGTACTATCAGGGCTGGTGGGGGTTTCTTGGGGGGGGGGTGAAGGCCTGTCAGGGATGGTGGGGGGTTTCTGGGGGGTGGAGGGGTACTATCAGGGCTGGTGGGGGTTTCTTGAGGGTGGTGGGTGCTGGTAGGGCTGGTGGGGGTTCTGGGGGTGGTGGGTACTGGCAGGGCTAGTGGGGGGGTTTCTGGGGGTGGGGGTACTGGCAGGGCTGGTGGGGGTTTCTGGGGGGTGGTGGGTACTGGCAGGGCTAGTGGGGGGATTCTGGGGGGTGGTGGGTACAGTCAGGGATAGTGGGGGATTTTGGGGGGTGAAGGCCTATCAGGGATGGTGGGGGGTTTCTGGGGGGTGGAGGGGTACTATCAGGGCTGGTGGGGGTTTCTCGGGGGTGGTGGGTGCTGGCAGGGCTGGTGGGGGTTCTGGGGTGTGAGGGTTACTGGCATGGCTGGTGGGGGTTCTGGGGGTGGTGGGTACTGGCAGGGCTAGTGGGGGGGGTTTGTGGGGCGTGGGGGTTACTGGCAGGGCTGGTGGGGATTCTGGAGGGTGGGGGTTACTGGCAGGGCTAATGGGGGGGTTTCTCGGGGGTGGGGTTACTGGAAGGCTGGTGGGGATCGGGGGAAGAAAGGGAGGCACTTACCTGGGGAGCCCTGTGGCCACCATCCAAGCCCCCTGGCTGGCCAGGGTAGCTGTGGATTAGGCGCTGCAGCTGCGCGGTCCCCCATCAAAGCCCCTTGGCCGGGCAAGGAAGCTGTGGATGGGGCGCATCAGCTGCGCAGCCCCCCATCCTAGTCAATTTCTTCCGCTGGGCGAGCAGGTGGGCGGGCAAGCGAACAGACAGGCAGGCCCTTGCCATGGTGGGCACCCACCCTGGCGCTGTCGTGAGGGGATGGCTCCTCCCCCTCCCTGCCTGCTCTTGCCTGGCAGCCACTCAGCAACAGCGAGGCAGGGAGGGGGAGGAGCTGTGCCCCGGGACAGCACAGCGCACACAGCAGCGTGCCAAATTTAAAATGGCAGCCGCCACCAAGCCTCTTTTCCCAGTGGCGGCCAGCAAGCCTCGGCGGGCCGGATTGAGGGCCCTGGCGGGCTGTATCCGGCCCCCGGGCCGTAGTTTGAGGACCCCTGCTTTAACGTGTATAATATATTTTTGAATAAAAATACATAATGCCACTTTCTCTACTTCTATCTTTGGAAAACACTGAAATCTGCAAAAAAATTGCAATTTTTCATTTATAGTGAACAGTAACAATTTCATTTTTCTTCTGAAGTCAGTAATGTTTATTTATACTGTTCCTATTTTGAACGGGTTCTTTCTCCTGGATTAGAATTACATGTTAATTATAGAACAGCATAAAAAATTTACCCGAAAAGTTAAAGACAGTTACGTTAATATATGTGTAATATGTATTTTTTTTTAGGGCTGGCTGACAATATGGGGCTGGCTCTGCAGAAAAATTGGTTTATATTGGGCTCTGATCCTGTTGTGATGCCCTTGGAGGTCTGATTGACCCCTATTTTATACTCCTTTGGGAGTGATGGAAAGACCAGGGTTGTCTATTCAGCTTTTGGGAGAGGAGCAATGGTGGGTTGGATTTTTAATGGTTATGATGTAGGCTGCCTCTAATTAGTTTTATTGTTTTCTTTCCTGATTGCGTTGACCTGGATTGTTTTCATTCCATTTATAAGTCAACTGGGGTTAACTCCAAAGTGGGATATAGGTATGTAAAATTAAATTTAAAAAAACTATAGGGTTAATGATGTAGGAGTGGGCACATTGGTTTACTTGTGCAGGAGGGGGAAAAAAATCGGGTGGGCAAAAACTCAGTTCTGTTTTGCAGGGAGTGGTCCTGAGCAGTGGTGGGATTCAAATAAATTAACAACAGGTTCTGTGTCCTAATAACCTAAATTAACAACAAGTTCTATATCCCATTAGTAACTAGTTCTCAGAAACAGGTGCTCATTAGCAAAGGGTTCTACAGAACCTGTGAGAACCCCCCTGACACCCACCACTGGGTCACCAGGCTTTCCCCCCATGCTACTCAAGCAATGTGGAGTTGCACGGAATCCCCAGCTTTTTTTAGGCACTATTTTTCTCAGTAAAAAAGGATCAGATTGTGCAATTTCACACAAAAAAAATTGTATAGATATCCCCCTGCCTGCTTGTTGAGAAGTAATCACATGCAGTGGTGCCTCACATAAAGAGCTTAATTCGTTCCGGAGGCCTGCTCTTTAAGTGAAACGCTCTTTCAGTGAAGCGGATTTTCCCATAGGACATAATGGAAACTCAAACGATGGGTTCCACAACCCCCAAAATATTCATAGAAGAATATTAACTGGATGTAAAAATGATGACAAAACGCTGGAATTGAATTCAAAACATTCATTCAGTGTGCAGGATCCTATGAAGGTTACTATGGGTGCAATCCAGAGTAACTACGGGGAGTCCTTGCTCCGGTGTAAGAACAATTTGCTCTGGATTCCAGTATGAATTTCCCATAGGTTTTAACTAGGTGATGCAGTAACTACGGGTACACGTAATGTCTCTTACGTGCTCCCGTAGTTGCTCTGGATTGTAGGGTTAGGTTGCAATCCTAAAGACACTTTCCTGGGAGTAGGACCCATTTAACACAGTGGGGCTTACTTCTGGGTAGACATGGTTAGGAGGCTGGGAGACTTACCTGGGCTGCTGCTGGAGTTTCAAGGTGGTCGGTGGGGGCACTTGGGGCAGTTAGGGGCAGCTGCCTCTGGCACCCCCAGGCAACAGTACTGGCTGGCAGCCCTTTTAAAGAGCCTCCGTGCCGAGCGTCAGGGCTGCATAGCACGTGTGCCCATAGCGCGCTTGCTTGTTAAGTGAAGCAGAACTTGTTATGTGAAGCAACGTTTCTTGGAAATTTTTGCTTGTTATGTGAAGTGCTTGTTAAGCGAGGCGCTTGTTAAGCGAGGTACCACTGTATTAGTCATGGATGTTACAACAAGGCTCGGCCAGATGTCATTTTTACCGATGCCTTCTTACGACAATTTTATTTGTGGTTTCAAATACATACCGTACTGCCTGCTGAAGAGGACACGCACGCGTTACACAATATCAGCGTGGTGGTGGGTGTCCACATCTGTCCTCCACCTTGTTTACACCGGTGAGCATTCAGGGCACAAGTTTCTTTGACAGAAACATACTCCGAAAACGACAGCTCCTGTTAGGCCGTTTCTGCTTCTTTGCACCTCTAAGAGGTGACGGTGCTGTGAATTCAGCTGCCCAACTGGAGGCAAAGCTCCTCTTGGGGGCATCTTCCTATTTTATTTTTAGATTTATCTCCCACCTTATTGCCTGGGAGACCAAAGAAGAAACCAAAACAGACACTGTTGAAAACAGGAAAGCAGATATTATACTTTAAAAGCGTTTTGATGCACCAAGTGAAGCAGAGCAGCCAAAATGTAGCACCAGCAGAGCAATATTTTCAGCCCTTGGCTAATCCTATATCAGTATCTAGTCCTACATGAAAAGATATCATAACTTGTGTCTTAGGGTCTAAAGGGACTGTGAATTGTCCCTCTAAATGCCAAAGGGGAGAACGAGAGCCTCATGGGGAAGAAAGTGTCACACCCCCGGGGCCACCACAGAGGAGGCCCTGTCTCAGCCAAGCCCCAGGAAGTGAAAGCGCTCCCTCTTCTTCAAGTCTGAGCGAGCTGGCAGGATCCTGGGTCCTTATGGTAGACTTAAAAAAGCAAGCCTCCATCAGTATTGGAAGACTGTGGTATCGTGCTCGGCGCTGCATACGCTGCATGCGAAGCACGAAAGCCTGGGTTGGATTGTTATGGAGGATAGGCTGTTACCCAAGCAGCAAATCCCCCCCTCCACGCCACTGAATGAGTCCAATGGAAAGGCAGAGCCAATACGATTGGATCCAGCTGGCGTCGCAGAGCTGGGCTAAGGACAGGAGCTCACCCTGTCTTGTGGGGCCAACCCCGGTCTGCTGGTTACAGGCATAGCATCTTAACCTCTTGCGCCACCACAGCCACACCCACAGCCATTAAGGTAGACTTAATGGATCTAGAAAAGATGCAGAAGACAGTGTCCAAAATGGTTACTTGGCTGGGGCCAAAGGCCTAGCATGAATGCAGCATGATGTGTCTTGTGCCATATATATACACAGTGGTACAGTGCTACAGACATACAGTGGTACCTCTCATAACAAGCGTTTCACATAACAAGTATAAATTTCCAAGAAATCTTGCTTCACATAACAAGTTCTGCTTCACTTGACAAGCAAGCACGCTATGGGCACGTAACTGCCCCCAACTTGGGGGCAGTTGCCTGAGGGTGCCAGAGGCAGCTGCCCCTAACTGCCCCCAAGTGCCCCCACCGACCACCTTGAACCTCCAGCAGCAGCCCAGGTAAGCCTCCCAGGAAAGTGTCTTTGATTGCAGCCTCCTAACCATGTCTACCCAGAAGTAAGCCCCACTGTGTTAAATGGGTCCTACTCCCAGGAAAGTGTCTTTAGGATTGCAACTTAAGTAACCTTCATAGGATCATGCACATTGAATGCATGTTCTGAATTCAGTTACAGTGTTTTGTCATAATTTTTCCATCCAGTTAATATTTTTCTATGAATATTTTGGGGAGTTGTGGAACCAATCATCTGAGTTTCCATTATTTCCTATGGGAGATCCAGGAAGCTGGACTAGATGGACCCTGGGCCTGATCCAGCAGGGCTCAACTTATGTTCTTGGTACCCCCAGGACCAAACCATTTAGGGCATCAAATGGAACCAGAGCTTTGGATTGCTCCAGAATGAGATGGCAAAGCAATATAGTTTCATATTGAATATGAATCATGAGATGGAAAGTACAATTCTAAGTATGTCTACTCAGAAGTAAGTCCCATTGTGTTCAGTATACTTTCTCCAAGGAAAGTGTGGCCAATGCGGGACAGAGGGACAGTTTGCTTTCAGAGAGGAGTAGGGTTTGGAAGTGCTGGCAATTATCTCTTGCCCAGTAGGTGTTTCAGTGGTGTAGCTAGAGGGGGACAAAGCACTAAGTTTTGCAGGGAGTCTCACCAAGGTATGCAACCAACCCCTGCCCTGAGTGATTCCTAAGGGGAGGGGAAAGGGGTTTGCACCCCTAGCTATGCCACTGTTGAGTTTGCATGCAGCCCCTCCAGCATGCCTTCCTCAGGATGCTAGTACTCTTCTGCCTCCCTCCCCTGCAGTCCCTCCTCAATCTCCTGTGCCTTTGCTCCCCCCCCCCACTTTGCAAAAGTGATCAATGAAGCAGTGGCATAGCTATAGGGAGGTTGAGCAGAGGGGTGAGGCTCTCACCTCTAGCTCTGCCACTGCAATGGAGAGATCTTATCAGACTGGTCCAGTCTTTATCCTATTTTATTGTTTTATATTGGGGGGGGGGTGTCAGAAGAGGCAATACCAAAACAGAAAATGATGTTGTTGGTGGTGGTGGTGGTGGGGGGGGGGTGTCTCTAGTTTGATTGACAACAGCAAGGCAAACCTTCCAGCCCCTGCCCTGCTCATGGTTGCCAGTAGCTTTATGACCCCCCCCCCCTTTTCATTTTCTTAAGTGCACAGAGCTTCTGCTGAGCATCAGGGGGGAGGCGATCCTAAGGAGCAATGCCCCCCCTCTCCCCAAAAGACTAAGTCTGCAGAGCTGGAAGATCTTCAATCCCCCCCCCCCCCCCCCCCGTGGAGGGAGGCAGGTTCCCCATCAAGCTGGAAAGGGGGGGGGGGGCATTCCTGGCTTGATGGAGAGAATTTGCAGATGACTTAGGAGACCAAGGCAAGCTCCCCCTTCCTCATCTCCCCCCCCCCCCCAAGAAAGAAAGAAAGAAAGAAAGAAAGAAAGAAAGAAAGAAAGAAAGAAAGAAAGAAAGAAAGAAAGATTTCTCTGTTTCCAATTTATCAAAGATGGAGTTTGGGTCAAAGATAAGAGATTTTGGACAGAATTTATTATTTTCTGTACTCTTGTTTCTATAAATATATGTACATTTCGTGTTCTCTCTCTCTCTCTCTCTCTCTCTCTCTCTCTCTCTCTGCATTCCTGGGAATCCCCTTTTGGGGGGGGGTGTCGAGAAAAAGGGTGCAGAGTGTGGAGAATATGGAGGCAGTGTGAACATATGGTGTAACTAAAAAGGAGGACAAGGCCCCCCAAGTGTAGGACCCCCCAAGCAAACTGTAGGACCTGGCAGAATAAAAGCTAAAAACGCTCCTATATGTTGTTTTCAGGTGTTTCATTTGAACACATTGAATTACTTATTACTAAATATAAAAATATCACATATTTATTCCATCTAATTGATTAAGAACACAATCCTAACCATGTCTACTCAGAAGTAAGCCCCATTGTGTTCGACTGATCTTACCCTCAGGAAAGTGTCTTTAGGATTGCAGCCTAAGGCTGAAATCCTAAAAACACTTTCTTGGGAATAAGACCCATTGAACACAATAGGACTTACTTTTGAGTAGACAAGGTTAGGATTGCTCCATGTCAGCCTCTTCCTCCCCAGTTTCAGGATTTCAGAACATCTTGGGGGGAGGGGAGAGCGACCACCGCAAACAAACAAACAAACAAACAAAATGAATGAATGAATGAAGGAAGGAAGGAATGAACGAATGAAGGATCGCAGCATGCAGGAAGGAACGAAGGGCAAAATAAAGAAATGAAGGAATGGATGAATAAATGGATGAAGGAGAAGATGAAGGAATAAAAAATGTATAAATGAAGGTATGGAAGAAAGAAAGGGGAAAATGAAAGTATGGTGGAAGGAAGGGATAAATATATGAATGAATAAATGGATGAAAGAATAGATGAAGGGATAAATGAAGGTATAGAGAAAGGAATGAAAAAATGAAGGAAGGAAGATATGGAGGAATGAAGGAAGGGATAAATAAAGAAATGAATGAATAAATGAAGGTATGGAGGAAGGAAGGAATGAAGGAAGGAAGATTTGGAGAAATGAATGAAAGAAGAAGGGATAAATCTAGGAAGGAAGGGATAAATAAAGATATGAAGGAAGAGATAAAGATATGAAGGAAGGGATAAATAAAGATATGAATGAATAAATGAAGGTATGGAAGAAGGAATGGAAAAAATGAAAGTATGGAGGAAGGAAAGAAGGGATAAATAAAGAAATGAATGAATAAATGAAGGTATGGAGGAAGGCGGGAATGAATGAATAATTGAATAGATGAAAGTATGGAGGAATGAATTAAGATGTGGAGGAAGGAAGGAAGGAAGGGATAAATATCGAAATGAATGAATGAAGGAAGGGATGGATGGATGGATGGATGGATGGGTTCTCTACCTCCCCATCACCTGTCCCTGCGGAGCCTGATCCCTCCTGGGGGAGTTTGTGCTGCTTGTGCCGCGGGGTCTGCGAGCCTCCCTTCAAGGCTGGGGGTCTGGGGGGGCAGGAGAGACGCCCACTCAGGGAGAGAGGAAGGGGGGCCGCCTCCTCCTCCTTCTCCCCGAGCTGCGGCGCCACTTGGTTCGGTCCATCCGCAGCCCGAGCGGGGAGGAAGGCAGACAGACAGGCGGGGGCGCTGAGCATCCTCTGGCTGGAGCCGGAGCATCCTTGGATCGGGAGGCTCCGGGAGACCCCCGCCCGCGACCCCCCTTTGGGAAACAGCCCCCCGGCCGGATTCTCCCACTCTGGGGCGAAGGAGGAGGCGGAGGAGCTGAGCAGCCCCCTCCCCCCCTCCTCTTCCTCCCCTCCCTCCTCCTCCTCCTCCTCCTCCTCTGCCATGCCCCCGTCTCTCCTCGGCCGGGACGAGCAGGGATGCGGCTGCCGCTCTGAGCCCACCTGGGGGAAGCTCAGCATCGTCGCGCTCATGACGGGGGAGGCCAGCTGCTGGAGCCGGGTTCTGCTGCTCTCGGTGGGGGTCCTCGCCACCTCGGCCGCCGGTGAGTGAGGGGCTGGGGCTGGGGAGGGAGGGACAGGAGGGGGTCCCGCTAGGCTCACTGCTGCGCCCCCCTCCAGCTACGCCACCGGCTCCCCCCTTCGGCTGGGGGGGAAGGGATGGGCTGGGGGGGGCACTGCTGCGCCCCCCTCCAGCTACGCCACCGGCTCCCCCCTTGGGCTGGGGGGGGAAGGGATGGGTTGGGGGGCCACTGCTGCGCCCCCCTCCAGCTACGCCACTGCTCTCCCCCCTCCTGGAAAGAAGGGCTCCAAAAGGTTGAGGCTCCCCAAGACTGACTGCTCAGCCCCCCTCTGGCTACGCCACTGCAGCCCTCCCGCTCAGAATGTTCACCTCCCCAACGTTCCATTGATAGAACGCTGAGACACCGAACGTTCCATCCGGAGAACCTTCAGCTCCTGAACGTTCCATCCTTAGAACGTTCAGCTCCCACAACGTTCCATCCCTATGGCTCCCTTCTGCTCCCCCAGCCTGGATTGGCTCCCAAGGGGGGAGGCTCCCCCCCAAGACTGACTGCTCAGCCCCCCTCCAGCTATGCCACTGGTCTCCCCTCCTGGAAGGGATACCAAGGGGTGAGGCTCCCTCCAAGACTGACTGCTCAGCCCCCCTCTAGCTATGCCACTTGTGTGTGTGTCCCCCCCCCCCCACAACCTGAAAGGGATCCCAAGACACCTCAGCCCCCTCCATCTATTCCACTGGTCCCCCCTCCTGGAAGGGATACCAGGGGATGAGGCTCCCCCCCAAGACTGACTGCTCAGCCCCCTCTAGCTACTCCACTCCTGGAAGGGATCCCAAGGGGTGAGGCTTCTTCCACGACTGACTGCTCAGCCCCCTCTACCTATTCCACTTGTCCCCCCCTGCTGGAAGGGATCCCAAGATTGAATGCTCAGCCCCCCTCTAGCTGTGCCACTGGTCCCCCCTCCTGGAAGGGATACCAAGGAGTGAGGCTCCCTCCAAGACTGACTGCTCAGCCCCCCTCTAGCTATGCCACTCCTCCCCCCCCCAAAAAAAAAAAACCTGGAAGGGATCCCAAGACTGAATGCTCATCCCCCCTCTAGCTATGGCACCGGTCCTTCTCCTGGAAGGGATACCAAGGGGTGAGGCTCCCCCCTCAGCCCTTTCTAGCTATGCCACTTCTCTCCCCCCCCCCAAAAAAAAGCAAACAAAAAAACCTGTAAGGGATCCCAAGACTGAATGCTCATCCCCCCTCTACCTATGGCACCGGTCCCTCTCCTGGAAGGGATCCCAAGAGGTGAGGCTCCCCCCCAAGACTGACTGCTCAACCCTCTTTAGCTACTCCACTCCTGGAAGGGATCCTAAGAGCTAAGGCTCCCTCCCCTAGACTGACTGCTCAGCCCCCCTCTAGCCACAACACTGCTCCAGCCTCTGGCACTGTGGTCCCGATTCAGAGGAAAGCTGGGCTTCCCAGGGAAACTTTGCAGGGATGGAGGGGACTGAATGGCTGGTGAGGGAGTGATGAATGGGGCAGGTGCAGAACAGGCACCTCTCCATCTATCCCCAACCAACCAGCACACCAGCCTGGCACATTCTCCCAAAGCAGCCTCTGTAAAGATTGGGAAGTGTCTTCCAGTGGTGGAGCTAGAGGGGGGCTGAGCAGCCAAGTCTGCTTTGTCAGAACCTTCCCAGGCCCTACGGCTTCATTTTGCTCCCCCCTTTAGGAAAGCATCTGAAGGGGTGAGGTGACCCCAAAAACTGACTTCTCAGCCCCCCCTCTAGCTATGCCACTGACTTCCCCCACCTTTCTCCTACCCCACTAAAAGCACCATCACTAAACTCCTTTGGATTCTGTGATGGGAAAAGGAAAAGGACAGCTAGCTAGCTAGCTAGATAGATGCAGTCTGAGTCACAACAATCTGGGAGGAGGAAACCCATTTACTTGAGTGAGGCTTACTTACGAGTAAACATATTCAAGTGTGGACTGTCATTGTGCCTGGATGGATGGCGAGCATTTTAAGAAGAGGTGAACCCAGAACAGGGATCCTGTTCCCCCCCCCCCCCCCCCCACACCCATGGAAATCACTTGTTTCATCTTTGGCTAAAAGGGACTTGGAGTAGATAAGATGGAGGGGTCATCTATGCTCCCAATCCAGCCCCTGCATGTGCCTTAATGCAGATAAGGAATCTCTTGCTGAAGTTTCAGGTCTTGTTGGCATATGATGGAGAGAAAATGGCAGTGAAAGGCAGTGTCTCCCCTTGGGGGGGGGAGTCTCAGGGGTCTTCTTCCTCCCCCCTCAATACCATTAAAGTATCTGAATATCTGTCCTCAACTTGGGGGTGGTGATTGAAATGCAACGCAGATGCCGCAAGTGGGCTTTTGGCTGTGACAATTCCTTGCTTGTTCTGGAACATCTCTTGGAAAGCCTGATTTAAAAAAAAAGGGGGGGGGGTTAAGGTGGGGCAGGAGGCAGCAGAACAAGGGATGGATGGACTTCTGGACTGCCTCTGTGCTGGTGAAAGAGGCAAAGCAGCCAGATTGGGCTTATCGTGCACTTGGGGTGTTGGGCAGGTCATCCAAAGAGGTTGATGGACATTTCCTGGTCCTTGTAGTGCTTTCAGTGTCACAGTGATGGATGGGATCCCAATGATTTCTCTGAAAAGGGTTGTAAAGGGATGTAAAGTGGACCGTCTGTGTGCTGCAGACGGTCCGCAGATGTGATTTTGGGAGGGCCGTTGATCCCTAGGTCAATTGGGATTTTTGCCCCCTACCAGCACCATGCTGTGCCTTCTCAAAGGTCAAACAACTGTCGGTGTGCCTTGACTGTTTTAGCACCTTGTCGCTGTGCCATGAGATAAAAAAGGTTGAAAATCACAGCACGAGATGTTCTTCCGTAACCCTTACGAGGTGGTTCTCCTTTCTTGCTTATCAATCCGACTCTGAAATCCGCAGATATTTTTGCTTGTGCTCCACATCGGTTGGATTTCTTCCTTTTCTCCTCCCCGCCACGCCTGATTTTGAGTTCTGTGGATTTCGGTACTTGCGCTGGAATAGTGGTGTGTGTTGGCACAGCTTGTGTTGTGTTACTCCGCAAAGCCTTCTTTCTGGGTGCACCAGCCGCATCTCTCTTTCATTCACCTCACCTGAATCTAGTGGGTTGTCTTGGTTTGGAGATGCCAAGAGCGATTCTCAAGCCCAAAACAGTTTCAAGTCATAGTGCCCAGTTAGGACCATTAACGCCACGCTGCCCGTCCCTTACCCATCCATTGCCAATTCCGTCAGTGGGCTGTTGCTGGTACAGATCCTGTTGTGATGCTGGACCCTTTAGGCAAAGGTCACTATTCTGCATTGTAGCAAAAAATCTGGAAGGCTGTATGTTGCCCGTCCTGCACCTCCTTCAACCTACTGGCTTTTCCCTGGGAAAAAAGTGCATGAATATGAAGTAATAACCAGGAATGTCCAAAGTGTGGCACTACAGCTGTGGGAATCAAATCATTGGGAAACAGTTGTGGCCTGTATTAAATATCCCTGTCGGGAGGCATACCTCAACTTGCCCACCTTACAAGGGTGGCATTCACCTTGGATTTAATGACTGAGACTTGTCCTGTATGGCTCCGTTTTGTTCCCCCCACTCACCCACCCATCCACCCACTGGAATGGCTCCAAAGGGGTGAAGCTCCCTCCAACTTGACTGCTCCACCCCCTCTAGCTATGCCACTGCTTTGCAAAAGGGGGGAACAAATGCACTGGAGATCGAGGAGGGGCTGCATGATTCGTAAGGGGGCGGCACCCCAGAAGAGATGCAAGAGCTCAATAAGTGTTTCTTGATCAAGCCCTTTGAGCATTTATTGTAGCTTTTGAAATGGAGGGGAGGAGAAGACAGATTGCAGCCAATCCTCTCTACAGATGTTGCAGCTTGAAATGTTGCATGGCTTGCGTTGCTGCAAATTGCTTTGAGGGCGTCTTACATGTCTGGATCACAATCATGTATGTTGAAGTCACTTGCATGAAATAAATCATGGGAATCATGGAATTATTCAAAAAATAGCCATCAGATATAGGCAACCAAATTCACATTGATTTAAATTAGGGTTGCCATAATTTTCTTCCAGGCGTCTCTGTCCCATTTACCAGTATGTGAATACAATCCCCAAATACTGGGATTGTCCCTGTTTTTTGAGACATATGGCAACCCTAATTTAAATTCAGTTCTTTTGTGGGTATAGAGATAAGTGCTCTGTTTTCTTTTCATGGATATATGATTCATTTGCACTGACGGTAGTTGAAAATAAAGAGCATTAACAACAACTGCAGAATTAGTCTCAGAAGGCTGGCCATTTAGTGGAATCAGTGCCTGGCCCAGGAGATCCTATGCCTAGATGGGTGGTTCTCAAAACTTTTGCACTGGGACCAGTAGTGGGCCCAGACCGGTTCTGTCCGGTTCCTAGGAACCGTATGTTCCTATTCCCCCGCCGCTGGCGATCCGATAGTGGCGGGGGGGGGCGCGATAACCAGGCGGACCGGTTTGTGTTCGGCGCTGGAGCGCAGTTCAGCACTGGAGACTGCAGCTGGAGCGCAGTTAAACAAGGCACCCGGCCGGCATTTTTAAATTTGCCGCTCCAAGCGGCGAGGCGCCCCAAAAGCCCCAGCGCCGGAGCATCCTTTCCCCGGCCGCTGGGGCTTGTGGGGTGCCTCGCCGTTTGGAGCGGCAAATTTAAAAATGCCCGGCCAGCAGCCGGCTGCTGGAGCCTTTCACTGCCGTGGCAGCAGCCAGCTGCAGCGGCTGGCACTGCAGCCTGAGAGCCCAACCTGACTATTCAGAAGTACGTCCCATGATAGTCAATGGGACTTACTCCCAGGAAAGTGTGGCTGGCACTGCAGCCTGAGAGCCCAACCTGACTATTCAGAAGTAAGTCCCATGACAGTCAATGGGACTTACTCCCAGGAAAGTGTGGCTGGCACTGCAGCCTGAGAGCCCAACCTGACTATTCAGAAGTAAGTCCCATGACAGTCAATGGGACTTACTCCCAGGAAAGTGTGGCTGGCACTGCAGCCTGAGAGCCCAACCTGACTATTCAGAAGTACGTCCCATGATAGTCAATGGGACTTACTCCCAGGAAAGTGTGGCTGGCACTGCAGCCTGAGAGCCCAACCTGACTATTCAGAAGTAAGTCCCATGACAGTCAATGGGACTTACTCCCAGGAAAGTGTGGCTGGCACTGCAGCCTGAGAGCCCAACCTGACTATTCAGAAGTAAGTCCCATGACAGTCAATGGGACTTACTCCCAGGAAAGTGTGGCTGGCACTGCAGCCTGAGAGCCCAACCTGACTATTCAGAAGTAAGTCCCATGACAGTCAATGGGACTTACTCCCAGGAAAGTGTGGCTGGCACTGCAGCCTGAGAGCCCAACCTGTCTACTCAGAAGTAAGTCCTATGACAGTCAGTGGGACTTACTCCCAGGAAAGTGTGGCTGGCACTGCAGCCTGAGAGCCCAACCTGGCTACTCAGAGGTAAGTCCCATGACAGTCAATTTTAATTTTTTTAAATTTTTAATTTTTTTAAAAAATTAAAATTTAATTTTTCCCTGCCACCTGACCCTGGCCCTGCCCCTGACCCGGCATGGCCCCGTCCACTTCCGGGGAACTGGTTGTTTGGCCAGGCTGGGCCGATCACTGACTGGGACCCACTTTTTAGAATGGGATCCACTGGAAATGAAGTCATAACTGGAAGTGGCATCATCAAACAGGAAAATATTAAGAATCCTAGGCTGCAATCTTACCCACATTTACCCAGGAGTAAGCCCCATTGACTTTCATTGTAAAAGCCATATACAAAATAGCCTGTTTAAAGGACAGATTTGTAACATTTCCCCAAATGCAAGTCATATACTAAATGGAATCTATTAAAAATCATACACTGAAACGAATGAGGCCCACCTGATATTGGTTCGTGACCCACCTAGTGGGTCCCGATCCCCCAGTTTGAGAAACACTGTCCTGTGTCATGCTAGATATATTTTACTAATTGCCATGGAGAGACATTAGTTCGCTGAACGGCTTCCAACAGGGTGTGATCCAGGCAAAATTAAGGGCTTTTAAGTCCTCTGCTAATCAATGGGTATTAACTGTATTCCTGGTATTGAATTTAAATTTACCTTCCTGTTGTTTAAAACTAGAAATGCATGGAGTGTCTCGACATTTTCACTTGCTAAGTTGACCTCCTTCCAGGTTCCTTCAGTGCTTCTCCTTCGGGGAGGGGGTCTCTTTCCCTCCACACACCCCCTTTTCACTTTACAGGGACGTGGCTGGCATCTTTTTCCCCACTATGTGTAGGATCTGCCTTCTGGGGACCACACAAATGATGGCATGTTGTATCTGTGGACATTCCCCCCCAAACTACCCAGGGTGGCTTGGATCCTGTTATTTGCTGTGGACAGTCTTGTAGAGTAGGCTAGGCAGTGACCAAGATTGTTCTATGAGCATGGCTGGGATGGGTGGATTTGAACCCAAGACTCCCTGGCCATAAGTCCAACATCCAACATCCTCTACCCACTGACTCTAACACAGGAGCTTCAAGAAGGCCCCAACTGAGGGCTTACTCCCAGGAAAGTGTGGATAGGATTGGGCTCTAAGATTTCAGGGCACAAGAGTCAGGATGACGCAGTGCTTCTAGGATTGGACTTGGACTTAGAAGATCCAGTTTCAAATTCCTGTTTGGCCATGAAACTGCCTGGGCTCCAGTCACAATTTTCACAAACGTTTCACATCTCCCTGGCAGGGTTGTTGTTATGAAGACAAAAGAAGGTGTAATCTGAGGTATATGGCCGTGTATATGGTTCTTCCAAAGAAGGTACCTGAGCACGTGTAATGATTCTGGGATCCTTGGAGGTGGTACAAAAATGTGAACATTAAATTAACTTGGAGTGGAGAGAAACAGAGCCAACCTGGTTCGAGTTTTCCCATTTTGAGTCAAAGGGGGAAGGAAATGGTGCCACAGGCAACACAACCCAAAGCCCCTGCAGGATGTGGACCTGTCAGTACATGGCGAGTTGCATCCCCCTCTCGCTGTCTGGATTTTCCGTGTCATGTCCAGTGGCTTTGAAGTCCGTGATTAGTTTCTTCATCCCTCAAATTATGCAAATCAGATGCTGATTTCAGGCTGTGCAGACCAAGGTGGTGGACTAATTGGGCGAACGTGCCTTTGCTTCGAAATAAGTGATGGATTGCAATTGATCCTGCAACGCTGGGGAACCCACAAGAAGTTTGATGGGGAAGGGCTTTTTGGATGTCTTCTGCATGGTCAGTTGGGCTGGATGCAACTGGGGATTTGCCGAGACACCCCCCCCCCCACGGGGTCTGCCAACCTGCAACCCCTATGGTGGATTGGTCTGAGTAGACATACAGGGCTGCAGCAGCCTTACGCTGAGGAAGGCGACAAGCCTCCCCTTCCCAGGATAGCACAGTATGAGCCTCTGAAACATGTGTTGGATACAGTGCAAGCACATTAGTCTACCTGTTCCAGTAAAAGTCAGGATTTCGCTGTGAGTCTGCAACCTAGGGTTGCCCTAGTTGTTTTGCATAAAATGGGGACAGGCTCCTCTGTCCCATTTGCCAGTATGTGAACACAATCCCCCCAAATTGGGATTTGGCAACCCTGGCAAATCCTACTGCATGGCAACCCTACTGCAATCCTAAGCCCATGTTAGGCCGACACAAGTTCTGATGCAAGTCTCATACTGACCTGGGGGTGTCACAAAAGTACCGTAAGGCACTTATGCGCCACTCTTTGGGGTTAGGCCAGTGCACAGACATGCACCAGCACCCCCACACCCCCACAGGAATCGGCAGATTGGTGAGTCTAAATTGCACCCTGAATTGCCTTGTTGGGTCAGATCAGGGTCCATATAGTACAGTGGTACCTCTCATAACAAGCGCCTCACATAACAAGTGTTTCACATAACAAGTATAAATTTCCAGGAAATCTTGCTTCACATAACAGTCCAGATGCTCTGCGCGGAGGCTCTATAAAAGGACTGCCAGCCAGCGCTGCTGCCTCTAACTGCCCCAAATGTGGGGGCAGTTGCCTGGGGGTGCCAGAGTTAGATGCCCCTAACTGCCCCCAAGTGCCCCCACTGGCCACCTTAAACCTCCAGCAGCAGCCCAGGTAAGCCTCCCAGGAAAGTGTCTTTGATTGCAGCCTCCTAACCATGTCTACTCAGAAGTAAACCCCATTGTGTCCCAGGAAGGTGTCTTTAGGATTGCAGCCTAAGTAGACTTCATAAGATCATTCTTCTTGAATGCATGTTTTGAATTCAACTCCAGTATTTTGTCATCATTTTTACATCCAGTTAATATTTTGATATGGATATTGGGGGTTGTGGAACCAATTGTCTGAGTTCCCATTATTTCCTTTGAGAAAACCTGCTTCACTTAAAGAGCGTTTCACTTAAAGAGCAGGCCTCCGGAACGAATTAAGCTCTTTAGGTGAGGCACCACTGTATTTGGTTTTCAAGGGTGGATAGTCAACTGGAAGTAATGTTCCCTTTGAGCACACTTGGAGGTGTGCGGATTATGTACATAGATGTTTTTCTTGGCTGTCACGGCTCGTAACTGTGGCTAGGTTTGTTCACTGTGGTTTTCCACCGAAGCCCCTGAGTACCTGGTGGCCCTGCAACCAGGTTGCGATGCGCGAGATTGATTGCGTGCAAACACTACCAATTCCCTTTCATTTAAGTCGGCATGTGACGCATGCCGTAGCCGGTTCGTAGCCGCTCCAAAGGGTCATTGTACTTCCGATGTTCCAATTTGCACATGCATGTTGCACACGCACATTTAGTTTTGTTAATTTCCCACTTTGGATTGCAAATCAGACCTTGGGATCCCGTGAATTAGATTCCTTGTTTTGTCCTTTTGCAAGGATGAAATGGAAATGAACGGAAAATATCATGGAGTATCTACCCCTTTCCAACGGCGCATGATCTCTAGGGCCAGCATTGGATGGGCAGGTTTGGTTTCGACTTTATTTATTAATTATTTAAAAGAGCTTTAAAGATATTTTAAGATTTTTATTTATTAAAAAGAGTTTTAAAGATATTTTAAGTTTTTTTTAATTAAAGAGAATTTGAAAAGGTAGGAAGGCTAGAATATTGTTTCCACTAATGTGGTGGTTCAGAGATATTTTCTCCTATATGTTTATGTAAGCTGCTTGGGAGATGAAAAACGAGGGTCAGTGCTGAATGCAGGTGCTTGGAGAAATCTGAGCTTCATTCATTCATTCATTCATTCATTCATTCATTCATTCATGCTTCAATCCTATGCAGTTTCCTGGGATAGGGCTGCCATAATTATCTCCCACAAAATCAGGACAGGACCCTTGTCCCCGTTTGCCAGTATATGAACACCGTCCCCCAAAATTGGGACTATACCTGGTTTTAGGGGCGTATGGCAACCCTGGGAGCAAGCCCCATTTAACACAGTGGGATTTACTTTTGAGTGAATTAGAGCCCTCCTTAGGATTAGGATTAGGACTGAGTGAATTAGAGCCCTCCTCCTTAGGCTGTTATTCATTTATCAAAGTTCCTTCTCTAATGTATTCATTTCAACTTTATATTTAAAATTTATTTTTTCAAACCCCTGACTCTGTGCCAGACATTTGATGAGCCTGAAAAGTTTGGAGACCTCTTGTCTAGAGTTGATGAACCCATCTTAATCACAGCTGAACAAGTGGAGTGCAAAAAAAATTCCTACTTCACCCCCTAAAACCTATATATCTCTTTATATATAGGTGATATATATGTATTTACTCAAATTGAATGCTTACCTTTTTCAGCTGAATTTTCCCCCAAATCCAGAGTAACTACGGAGCATGTAAGTTACTTTTCACGCACCTGTAGATACTGCACTACCTAGTGAAAACCTATAGGAAATTCATATTGGAATCCAGAGTAAGTTTTTCTTACACCAGAGCAAGGACACCCAGTAGTTACTCTGGATTTTGCCCTTACGTCTCCAAAATCAGGCTGTGCATTAGATTTGATGGTTAATTAGATTTGAGTAAATGCAGTGTTTTGATAGGCTGTGCATTAGATTCAGTGATGCATTAGATTTGAGTAAATATGGTATATCACTGATATATTATCAGGTTTTGTATATGGTATATCACCTATATATATCAGGCCATGGCTGCTTCTCTGGATGCTGTTAGAATAAAGCCCCAACAAGCAGCCTTCCTTAGCCCTTAGTTTGCTGGCACCATGTGCCCTCTGTTTTGTGCACAGGGTGGGTGGCAAGGATGTGTTGCCCCTCAATCTTTTTGGGGATAGAATGGTTATTCCCTAGGTCAGCGTTTCTCAAAGTGGGGGTTGGGACCCCTTTGGGGGTTGCCTAGAGCTTTCCTGGGGGTCGCCTAAAGACCCCTGGTGCAGGGGGCCAAGTCAGGCTTGCCAGACCTCCGGCTGTAGCTGCACGCATACTGGGGCTGACTGACAGCCTCAGGGCCCAATCCTATGCATGCCTACTCTGAAATAAATCCCATTATAGTCAGGGGGCCTTTACTCCCATGTAAATGTGGATAGGATTGTAGCCTCATGGCCCAATCCTATGCATGCCTACTCTGAAATAAATCCCATTATACTCAGGGGGCCTTTACTCCCATGTAAATGTGGATAGGATTGTAGCCTCAGGGCCCAATCCTATGCATGCCTACTCTGAAATAAATCCCATTACAGTCAGGGGGCCTTTACTCCCATGTAAATGTGGATAGGATTGTAGTCTCAGGGCCCAATCCTATGCGTGCCTACTCTGAAATAAATCCCATTATAGTCAGGGGGCCTTTACTCCCATGTAAATGTGGATAGGATTGCAGTCTCAGGGCCCAATCCTATGCATGCCTGCTCTGAAATAAATCCCATTGTGTTCAATGTGTGCATAGAACACTCATTTGTAACAATGAAAATACATCCTGCATATCGGATAGTTACAATTCATAACAGTAGCAAAAATACAGTTACAAAGTAGCAACAAAAATAATTTTATGGTTGGGGGTCCCCACAACATGAGGAACTTATAAAGGTCATGGCATTAGGAAGATTGAGAACCACTGCCCTAGGTTTTCAGATCTAGATCCCATAGGTATGCACAGTCTCCAAGTCCCTTGATCATTCCGTTTTCCTGCTCGGCTCCCTAGTAGACCTAGTGATTGGGGTGCAGGAAAGAGAGAAAAAAATAAAAATAAAAAACCCTTGCATGGCAGTTTTCCAGTAGTCTAGGAGGTTCTGTCAGGAGGAGACACATATCAAAATGGGTGCATAGAACATGATCCAGGCAGTCTGCCACGGATCTCAGTCGTCCGCATTCACTGCCAAGTTGATTCAGTGTTGAGAGCATTACTGAGCAATTTGCCTGACTGCCTTTTTCTGTGTCTCTGAGCCTGAGCATGTGTTGCGCTGAGCCCCACATTCCTCTCCATGCTGAAGCTGTCCGAAGGAATCAAAAGAACGATGCCGTCAGTCATCTAACAAGTTGTGAAAAACTTACCTGGGATATAAGTCAGGGCTCCCAGAAAGCCGGAATCTGCTGGACAAGTCCGGCTTTCGGCCATGGGACCAGACTGTCCGGTCCAATAGGCCACTGGCCTTGTGGGGGGGGGGTGTGAGTGGGACGGTGTTTGGGGGTAGTGGGGGAAGGTTAGAGGCAGCTGCGACTTGCCACAGCAGCCATTGCAATTAGGATGTGCGCGCAGCATCTGTGCTGCATAGCACGCATGTGCATTGCCTCCTTCCATTACGGACGCTGCACGCGCATCCTAATTACAAAACTCAGCTGCGGCGTGAGTGGATGCCTCTGCCCCCAAGTGCCCCCACCAAGCATGCACCATGCAGCAACCCAGGTAAGCCCCCATATCCTCCATGTCTACTCAGAAGTAAGCCTATTGAATCAAAGGGCTTTCTTCTGAGTAAAGTGAGACCATATGCTGGCACCCAAAAAGAAGGACCAAAATTTTTTTTCAATCTGGATTTTCAGTGGAAAATCCGAACTTTTAGAGGACCCTGTCCTACTTTTTGGGTGCCAGTGTATGGTCACCCTGTATATGGACAGCCATCTCCCAGAATCTGTGGATGCCGTATAAGTGGATTCACTTATCTGTAGTTCTCTGCAACCCCCCGGCACCCATTACCTATTTGTCTTCCTTTTCTATGGCACCCCAAATTCATCCTTGGCAAAGTACTAGAAGAAGAATATCATGAGCTTCTAAAGGAGGAGACCAGAGGAACACATACAACAAAGAGGAAGCTTTCTGCTAGTATTCAGGCAGGGCAATCCTAACTGGTTAGGTTGGCACAAATCCCGGCATGGGTAGGGTTGCCATAATTCTCTTCCACAAAATCAGGACAAGACTCTCTGTCCCATTTGCCAGCATGTGAAAACAATCTCCCAAAATCAGGATTGTATATGGCAACCCTACCCAGGCCAGCATGGAACCCCTAGCCTAACGGGGACTTAGGATCGCAGCCGTAAACAGTTGTGCAAACAATCACTCTACAACTGTACAACAGTAAGAAAAGCTGTTTTAAAACAACTGTAAACACTTTATTTTTTAAAACTACTTTTATTTCACACCTTCTTTGGTATTAGCAGGGAACCTCTGATTTAAACCTCTCCAGATATTGAGGTCCAACCTTGTTTTATTAGGTACAATGGAGGAGTAAGATATCTGGAAGTGGGTCTTCATATTATTTTCCACTACTTTTTATCCACTGATTTTTTTAATCCATGGGAGGTTCCGGAAGAGAATCCTAGTGGATTACACTACTGGATGGAGAGACACCTATATAAGCCCTTTTTTGTCATCTATGAGAAGGTTTCTGGCTGTAGCTACTTAAATGAGAGAGCAGGGCTATGTAAGCTATGTGCCTTCATTGCTTTGTCATGAAGATCCTACATCATGTGCCCTAACATAGTTTCCTACCAATGCTGATCCTACCTCATGTGCCCTACCATAGTCTCCTACCACTGCTGATCCTACATCATGTGCCCTACCATAATGTCTCCCATCATTGATGATCCTAGATCATGTTCCCTACTATAATGCCTCATGCCATTGCTGATCCTACATCATGTGCCCTACCATAATGTCTCCTAGCATTGCTGATCCTACATCATGTGCCCTACCATAATAATGTCTCCTACCATTTCTGATCCTACATCATGTACCCTACCATAATAATGTCTCCTACCATTGCTGATCCTACATCATGTGCCCTACCATAATAATGTCTCCTACCATTTCTGATCCTACATCATGTGCCCTATCATAATAATGTCTCCTACCATTGCTGATCCTACATCATGTGTCCTACCATAATGCCTCCCACCATTGCTGATTCTACATCATGTGCCCTACCATAATGCCTCCTACCATTGTTGAACCTACATCAGGTGCCCTACCATAATGTCTCCTGCTATTTCTGATCCTACATCATGTGCCCTACCATAATAATGTCTCCTACCATTTCTGATCCTACATCATGTGCCCTACCGTAATAATGTCTCCTACCGTTGCTGATCCTACATCATGTGTCCTACCATAATAATGTCTCCTACCATTGCTGATCCTACATCATGTGTCCTACCATAATGCCTCCTACCATTGTTGAACCTACATCAGGTGCCCTACCATAATGTCTCCTGCTATTTCTGATCCTACATCATGTGCCCTACCATAATAATGTCTCCTACCATTTCTGATCCTACATCATGTGCCCTACCGTAATAATGTCTCCTACCGTTGCTGATCCTACATCATGTGTCCTACCATAATAATGTCTCCTACCATTGCTGATCCTACATCATGTGCCCTACCATAATAATGTCTCCTACCATTGCTGATCCTACATCAGGTACCCTACCATAATGTCTCCTACCATTGCTGATCCTACATCATGTGTCCTACCATAATGCCTCCTACCATTGTTGAACCTACATCAGGTGCCCTACCATAATGTCTCCTGCTATTTCTGATCCTACATCATGTGCCCTACCATAATAATGTCTCCTACCATTTCTGATCCTACATCATGTGCCCTACCGTAATAATGTCTCCTACCGTTGCTGATCCTACATCATGTGTCCTACCATAATAATGTCTCCTACCATTGCTGATCCTACATCATGTGCCCTACCATAATAATGTCTCCTACCATTGCTGATCCTACATCAGGTACCCTACCATAATGTCTCCTACCATTGCTGATCCTACATCATGTGTCCTACCATAATGCCTCCTACCATTGTTGAACCTACATCAGGTGCCCTACCATAATGTCTCCTGCTATTTCTGATCCTACATCATGTGCCCTACCATAATAATGTCTCCTACCATTTCTGATCCTACATCATGTGCCCTACCGTAATAATGTCTCCTACCATTTCTGATCCTACATCATGTGTCCTACCATAATGCCTCCTACCATTGTTGAACCTACATCAGGTGCCTTACCATCATGTCTCCTACCACTGCTGATCCTACATCATGTGCTGTCAGTTTTTCTGTCTTTGGATATTCCTTGTGATTCTGTGCTGTTGATATACCCGGACTGCTGATATACTTTTGGAGCCCTTTCCCCCCATCTAGATCTGCCACAGAACTTCCCTGAAGGCTGAACTGAGTGCACACGTGGATGCTTGTCCTCCGGCAAAATAGCTGTAGAATTTCAATGGGAGCATAAACAGTTTTGATTAAATATGAGTCCAATTCCGTGGGGAGCATCACAGAGCAGTCACTGAACAGAAACTGTGAGCACAATCCTAACCACGTCTACTCAAAAGTAAGCCCCCTTGTGTTCAATGGGTCTTCTTACCCCCAGGAAAGTGTCTTCAGGATTGTGTGTTTCGTGGAGGAGAGCCATGCTCAGGCACATTGCTTTGTGATGGCACAACTCAAAGTAGTATTTTTCCTTTGGAGAGTAGTGCTGTCGCCCCTGACACTTGCTGTGAGTGCTTGCTTTGCAGGGCCATCTTGACAACATGATGGCAATGCAACTTTAACTTAGGGTGCAATCCAGAGTAACTACAGGGAGCCCTTGCTCCGACGTAAGAACAATTTACTTTGGATTGCAATATGAATCCCCCATAGGTATTCACAAGGAGGTGCCATAACTATGTTGACGTAAATGTCTCTTATGTGCTCCCGTAGTTACTTTGGATTGTAGGGTTAGTGGGACACCACTATTATTTCCTGGCCAAATTTTTGCACCTTTCAAAGTAGCCCATTGAACAGTAGAGGTTTCTGCATCGCTGCAGCTGTTTTCTAAAGTAACCCTCACTTGTCAAATTTTTGCATGAGGCTGTTAATTTCCGACAGCTGTTTAGGATGAGAAGTAGGCACCTTTGGGTTCCTTACATCCCACTGATCTGGGCATCATAGCGAGTGCTAGCTTAGGCTTAGGAGATTGGTTTAGAATCCTTGAATCTACGCAGCCAGTGGTGTCGTCCGGTGCGGGAGGCCAGCGCATCACCCCATAATGGACCAGTGAATGTTCAGGATTGTGCTGTGAATATCTTAACTCCTGATCCTTTCCTAACATTCTCCTTAACAATACATAAATGAGAAAAGTTCAATGTGAATAATACCGAATTTTTCAATTGGAGCACAGTATGCACATCCTGTGAAATGTTCGTGCAGTTGTTTAAATGCTGCTCTGTGACATCTGGAGCAGAAACTTGTAGTGCTCAGTTTCAACAAAAGGAGGAACCTGCAATCCTATAGCAGCATCAGATATCCCTGAGATACTGAAATAGTATCTCATGGGTCCAGTCCATATAAGGTTGGCATATGTCCCAAAAAACAGCGACAATCCCAATTTTTCAGGATTGTGTCCACATACTGGTGCAAATGGGACCGAGGCTTCTATCCCGATTTTGTGGATATAAATCAGTTATTTATTTTTTGTCTTCCGGCCCCCACTCAGTGTCAGAGAGTTGATGTGGCCCTCGTGCCCCAAAACTTTGGACACCATCTTCGTAGATATTTCCTTTCAGGTAGAGTTCTGAAATTTGCTGTGCTAATGATGGTGCCACTCTGTGATGTGGTGTGGGCTGTGTTGGCAGAAGTGGTGGCACAAGTGGTTAAGACACTGTGCCTGTTACCCAGCAGGCCAGGGTTCGAGACCTGGGTCCCCACAAGATGGGGTGAGCTCCTGTCCTTAGCCCAGCTCCTGCCAACCTAGCAGTTTGAAAGCATGTCAAATGCAAGCATGTCAGTGCAAACATGTTAATGCAAGTAGATAAATAGGTAGCACCTTGGTGGGAAAAAAAGCAGGCCTCTGTCAGTCTTGGAAGACTATGGTATCGTGCTCAGTGCTGCATACGCTGCAAATGAAGCACGAAAGCCTGGGTTAGATAGTTATGGAGGATAGGCTGTTACCCAAGCAGCAAATCCCCCCTCTCCACGCCACTGAATTAGTCCAATGGAAAGGCAGAGCCAATATGATTGGATCCAGCTGGCGTCGCAGAGCTGGGCTAAGGACAGGAGCTCACCCTGTCTTGTGGGGCCAACCTGGGTCTCGAACCCTGGCCTGCTGGTTAACAAGCACTGTCTTAACCACTTGCGCCGCTCACAGCCCATACCTTGGTGGGAAAGGTAACAGTGTTCCATGCGCCTCGGTGTACAGTCATGCTGGCCCCATGATCAAGGAAGTGTCTTTGGACAATGCCGTGGATCACAAGCTGAACATGAGTCAGTAGTGTGATGTGTCTGCAAAGAAAGCAAATGCCATTTTAGGCTGCATTAAGAGGTCTGTAGCTTCCAAGTCGCGAGAAGTTCTAGTTCCTCTTTACTCTGCACTGGTGAGACTCACCTGGAGTCCTGTGTTCAGTTCTGGGCACTTGAAGAAAGATGCAGCCAAGCTGGAGCAAGTCCAGAGGAGAGCGACAAGAATGGTCAGTGGGATGGAAGGGAAGCCCTACCAGGAAAGGTTGGGGGAACTTGGGATGTTCAGCCTGGAGAAGAGGAAGCTGAGGGGAGACATGAGTGCCCTCTTCAGATACCTGAAGGGCTGTCATAGGGAGGAAGGGGCTCATTTGTTCATAGCTGCTTCTGAACGCAGAACTAGAACCAATGGGGACAAACTGTAGGAGAGGAGTTTACGGTTGGATATCCGGAAAAAATTCCTGACGGTGAGGGCGGTTCGGCAGAGGAAGAGATTGCCAAGGGAGGTGGTGGACTCTCCCTCACTGGGGATCTTCAAGCAGAGGCTCGACGAGCACCTGTCAGGGATGCTCTAGGGGGATTTCCTGCTGCAGGCAGGGGGTTGGACTAGATGACCTACTAGGTCCCTTCCAACTCTATGATTCTATGATTCTATGAACACTGGCTCTAAAGGCTTGGAAACAGGGATGAGCACCGCATCCTATAGTCGGAAATGACTGGCAGTTAACCTATGGGGAGACCTCTTCAAATGGGTATGAAAATATGGTGAGGAGTTTCAGTTCCACTAACCTTAGTGCGATAAGCTCACTACCTGGACATTTCCAGAGGCCAGGATTGGTAGTGACTGAGCAAGACGAGTGCTCCTGGATAAAAAGGAAAGTGGTGGTTGACTTCGAACATGGCATGCTGCGTGCTTGGTAGGGCCTTAACATTCATACCTTGTCGGAGCAACATGTGACCTATTGTGTCCTTCAACTCCAAGACAGATTTCTTTTGCCCCCAGTGGTTGTTAGTTCTTTGATGCAGTAAAAATACCTGTTTTTAATGGTGCTCTTGAAAGGGGATCTCAGAAGGCTGTCTCATGGGTTGGTAAAAATGAATTGCAAAGATCTGCAGCTATGTTTGGTGGGAACTATTTTATTTTAAAAGAAGAATTTTTTAATCCCTTTTAATCCGACATTTTAAAATGCATGGAGGGGAAAGCAAAATAAATTCGTATCCATTTATTTTATAAAGCAAAATAAATTTGTAGCCATTTATTTCGTATCCAAGTTTTTAAAAAATGAATTACCCCCAAATCCAGAGTAACTACAGGAGCACGTAAGAGACGTGCACCACCTATTGAAAACCAATGGGAAATTCATATTGGAATCTAGAGTAAGTTGTTCTTACACCGGAGCAAGGACTCCTCATAGTTACTCTGGATTTTGCCCTTAGTTGCATGCAAGATCATTTTTAATGTTGCACTCCTTAACCCTTTTATGCTTAGTATTTAATTTTGTTTCATTTTTTTGCAATTCAAAAAATTGCAACCTCAGGCAATGTCAGGAATTTGGGGGGGGGGGGACTTGTCCTCTTTTTTGGGTTGGGGCATCTGGTTACCCTGGCCAAGGCAGTATAGCCAAGGATACTCTATCCTATACTAAGCATACGCACATCTCTCTATTCACTTTATCCTTTCTGTGTGTGTGTGTGTGTGTGTGTGGTGTGAGTGACCCTATAATCCAGAGTAACTATAGGAGAACATAAGAGACATTACAAGCACCCGGAGTTGCTGCACCACCTAGTGAAAACCTATGGGAAATTCAGATTGCGATCCAGAGTAAATTGTCCTTACACCAGAGCAAGTTACTCTGGATTGCGCCCTGAGTGAGAAGTAGATTTGAACTGGGAGCCTCCCTTTAGGTCCAGATTTCTGTATTTCTATAGTTAGCAGACCATCTGATGAGGTTCATGCCTGATTCCGACAGAGCACAGGTGGCCAATTTGCACAAAGGATACGTGTATGAATAGCATTTCTTGGAAATGTGCAAGGCTGAGGCTGTGACATCTGCTCCTCTGAGCATGTGTGTGTGTGTGTGTGTGTGTGCAAAGTGTTATTGGATCCACTGATCCGGGCTGGTTGATGTTCATGCTCATCAGTGGTCCTGATGCTGTCCATGCTCATCAGTGGTCCTGCCTGGTTTCCTCCTCTTCCGAGAGCGCCGTTGCGAGAGCATGCGAGGACATTGCCTAGCAACAGCATCACTTGCTCCCTGGATTCCTCCTCCTTTGCTTCTTGGGGATGGCAGAGAAAGGAGAAGAAAGAGGGACGTGTTGCCGAAGCAGACAGTGGGAATCTGCATGCAAAGCTGACACCTAGTCTTCCCTTCCATCCTCTTCCTCCTCCCTGTAGGTCTCCCTCTTCTCTTGTTCCTTAACTGGTTCACACTGGTATTTCTTGGCCAGCACAGCCTTCCTCCTCGGTCCATTTTCAGGAACCCATAGATTTGGTGGTCAACCAGGTGCATAGATTTGGACTTGGTGGTCAACCAGGAATGTGTCTTCTCCAGAGGAGCCGACCTCCAAAATGCAGCACAAAATCATGGACAACCTCTGGCTACCCCTCCAGTGTGCCAAATGTGGAGCCAGGCACATGGATCGAGATAAGTTCTCACTTTTTTTGCAGATGTTGTAACTGGAGGCTATGAAGAAGTTGTCCTCTCAGTTGGACAACACTCAGGGCGACCATACTGGAGAAGAGGAGAAGGTTCTCCCAAAATGTAGGACATCAAAGAACAAAAGCTATAAACACTCACATATATTGCTTTCAGGTGGTTAATTTAAATACTGTATTATTATTAAATTTTAACATACAGTGGTACCTCTCATAACAAGCGCCTCACATAACAAGCGTTTCACATAACAAGTATAAATTTACCAAGAAATCTTGCTTCGCATAACAAGTTCCGCTTCACTTAACAAGCAAGTGCACTATGGGCATGTGTGCTCCACGCGGAGGCTCTTTAAAAGGGCTGCAGGCCAGCGCTACTGCCCCCAAGTGCCCCCACTGCCCCCCTTGAACCTCCAGCAGCAGCCTAGGTAAGCCTCTCAGGGAAATGTCTTTGATTGTAGCCTCCTAACCATGTCTACCCAGAAGTAAGCCCCATTGTGTGGGGCTTACTCCCAAGAAAGTGTCTTTAGGACTGCAGCTTAAGTAGACTTCATAGGCTTATGCACATTGAATGCATGTTTTGAATTCAATTACATGTTTTGTCATCATTTATACATCCAGTTAATATTTTTATATGAATATTTTGCGGCTTGTGGAACCAATTGTCTGAGATTTCATTGTTTCCTGTGTGAAAATTTGCTTCACTTAAAGAGTGTTTCACTTAAAGAGCATGCCCCCAGAACGAATGAAGCTGTTTATGTGAGGCACAACTGTACTACATATTATTTATTAATTACAAGAAGGCTACATGCTGCCTGCTCACAAGGAAAAGTAGGACAATGTATATTTTTTTGTAGGACACAAGGCTAAAAAAGAGGCCTGTCCTCTTTTTCGTCATCACATTCATCATCACTCACATCATTCAACATCATCTCGTTTGACAACACTGGGCTTCCAAAGATCTTGGAAGCCTGATTGAATGGTAGAAAAAGGAAGAGGACCCTTTTCAGCTCTTGAGTTTGTGTGTAGCAGGGGTGGGGATTGTCAGTTTGGCCCTGTGAGTTTTGGGGTGCCATAAAAGTGGGGTGCTGATGTGAACCCTCACCTTCCTCCCACTTTTGCACCGGGGGGCAGTTGTGTTGACGTTGTCAGTGGAGTCACGGTCTCCACTTTTTTTTCTCCGCGTCGTGGTTGGAAAGATGCCTGAGGCTCATCATGGTGGTTCCCCAAAACAGAACTGCTTGGCAAGCCCGATGAGTGAAGCTCTCTAGGAATAAAGTCTGTTCTGCTCGGTGCTTTTGCCATATTCTTGACAGCAGCAGCCCAGAAACAAGGTTAAACTGTTCAACAAGTGCTTTAAAAAATATCCTGCCTTCACTGGAACTCCAGTAATAAAAGCAGAGATGACCTTATTAATCTTGCATATTAAACTGGATTTTTATATATATTCCTTCTAGTTCAGTGGTTTTAATGAACTCCTGCATGTGGCTATGAATAGTTACGGAGTGCTTAAAAAAGCTTCCATTGCTGTGCCTTCCTCCTTTTGGAAGGAAGCTGGAATTCCCAGGTGTCTGGCCGACGAAGATGCAGGTGCGCCATTCTGAGCACTGCTGAATGTCAGGTATGTCAAGCAGATCATAACTTATTCTATATTACGCCTTATTGTATACAAAACCACACAACGCCAGAACCAGGGGACATCTGGTAAAACTGAACATGGGAATAGCTATTTGTCCATCCATCCGCCCACCCACCTGCCATCCGTCCATCCATCCAACTGTTTGTCCATCCGTCCGTCCATCTATCTGTCTGTCTGTCCGTCCGTCCGTCCATCCATCCATCCATCCATCCATCCACCCATCTAACTTAACCTAACCTAACCTAACCTAATCTATCTAGACCAGGGGTCTCCAAACCTCTTGGCAGTAGGGCCACGTCATCTCTAATGATGGGCTAAAAAACTAATTTATATTTCAAATTGGAATAAATTTGCATATAAGAATGTACTGGAGTGGATTACAGGACTTGCCCAAGGGACAGATAGAGGGATCTTGAGGCTTGCTGAGGGGTTTGAAGACCCTTCACTAGACCATGATAATGCCTTTCACCCTGCATGACTTGCCATTATCTATATTATATATATGTATACACACACACACCCAGATTGTAATTTGTCTGTATAACTCCTTGCCACAGGATAAGCTAGACTTCCATAGTCCCTTCCAAATTTAGCATTCTGTGATTCTACCACCCTGTTGTATCCTTCCTTTTGTGCCTAGAATCCCCCCAGCTGAACAGTAGTAAAATTAAGTAGAACCCCATATAATAATTAGAACCAAATTAACTTTAGGATTGCAGCAGCCGGAGTTTACTAGGCTGTTGTGATGATAAAGTGGGAGGAAAACAGCCCATTTATTTTCTAATGGCTCATGAAATTTTAGATAGGAATCTCCAGCACAAACGGGAAGGAAATTCTGAATGTCTTCAGTGCATTTTGGAGAGCTTCTTATACTTAAGGACTCAGTTCAGACCTTGGGAAAGGAAAAACTAAGAACACAATCCTAACCATGTCTACTCAAAAGTAACCCCCCTTGTATTCAGTGGGACTTACTCCCAGGAAAGTGTCTTTAGGATTGCAGCCTAACTCAGTTTTGGTTTGGCTGGAGGTTTGAATGTTTTCGTTCAGCTGGCCAGCAAATTAGACATGGAAACCTGGTTTGAAAGAGGTATGCAAAGCATGGTTTGCACCAATCTTGGTTTGCTATGATGTCTGGGACGAGAGCATCATTTTGGACATTGCTCCAGATTAAATTGTGAAATGGAGAAAAATAAAAATATGGCCCTTGGAACGAGCTTAGGATGCTGGATCTGGTGTGGGGGACTCCGGGCCTGACCCCTAAAATAGAAGGTGCCATTTAGCGCCATCAGCCTCACATGAGACCGGATGCACCCGCACCATGGGACATGCTTCATGTTGCACAGCCTTTGCAATCCCGGCAAGGCCTGACCTCATACTGCAAAGACTCTGAGGATCTGCCTTGGGTATAGACTTGCCTTTGCTGCCCTAAGTGCGCACCAAAAAACCATGATCATGCCTTCTCTCCTGCATGACCATGATCATCAGTGTAAAAGTCATCAGTGTAAGTTGTAATTAGCTCCCCTTACTTACAATCTGTTAGTAAGACCGGATGAGACCGGATGCAAAAAATGTTTCCCGCCTGGCCAATCAGGAGAACATCAAAAATTCCTACTTGTCCTACCAGCAAAATTCCTACCAGCTCCTGTCCTTAGCCCAGCTCCTGCCAACCGAGCAGTTCCAAAGGATGTAAATACAAGTAGAAAAATAGGTGCCACTTCAGTGGGAAGGTAAGCAGGTTTGCAAAGCCATGCCAGACACGACCACAGAAATCTCTTCGGACAATGCTGGCCACAGAAATGGAGATGAGCACTGCACCTTATTGCCAGATATGGCCGGCAGGGCAACCTCTGAGGGTACCTTACCTCTTACCTTACCTGTGCCAGTGGAATGCGAGTTTGCCAGTGCAGACCTTACGTGGGCTTGCGCCATAATAGAAATGATCTGGAAAGCGATGGTGGTGAAGATGCAGGCAAGGTGAGCAGCCTGGGGCAGGGCTCCACAGGCATCGTTCTCGGAAAAGCAAGACAAATTTGTGCCTGTGTTTCTTTTTGCTGCCAGATCTCCGCATGGTGGGAACCCCTCCCTTGCAGGTCCTCTTTTTCTCATTAGCATTGCCATGTCGTTCAGAGCGGGTGGTTGTGCTTGGAAACGGAGCGTTGCTGTTGTTGCCTTTTTCTAGACATCTTTGACGCTGAAATGTGGCAATCTGTTCATTATTACCTGTATATTTTGCAGACGGTGACCAGATATCTTCTTTTTCCAGGACATGTCCCCCTTTTCAGCCTTCTGTCCTGAAAAAAAATCATCATTGTCCTCCTTTTCCTTGTGAGCAGGCAGCATATAACCTTCTTGTTATTAATATGTAATAAATTAAGGCTGCAACCTAATCTCAATTTAGGCCAGCCTAAGCCCTGGTATAAATCCTGACCTGGGGGTGTCACAAAAGTGCAGCAAGATACTTCTACTCCACTCTTGGGGAGGTTAGACCAATTCACAGGCACACGCGGACCTTTCCACACCTTCATGGAAAGATAGGCAGGGTGAGTTAGGCCAGCCTAAATTTCTTAGGATTGCACCCTAAATAAATAAATAAATAAATAAATAAATAAACAAACAAACAAATAAATAAATATTCTCATGGTGACACTTCTATCCCACTCTTGGAGAGGTTAGACCAATGCATAGGCATACGCCAACCTCCCCACGCCATCATGGAATGTTAGGCCAGGTGAGTTATGCTAGCCTCAATTTCATAGGGTTGAGCTCTACATGTAACAGTTTAAAATTTAATAATAATCTAGCTAAAGTGCTCGATGAGTACTTGTTAGAGATGCTCTAGGAGGATTTTGTGCTACAGGCAGGGGGTTGGACTAGATGACCTACTGGGTCCCTTCCAACTCTATGATTCTATGATAGTGTTGAAATTAAGCACATGAAAGCAATATAGATGAGTATATATTGAATATCTATTTTTAGATTTTATTTTGTCACGTCTTACAGTTTTCTGGCATGTTCTACGTTTTGTGAGACTTGTCCTCTTTTTGACATCCGGTTGCGCTGGCGGCACTTGCAAGGAGACGGGATGGGAAGAAGACGGATGTGCTGCTAGAAGACAGAGGTGAACACAATGCAGTAGTAGCTTCAGCAATGCCTGCTTAGGCAAGTCTTTGGCATGCTTTGGGGTGTGGTTTTTAATGAGGAATTGAAACTCGGCACAGTTGTAAAAACTGATGAAGTGCGGTCAAGGTAGTCCAGTATATTTGGATTTTTTAATTTATATTTAGTTTAGGTAGAGATTTTTCTGCCTTTATAGGTCATAGTGTGTATATTTTAATGCAGTTTTTTTCAGACTGGGGGCCAAGATCCATTTGGTGGGTCTTGATTTTTTGGAGTCCCCCAAAGCCTCTGATTGCAGCGTTTACAAGATACCTTCTAGTTGCCTTGCAAAGATCAGAGCTCCTGGAATGTGCTATTAGCCATACCTATTAATCACACATTTTCAACTGGTGTGCTGTGGCACATTGGTGTGCTCCAAACAGTGTGCTGCATTGGAAGGGCCATTGGGGGATGCGAGACCCCCACCCGCAGCATGGTGTGCCTTGTCAATTGCTCTGTCAGTCAACATTTGTCAAAATTTACAGCCTTGTCAGTGTGTCATGAGACAAAAAAGGTTGAAAATCACTGATTGAGCATCTTTTATTTTTTAGTCCCTCACTGACAGGTCATTGGGGCACGTGAAGGCTGTTTTGACTAATGTCCAATCCTAGACACGTTCCTGGGAGTTAGACTTATTGAACACTATGGGGCTTACTTTGGAGTAGACATGGTTAGGATTGTGCTCTAAGGCTCCAGTCCTAACCCAGGCTGGCATAACTCATAGGAGTGGTGTGCAGTGACCAGTTTGGGCCGGATCTCCTGTACCGGTTGTTAGTTTCCTCTCCCCACTACCGATCCGGTAGCAAGGGGGGATCAGATAACCAGGCATACCAGTTCAGAGTGGCAGCTAAAGGGGGCAGCCAGGCACTTTTGAATTTGCCGCTCCAAGCGGCAGCCTGGCAAGGCGCCCCACAAGCCCCAGCGCCGGAGCGTCTTTCCTCTGGCCACTGGAGCGGCAGCCGGCTGGAGGAGCACACAGCCTCCCCGGCCCCTTTTTCTTTTCGTTTTACTCCCAGGAAAGTGTGGACAGGGCTGCAGCCTCAGGGAGCAAGTCTAGGCAGTTCTACTCAGAAGTAGGTCCCATTACAGTCAGTGGGTCTTACTCCCAGGAAACTGTCTTTAGGATTCCTGCCTCCTTTCCAGGATAGATCCTCTTTTCTTAGCCTGGTGACTACAATCCTAACCATGTCTACTCAAAAGTAAGCCCCATTGTGTTCAATGGGTCTTACTCCCAGGAAACTGTCTTTAGCACTGCGCGTGCACCAACCTTAGCCCTCCCTGGCCTCACCCCTTGACCCTGGCCCTGCCCCCTGACTCCACCCCGCCCCTGACCCTGCCCTGCCCACTTCCGGCGATCCAGTTGTTGGGCCAGGCTGGGCCCACCACTGACTCATAGGTCTTTCCGTTCCCATGTTGATGTAGGGAGGCAAGCACATGTCTGTGCACTAGTCTAACCCTCCCCCAGGAGTGGCGCACAAGTGTGTTATGGCACTTTGGTGACACCCCAAGGCACTGATTTTCAACCAGTGTGCCATTTCACACTGGTGTGCCGCAGATAGTCCTCAGTGTGCTGTGGGAATTTGGGGATTGACATTCATTAGTAGGAAAATTGGGGGATTTGAACAGTCTGGTGCGCCTTGTCGATGGTGAAAACAATTGATGTGCCTTGACAATTTCAGTGCCTTGTTAAGTGTGCCGTGAGATGAAAAAGGTTGAAAATCAAGGTGTCAGTACAGGACTTAGGCTGGGGCTTAGGATTTTTCTAGGGATTAGGATTTTTCCTAAGTCTCTCAAGCTTTTTAAGAGGTCTAGAGGAAAAGTTCATCATGAGTTACAACCATGGTGTGTCTATGCAACATGCATATTTTAAAATAGGGATACACATTCGATTTGATGGTGTATTAGATTTGAGTAAATATGATAATTTCACCCATTCTTTAGAAAAGGGAAAGTCAAATTTTTGCTAGTGTTTTTCCGTGCCGAACTTTGTTCAGAAGGTGTAAGGGAGGGTGATGGGTCCCTCCTGTATGGGTTGCGTCCCCTCCTTAATCAAGAAGTCTGCGCAAGCAATGATGAAAGAGAAGCATTGATTCTCCTCCTGAAATGGGTGTCCTTGAGAACACAGCTGTAAGGTAGTAGTATGTAGTAGTAAGGTTGGTGTTGTTATGGACCTGTGCTTGTTTTGACTACTTTCTTACATATCTGCTTGCTGGAAATTGTGAACAAGACAGAAAAAAAAATTTATTAGGAAGCAAAATGTTGCACCTGTGTTATGTTCTGCTGCGCACTTGGCCATGCGCAATGCACGTAGCATTGTCTTGCAGTGGGAAGCTATTGACAACCTCATTGATTTCCGTGACATTCCCCCTCTTCTAAGCAGCCTGATTTACAAGTCGTTGTAGCTGAACTTACTACAGCTAATTTTCTACAATGAGAGCTGCTATTTCTAAAATAATGGAACTCTGTGAAGCTTGGAGGAGAACAGGAACCAGTGGTTGAAATAAACTGGTGGCGCTGTTTCTCACTGGTGATTCAGGAATGAACTAGGTATGCGCAGCCGAGCGACTAGGCTGCAGATGCCCAGTTTGTTCCTGGCCCAGAGCAAACTGGGCCAGCACAGCCTAACCCGGCGGTCAAGGAACAGGGGTAAATTACCCCAAATGGGGTAAAAATGAAATTTCTGGGGGTAATGGACAGTCGTGCTGCCGAGACACAGCTGGGCATGCATACAAATCTATATGCATCCCCGGCTGTGTCTTGGCGTCTCAGCAGCGTGACCATCCATTACCCCGAGGAATTTCATTTCATTGCATATAGAATCTATATACAGAATGTATAGAATCTATATATAGATTCTATACGCATGCCCGGCTGTGTGTGTTACAGTACTGAAGTGTACAGGGACCTGACACAGTGCACTATATTAATAATATAGGATTAATATATTATTTCAAATCAAGGGGGTAATGTTGGCGTATCTAAATATATTTTGGGGTAAAAGGTAAAAAAGTTCCCTGACCCCTGGCCTAACCGCTAGTCTACGCTTGCCCAGTTTGGTCCAGACTGGAGCAAACTGGGCATGCTCAGCCAGTCTGTGGAAATTTTTTTCCACTGTGCCAGGTTGTGGTCTCAGAAACATTGAGGACCTCCACACTAGGGAACCTCATGTGGTTTTTAAAAAACAGATTTAAAGTCCCAAGTTTCTTGCTCTTCCATTTGCACATGCTGCAATCCTGAAGTGCACTTGGGCTAACCTATCTATCACTGGGGTGGCCCAGTTCCAAGATGGGACAGCCCAGTTACACCAGAAAAGCTTGAGTGGGCATCAGTCAACATAGGCTGGCCCAAGACAGATGGACTTAGACCGGCCTAGGTGTGCCAGCCTAGGCAGTTCGAGAGAGACATGTTGAGGGCATGTTCAGCATGGCCTAGGAGAGTGCAGGTATGCTGTATCCAGAGCCAGTTTCCAGGGCAGAAATGCCCCATCACAGCCCAGGAGCAGGAACAAATCTGAGTAAACCCATAGGGGTCCATGATAAGCCAGATTAAAAATGGAAGTGTTGGCAAAAATTTTGAATCCTTGGCCAGCCTAACAGCAACACCTACCTCTGTACTGCAACCTCATGCTGCAGCCGTTACTGGTTATTAAGGGCTCCTTATAAGACAGGCACCACAGTTGTTCCTTATTCAGTGTGATCTGAGGGGATCTCCTCGGGAGCAAGCCCACCCCAGGTGCCACGGACTTGGTGCCTACTGAGCTTGCTCTGGAGCAGCTAGGGCAGCCCAGACTTCCTGACTCTCTGTATCCAGCCTATCCTTCTGCTGTGGACGCAGCCTAATTAGGGCAGCCCAGCTGGGCCATTCTCACTGCCCTAACTCTGGATTGTGCCTGAAATCTGGATCTGGAGCCTGTGGATAGGATATGCTGCAGGAAGTGCGCAAACACTTTCAACCCATATGGTGTGACACCGGAAAGTCCTGCTGGGTGCATTATACAAATGGACTGTGCTGGTCAAAGACCGTAATAAAGGATTTATTATTATTATAAATGGACTGCTTCCTAAAAGTTTGCCTGGTCTCCATTGCTATGCGCAGGGCTTCTGCAGTAGACATTCTGGAGTCCCTTTAACAGATGATTTGATGTCACTTGGATGCCACTGGTTGACGGGATTGTCGGAGTCGAGATACTCCTGAAATGCTTGTCACGTGAAGCTTCTCCTTGGATTCTGGATTCTGAATTACCGGGTGTCCCCTTCCACCCCCCCCCCCCAAGTGAATCCTGATCCATTACAAATTTTGCATTCCTTTTTCTAGATTTGGGACAGACAACTTTTCAGTTTATTTCTTCCTTTGCCTTTGCCTTTTCCTTCCATCTTATACCCATGTGCATCGCGCTGACTGAACACAGTCTCCCCCTAAAAACTACTCATGGTTTACTTTTAATGTGGCGTAATATATTGTATACAATATATATATATATATATATATATATATATATATATATATATATATATATATATATATATATATATATATATATATATATATATATATATATATATATACTACGGAGAACGCTCAAACACCCAGGCCTCTGGTAGAGGACCCGAGATCGAGGATAACATACATACACCACCCATGGAGGGTGAGAAAACAATTTATATATGGTTTTGACTCTAAGTAGCGTTATATAAAGGTAGTTTGCAGGTTTAATTTCTCAAGTGCGCACAGGCCCTCCTATGTTGGTAAGCATTGCTTACATTGGGATGAATTAAGCTTGTTTCTTCTCTTTTTTAATAAATCGGTGCAAGAGTTTGATTTTAAAAAAAATCTTTTGATATCAAACCATTTGATGAAAGCTCTGAACAAGACTCATTCATGCAGTTGCACATCAACGTTGCTGTTTTAGAATCATCGAGTTGGAGGGGACCACAGCGGTCATCTAGTCCAACCCACTGCCTGTAACAAGTCTCCTCCTCGAGCATCTCTGACACCTACTTGTCGAGTCTGCTTGAAGATCCCCAGTGAACATTAGTCCAACCACTTCCCTTGGTAATTTATTCCACTGCCAAACCACCCTGACCCTCAGGATTTCCCCCCTGAAATCCTGATTTATTAATATCTGTGCATACAGAGTTTGTAACACATATTCTGATCCAAACTTGTGTTATTTGTAACATAAATATATCTATTTTCCTAGATATTTTCCCATTCTCACTCTTTGAATCCCACCTGTGCCCTGCCCTACTTACCTCCCCTTTTTATGGTTTTTCTTCCTTATTCCCCCTTACTAGCTCTTTGCCATCTATTTGGCATTGGGATTGTCTCCACCAAACATCTTGCTTTTCTGGGATTGCCCAAACTACATGCATGCATCACTGGGACTCCTCAGTGTAAAGCAGTGGTCCTCAACCTTTTTGACCCCTGGGACCAGTTCTATGGGGGAAAAAATTTCCAGAGACCCGACCGGGGGTGGGGGGAGAGTTCTGCCTCTGGTGACCTGGAGGGAGGGCTTCCCCACTGAGATCACCGCAAAGAGTAAATTGCATTATAATAAATAGTAGTAGTAGTATTCCTTTATTACGGACATTAGACCAGCACATATAAAAATAGAGCTGTTGCTGTATTACTGAAGATAGGATTGCAGGTGAGAATCCAATGTCTCAATGCATGTCTACTCAGAGCAGGGGTTTTCAACCTTTTCCAGTGCAAGATGCATTGAAAATTCACAAAGCCATTCTCGTCACTCTTATTGGAGAGTAAGCCTCATTGACTATAATGGGACTTATTTCTGAGTAGGCAGGCATTGGATTGGACTCTGAGGCTGCAATCCTGTTCACACTTTCCTGGGAGTAAGCTCTACTGACTACAATGGGACTAACTACTGAGTAGATGGGCATAGGATTGGTTTCTGAGTCTGCAATCCTCCAACAGAGCCCTCCTGCTGTGAGGAAGGGAAGTTGCACTTAGAGGACCCATCAGGAAGCTTCCAAGGATCTCCAGTGGTCCTCAGAACAGGGTTGAGAAACCCTGGTGTAAAGGACACTGGAGATCAGATAGTTTGAGAACCGCTGCCCTATGGTATCTTAAAGCTTGCATTTTTCTTCTTTGGCTTTCCTTTGCTTGTACTGAATTAAAGATTGTAAGCTGTTTGGGGCAGAGACCCATCCAGTTTTACTTTGTTTACCATTATGCACAGTGATGGCTAAATATCAGGGCTGCCATATGTCCCGAAAAACAGGGACAATCCCAATTTGGGGGTTTGCGTTCACATACTGGCAAATGGGACAGAGGGTCCTGTCCCAATTTTGTGGAAGAGAATTATGGCAACTCAATGATATATCTGAACAAATTGTTGCTGTTGGTGGGAAACTGAAAAAAAAAATAACTTACATAAAAAAGGAAAATAAAAAACTGTGATGTGCTCCAACTTTGGAATTAATGTTTGAAGTTCTTCCAGTTAAATCAGAGTTTTGGAAATAGAGAACAAACCAGGAAGGGCAAAGGAAAGGGAAGGGAAGCCTCTGATCTTTAGCTGTAATTCACTCACAGGCTGCTAAATTGGGAAGGTTAAAAATGAAATAAGAATTAAGATATCTTGTCGATCTGCATGCCGATGGGTAGGAAGCTTCTGTTCCCAGAATACATCTTCAGTGCGGTCCTCCATTCACCAAACTTGCAGTTCCCTTAATCAGGATGCCATGCATATTTCATGGCCGATTGCAAAAAATCCCTATATTGTCTTTCCTCTGCATCCATTTCTGCAGAGGTTAAATGCTGATGACTGTCGATGCTGGACATCTGGCGGGCAGCAGGCAGGCGGGCATGCGGGGGGTTGTTTTCATTAAAGCTAAGCACCATTTTGCAGAATGGTAACAATAAAGCGGCATCACTTAGAGAATTCCGGCGAGGTTTGCAAAAACATTTCCTGAAATGGAGACGGACCTGATGTTCACTAAAGCAGAAACACATTTGCCGTTGAATGTCTCAATTCATGGGCCCAAAAGCCAGATATGGCGGAACGGGGGATTTCTCAGAAAAATCAGATTTGGGTTTGTTTTGACCCATATAATGTTTTTCCGCTGAACATGTGTGACTGTGTGTATGCCTACTCTACAGGGCTGGCATTCCATTCATGGCAGATCGACAGGGGGCACCTTCCCTAACTTTCCCCCTGCACACCTCCATAGCAAGTTCTATATTCCCTCCTGGTGATCACACCTTTCCCCTCCCTGACCCTTCACGTAGGGTTGCCATAATTCTTTTCCACTAAACTAAGACAGGACCCTCTGTCCATTTGCCAGTATGGGCAAAATCCATAGCAGTTACGGGTGAGCTCCTGTCCTAAGCCCAGCTCTGCGACGCCAGTTGGATCCTACCGTATTGACTCTGCCTTTCCATTGGACTAATTCAGTCGTGTGGAGAGGGGGATTTGCTGCTTGCCTCTCCTCAATAACAATCCAACCCAGGCTTTCGTGCTTCGCATGCAGCGTATGCAGCACCGAGCACGATACCATAGTCTTCCAGGACTGACGGAGGCCTGCTTTTTTTTTTTTTACAGGTCCACGCAGTTATGTCACCCTCTAATGTTATTTTACGGAAAGTCATCTTAACTGCTCCGAAGCAAGGGGCTTAATTTCACTTTAGGATATAGGACTGTGAACGCAATCCCCCAAAATCCAGATTGTCTTGTTTTTCGGGACATTTGGCAACCCTACCTCAATGGGGATTCGGGGCTCTCTGGCTAGGGCAACGTGATGCCCTAGTTTGAGAACCCCTGAACTATGAGATTAAACCTCAAGTGTCACCCTCAATGTTCAATAGTTGTGCATGTGATAATGTGCTCAAGAACCATGGTTGTGCATGAGCTCTGATTCTTCCCGTATCATCCCACAGTTCCTTTTAAAGCTCTCAAAAATCCACTTATATTAAAAGTCCTGATAACAATGCCATATATTGCTACGAATTTAATTAAAGTTGGTTAAAAAATAGAGAATTAATCAATGGAACTACAGAAAGAAACATTTAATTGGCTGGACGGTCATACCCTCCAGAAACCGGCGCACGTACATTGAAACAAGAAGGGGAAATTCTTTTTCTGCTGAAAACAGAAGCCCAGATTATCCTTAAAATATCGTGTGGTGGAAATTGCAGGGGAAAAAATGGCTGGAACAGTTTAAACCTGTTAAGGGAAAGTGTCATAAATAGTACTTGTTTCATAACCATGGAATGTAGAATGACAGTCATTGGCAGAGCTTTTCCAACTGGCCTGTTGGAGTAAATGATTTTGCTTAGCTGTGAAAATGGGTTTGGGGGGGCGATGAGGACGTGGAGCAGGTAAATAGAATAAAACCAACTGCAAGGAAGATCATCTATGATTCTAAGATTATGTCGGCCCTAATTTAAATAAATGTAATATGTGTTATGAAGCAAGCCAGGTCTGGAAGGACATGGTGGAGGCTTATAAAGTGGGGAGTAGTGTTGAAAGTCCCCCCCTACTATTCTGATTTCTGGTTCAGAATCTTGTTTTGGGAGCTCATCTCTGCTCTGTGGTGGGGGGGGAGATGGTTTTTTTCCCCTCACCCCATTCATTTCCAAGACTGAGCATGATGACCCTTGCTAAATTCTCTAAGGTTGAAATCCAGTGGTGGGCCCAGCCTGGCCCAACAACCGGCTCACCGGAAGTGGGCGGGCCAGGCTGGGGTAAGGGGGCAGGGCCTGGGGCAGGGGGCAGGGAGGGTTGGGGCAGGGCCAGGGAGGGTCAGAGGCGGGGCCGGGGATGGTCAGGGGCAGGGCTAGGGAGGGCACACCACCCATCCCAGCATGCTGCGGGTGCGGATGGGCGGGGTGAGGGGTGGGCCCCAGCCCCAGCGCACTGCATGTGTGCCACGTTTGGTGCACGCGCATTGTTCAACCAGCAGGAGGAGACGCACTACAAGTCCACCAACGTTGGTGGACATGCAGTGTGTCTCCTCCAGCTGGCTGGAGGAGACACACTGCTTGTCCACCAACATTGGCGCAGGCGCACTACGTCTCCTCCAGTTGGCTGGAGGAGATGCACTGCGCGCCCACCAATGTTGGCAGACTCGTAGTGCATCTTCTCCAGCTGGTCAACCAGCTGGAGGAGACGCACTACGAGTCCGCCAACCTTGTTTGGTTGACGCATGCGCAGTGCAATGGTGGGCTGGTCGCCGAACTGGTGCGACCAGTTTTCTGGCCCCCCCCATAGCTACCGGATCGGTAACGGGGGACCAGAACAAGCAACCGGTTCGGGCGATCCGGCCCAAAACGGTCAGTGCCCCCCACTGGTGAAATCCAGAGTAACTACAGGGAGTCCTTGCTCTGGAGTAAGAACAAGTTACTCTGGATTGCAACATGAATTTCCCATAGGTTTTCACTAGGTTGTGCAATAAATATAGGTGCACGTAATGTCTTTTACATGCTCCCTTAGTTACACTGGATTGTGCCCTAAAACTCATGAGTTGGTTGAATGTCTGAATTATAGGGGCCCCTATATCGATGGATCCAGTATACATAGTTTCAGTTATCTACAGAACCAGGGAACATTATGTGCTCCTTCACATGCTCATTAATGTTATTTAAAGGCTTATGCTAGTAGAAATGCTCTTCCTTAATAGGGTCACTATAAGCTGTGTATTGACCCTTTAGCAGGGCGACCCTATAGAATGGAGGACAGAGTGTCTCTACCTTTAACCATTGCATCGAAGAGAGAATTGAGGCAGTTGCTTCTTTTAAAAGCCTTCTATGTTGAGCTAAACCTGCCTCAATCCCCTCTTCTATGCAATGATTAAAAGTAGAGGCACTCTGTCCTCCATTCTATAGGGTCACCTTGTCCTATAGCCTTTTAATATATTTTGGGTTCAGGGAGGCAGCCAGCGCAATCCTATCAGGTTGTGTGTTTTTGCTGAAGCTTGCAATCCTAGCCATACTTTCTTGGGAAAGTACTGCAGTACTATTGAATACAATGCAACTTACTTCTGAGTAGTTTTTCTTAGGATTGCACTGTAAGACTGTTTTGTCAAAGTAATGCAGCTGTAGGGAGCTGTGGAAATGTGGGTTTGCCATATTCCTGGTTTCTATATCCATGGATCTAGAAACATCTCACCCATTGAATGAGAGGCTGTATATAGGGTTAGAAGGGACCTAACTGGTCATCTAGTCCAGGGGTCTCCAAATGTTTTGGCAGGAGGGCCACATCGTCTCTCCGACACTATGTCATGAAACCAGAAAAGTATACATTTCAAATTTGAATAAATTAACATAAATTTACATATACATAGGAATGTATTGGAGTGGATTACAAGTCTTGCCCAAGAGCTGGATAGAGGAGTCCTGCCTGGGGCCACATTTAGGCCCACCGAGGGCCACATCTGGCCCCAAGGCTAGGGTTTGAAGACCCCTGATCTAGTTCAACCCTCTGGCATCTAAACCAACTCATTTTTCCCTCCCTTCATTTTTTAAAATATAGACCATATTTACTCAAATCTAACACTCACCTTTTCCAGCCAAATTTAATCTTCAAAATTGGGGTGCACACTAGATTCAGTGGAACATTAGATTAAATTATAACGTCTTTAGATTAAATTGTAACATTAACGTCATTAGATTAAATTGTAACATCAAGAAAATTCAGTATTTTGATTATAAGTAAGGTCAGTATTTAGCTTAACAGTAATAAAAATGCAACGAAGGGCGAAATCCAGAGTAGCTACGGGGAGTCCTTGCTCCGGTGTAAGAACAACTTACTCTGGATTGCAATATGAATTTTCCATAGGTTTTCATAGGTGGTGCAGTAACTACAGGTGCATGTAATGTCTCTTACGTGCTCAGGTAGTTACTCTGGATTGTAGGGTTGAGCCCATTGTTGTACAAAGCTGTGCATTTAGGTAAAAATCACCCCATTGTCATACAACTCTTTGTAAAATTGAATTTTGCACCTGCTTTACAGCTGCGTATTACAGTCACCAGTAAACCTTTTTTAATCTCAACCCTTTTAAAAATCAGGGTGGACATTAGATTTGATGGCACATTAGATTCAAACAAATATGGTATATATTTTTAATTGGGTGAGCGTGCATTGCAAGTTTCCTAGTTGCTTTTAGACAATTATGTTTCCATCTCAGGAAAGTACCAGGTCATGGTGTTGAGTATGAAGACCAGGGTGTTGTGTATGAAGACCTGGTATGAAGACCAGGGTGTTCTGTAAGAAGACTTGGTATGAAGACCAGGGTGTTCTGTATGAAGACTTGGTATGAAGACCAGGGTGTTCTGTATGAAGACTTGGTATGAAGACCAGGGTGTTCTGTATGAAGACTTGGTATGAAGACCACGGTGTTCTGTATGAAGACTTGGTATGAAGACCAGGGTGTTCTGTAAGAAGACTTGGTATGAAGACCAGGGTGTTCTGTATGAAGACTTGGTATGAAGACCAGGGTGTTCTGTATGAAGACTTGGTATGAAGACCAGGGTGTTCTGTATGAAGACTTGGTATGAAGACCACGGTGTTCTGTATGAAGACTTGGTATGAAGACCAGGGTGTTCTGTAAGAAGACTTGGTATGAAGACCAGGGTGTTCTGTATGAAGACTTGGTATGAAGACCAGGGTGTTGTGTATGAAGACTTGGTATGAAGACCACGGTGTTCTGTATGAAGACTTGGTATGAAGACCACGGTGTTCTGTATGAAGACTTGGTATGAAGACCAGGGTGTTCTGTATGAAGACTTGGTATGAAGACCACGGTGTTCTGTAAGAATACTTGGTATGAAGACCAGGGTGTTCTGTATGAAGACTTGGTATGAAGACCACTGTGTTCTGTATGAAGACCTGGTATGAAGACCAGGGTGTTCTGTAAGAAGACTTGGTATGAAGACCAGGGTGTTCTGTATGAAGACTTGGTATGAAGACCAGGGTGTTCTGTATGAAGACCTGGCATGAAGACCAGGGTGTTCTGTAAGAAGACTTGGTGTGAAGACCAGGGTGTTCTGTATGAAGACTTGGTATGAAGACCAGGGTGTTCTGTATGAAGACCTGGTATGAAGACGAGGGTGTTATGTATGAAGACCTGGTATGAAGACCAGGGTGTTGTGTATGAAGACCTGGTATGAAGACCAGGGTGTTGTGTATGAAGACCTGGTATGAAGACCAGGGTGTTCTGTATGAAGACTTGGTATGAAGACCACGGTGTTCTGTATGAAGACTTGGTATGAAGACCAGGGTGTTCTGTAAGAATACTTGGTATGAAGACCAGGGTGTTCTGTATGAAGACTTGGTATGAAGACCACTGTGTTCTGTATGAAGACCTGGTATGAAGACCAGGGTGTTCTGTAAGAAGACTTGGTATGAAGACCAGGGTGTTCTGTATGAAGACTTGGTATGAAGACCAGGGTGTTCTGTATGAAGACCTGGTATGAGGACCAGGGTGTTATGTATGAAGACCAGAGTGTGAAGACCTTCTTCTTCTGTATAAAGACTTCCTGGGAGAGGTTCTTTTACCCAAAAGCTTCACAAATGGAGAAGGTGAATGGATGGGTTATATCAAGAAAACCATCAGGCATGTGGCTGGTAGACTTGTGGATGCCTACATGTGTCTTGGATCTCTACTTCTGAAACTTTTATGCTGTGATCACCACGTCATCTGTTTTCTGACATGTGGTGAAGGAAAACCTGAAATCAAAGAGAATCATGTGCATGAAGACCATCATGAAGAGCATCATGCACATGTGCCTTCCTAAGCCTGGAATAAAAAGATCTCCAAGAAATGTGAAATAGATGGGGGGGGGGGGAGAATGATGGAGAAATGGGAAAGAAAACCAGGACATACAAGGAGGCTGAGCTGGTGTGCTGAAGAATGGGAAGAATGGGTGTTAATTGGTTAAAGCTTGTGGAGTGCCCTGGAGACAAGAAATGCATGCACAAGTGACAAGTGTTATCATTATGCTGACAAGGAATGTGCGACAGGATGGAGACTCGGCGCTCAGGGACCCTTCAGAGCTGATTAAGAGATGGTTTGGAGAGGGAAAGTTTTTGAAAAGGGGAAACTGTGTCCCCAGAGAAGAGGCTGCTGCGGCTGGAGCATGAGGACCTCATTTTTCCGTTTACCAGTCGCTTGGAGAAAGGGAGACACGGTTCCTGCGTTGTTGAAAGCATCATGGTTGTGTCCGTGTGACATGTGTGGCCATGTTGGTGGCAACAGCACATGAGTAAATGCTGCTGTGCATTATGAGATGACAGTTGACCCTCGGTATCCAGAGGGGGTCCATTCCAGGAACAGTGCTGAGGCCCCTTGGGATCAGCACCAGTGGTGAAGTCAAATCTGTAGGTTACAAACCCATGGCTGTCCAGGACCAACTATATTTCCTGTGCCACTGATCCCAGTTAAAGTATGATGTTAGGAATGAGAAGCAGCTGCCCATTTGGATTCCAGTGGCATGTGACCATATGGGCGCAATCCAGAGTAACTACAGGGAGTCCTTGCTCCAGTGTAAGAACAAGTTACTCTGGATTGCAATATGAATTTCCCATAGGTTTTCACTAGATGGTGCAGTAACTAACGGGGCACATAATGTCTCTTACGTGCTCCCGTAGTTACTCTGGATTGTAGGGTATGTCCTCTTTTTCTAGGACGTCTCCTCTTTTTTAGCCTTATGTACTGAAAAAAAATCTCCGTTGTCCTCCTATTCCTTGTGGGCAGGCAGCACGTAGCCTTCTTGTAATTCATAAATGATATGTGATAAATTATATATAATCATTTCAAATTTAATACTAAGAAATATAGGATGCAATCCTAACCAATTTAGGCCAGCATAACTCAGCCAGCATATCTTCCTATGGCAGTGTTGGGAAGTTGGCACTGGCCTAACCAACACCCCCTCCCAGAAGTGAAGCAGAAATGTCCTACTGCACTTTTGTGACACTCCCTGGTCAGCAAATAACTTATTCCAGGTCTTATGCTAACTGGAGATTAGGATTGCAGCCATAGTGATTTACAGCACAATCCAGAGCAACTAATCTGTCCACAGAAGAGCCCTTGGGTTGCCCTATCTATCACTAGGGTGGAGCAACTGCAAGATGCTCCAGCCCAGTTACTCTGGAAGAGGCTTAGGGCAGAGCAAGGCAAGATAGGGTGCCCTAAGAGAGGTGGACCTGCTCTGCCCTAACTGGGGCAGCCTAAGCAGCTCAGGAGAGGCAAGTTGAGGGCATGTTTAGCATTGCCTAGGGCAGAGCAGTTACTCTGAATCCAGAGCCTGTTTCCAAGGCAGAAATGCCCTCTTCCAGCCCTCAGAGATATACCACCTCAGGAGCAGGTACAGTAATGAGTAGACCCATAGAGGTCCATGATAAGGCTCGAGTAAGAACGGCAGTGTTGACCAAAAATCTGAGTTCTTGGCCAGCGTAGCTGCAACCCCTGCCTCTCAACCTCAGGATATGGAACAAACTACGGCTGCCCACAAACCTCAGGATACAGCAGGCCACTCCAAGAAGCCCCTTCTATTCACTGTAGAATGTACTGGCATCTCATCAGGGACTCCTTATAAGGCAGGCACCCAGTGGCGTCACCAGACTGGTGCGGCTGGTGTGGGCTGCATCGGGGATGCGCTCCGTATGGGGTGATGTGCCGGAGGAGTTTGACTGTCCTTTGGCAGGCCCCAGGTGTCAGCACGCCCAAGGCGGAGCAGAAGCCAGAAGCTGCCACTTGTCCTCAGAGCTGGCCTGAACGGCCAGCTGAGGTGCACTGCGCAGAAACACACTGAGCATGCCGAACAGCTTCAGAGGTGACTTCCTTAGAGCGGAGGAAGTCCGTGTCTGCACGGCCATTCGGCCTCACTCAGGAGGCGGAGCGGCAGCCGAATGGCTTCAGAAAGAGTACTGCACAGGCACCAACTCTGACACATGCACAGTCTCCTCTGAAGCTGAAAGACTTCAGAAAGGTACTGCACAGGTGTCAGAGATGGTGCCTGCGCAGTACTCTTTCTGAAGCCAGTTGGCTTCAGAAACAACTGCGCAGGCGCCAACTTTGGCATCTGTGCAGTCCAGGTGTGGGGGGGGGTGCGCACATCCCAGGGGTGACGCATAGACTTCCGCACTGGGTGATGCACAGAGTCATGTCACCACTGTAGGTATCCCAGTTCCTTGTTCAGTGTGATCTGAGGGGTGTTTCCTTAGGAGCAAGTCCTCCCCATGTGTCAATTACTTAGCATGCTATGGAGCAGTTAGGGCAGCCTAGGCTTCCTGACTCTCTGGATGTAGCATAACTTTCTGCTCTGGATACAGAATAGTTAGGAGAGAGCAGTTAGGGCAGAGCAGGCTGAACTTGCTCTGGATTTTCCCCTTAAGGCTGCAATCCTAAAGACACTTTTGTGGGAGTATGATCCATTGACACAATGCAGCTTACTTTTGAGTATACATATTGAGGATTGTGCTCTCCATCAACTACATGAAAGTGATATATGAGAGTTTTTAGTTTTTATTTTGTCACATCCTATATTTTTATGGTGTCCTACATTTAGGGGGGGACATCACTCTGGCTGCATCTCCATCCTGCATCAACCAGTTCCTTCACTAGCCCACAAATTTGGCTGCCCCTGCCGGAGCACATTAAGCGGCTTCCCTCCCAACATTTTCATGGAGTCACTGGGAACACTGGTGTGCTGTTTCAAGGAAAGTCCCGGAATTCCATTTTGAATGGCCAGCCATGCCATAAAGTTCTCTGCATCCCACTGAAATAGCATCTTAGAGACAAATCCAGAGTAACTACAGGGAGTCCTTGCTCCGGTGTAAGAGCAACTTACTCTGGATTCCAATATGAATTTTCCATAGGTTTTTCACTAGGTGGTGCAGTAACTACGTGTGCACGTAAAATCTCTTACGTGCTCCCATAGTTACTCTGGATTTGGGGGTTAATCGAGGCTGGTGTTGTGATTTTGGTATTCCAGGTTTTCTGAAATGTCTTTTGTGGTCAGGAGCACAAGGGTGGGAGCACTTGGGTGCAGATTCATTCGTTCGTTCGTTCATTAATAGGATTTACATCCTGCCTTTCACCACAAAATTGGACACAAGGCGGCTAACAACACAGGCATGTTAACCTTGTCCGAGGGATGCTACCTCCCCCTCTGTCCCATCATTTGTACTTTTCTCATGCCTCCTTTTAAGGCACAAGGGCAAACACTAATTTATTAGGGCAACGAAAGAGAATACTGAAGGCACTCAATAGGGTTTCTTTACGGACTGCTAGTTAGCAAAGGTGCCTTTCCTGGTATCCTTTTAATACTGTTGATTCTGAGACTATCAGTGTTCCTACCCTGCAAATCTTACCTGCCTTAATACTCACGGTGAATATTAAGTGTAGATCCCGAGAAGCAAAATATTCACCTTCTTTCTAAGAGATCCATGTCCTTTGCTGAGCATCTCCATCATGTTCCTCCCCCCTCCATCGCCACACAGCTAGTGGCACTTACGGCAAAGGTTGGGTGCAAACGTGACTTTCTTCTCTGCTCTTTATATGCTTCTGCAGTCGCGCAAGGATATGTTGCAAAGGAGAATATGGGCTGCTGGGCATTGTGTCACATGCGCCTTTGAATCTCTGTTAACTCTGATCTGAAAAGATAGTCTGATTGGGAGATAAGGAGATGCTATTTTTCCCTATCAGCCTGTCCTCTCTTCCCCAACCTTGGCTGCATTTATTGTCACAAGTTGGGAAATCCATCTCGCTTTACCCAGTCATCACCCGTGGCATGCATTGTCTTGTTCTCGTGTTTAGTGTGTAACTTCGCCGGTGGAAGCTGCGCACAGTATCGACTGATGTTCATCTTTGCTAGAGAGATCCAAGGTCAGTGGAGAGCACACTGTGGCCTGCGCTTGTCCCAGTCAGATGCGTGTGATGCTGTCTAATGTAGACACAGACTGAAAATTAGGGACACCATGAGAATAGTTTCTAATATAGATCATAGAAGATCATGGAATCATAGAGTTGGAAGAGACCCAGTGGATCATCTAGTCCAAGCCCTGCCTGTAGCAGGAAATCCTCGTCTTGTGGGGACCCAGGTCTTGAATCACAGTGTCTTAACCACTTGCGCCACCAGAGGATGGATGGATGGATGGATGGATCTATCTGTCTGTCTGTCTGTCTGTCTGTCTGTCTGTCTGTGGTGCAATCCTAAGAAATTTAGGCTGACCTAACTCATCTGGCCCATCTTTCCATGATGGTGAGGGGAGGTCTGCGTATGCCAATGCATTGGCCTAACCCACCCAAAAGTGGGGCACAACTGTCTTATGGCACTTTTGTGATACCCCCAGATCCAGCACAGGAACTACACTAGGGTTTAGGCCATCCCAATTGGAGATTAGGATTAAAACCTTACTTACATACCCCCAAATCCAGAGTAACTACTGGTGCACGTAAGAAACTTTACATGCACCCGTACTTACTGCACCAGCTAGTGAAAACCTATGGGAAATTCATATTTGAATCCAGAGTAAGGGCAAGTAACTACGGGGAGTTCTTGCTCCGGTGTAAGAAAGCTCAAAGCATATTTTTGACTTTTTAGTTTTTTGGCTAAATCTTTTGATAGGAAGGAGATATTTCAAAACTGATTTCTGCATTAGATTCTGCTCTTCAATACGAATCCAAAGACATACGACGCAGCATTGCGAAGTTCCAAAATGAAGCCAAAATGGAGGACACCTGGACAAATCCGGAAAATTCCGGACATATAGTCACCCTAATTGTTGGTGTGCCATGAGATGATAAAAGGCTGAAAATCACTGAGTTTGCTCGTATTTGCAGAAAAATGTTTGCAGAAAAATATGGGTCTGAAGAGCAATAATTAGAAGGCAGGTTGTCGGAAGTAGTTCCAAGAGTCCAGAGCAGCAAGGGAGAAAGACGGGACTCGGTTGAGGAAACAGCCATCTTCAGATGATGGAAGAACACGTGCTCTGGGTTGGATTTCCTTGATTAGAAGATGTTAGGCAACAATTTGGGGAAGAACCCCCAAAACTCAATGATCCAAGGAGAGCCAGGCAGTATTTGGGTGGGATGAATTTTTGAACTGATGTGGTAGTAAAATGTTTCCAAAGGGATGAATTCAACACTGGAATATATTCAGTTATATTCCACGTATTCAATTTTATAAATACTATGTCTATATATACAGTGGTACGTCTCATAACAAGCGCCTCACACAACAAGCATTTCACATTACAAGTATAAATTTCCAAGAAATCTTGCTTCACATAACAAGTTCTGCTTCACTTGACAAACAAGTGCAATATGGACACGTGTGATATGCAGCCCTGATGCTCCGTGCAGAGGCTCTTTAAAAGGGCTGCCGGCCAGCGCTGCTGTCTCTAACTGCCCCCAACTTGGGGGCAGTTGCCTGGGATTGCAAGAGGCAGCTGCCCCTAACTGCCCCAAAGTGCCTCCCGGTGACCTTAAACCTCCAGCAGCAGCCCAGGTAAGCCTCCCAGGAAAGTGTCTTTAATTGCAGCCTCCAACCATGTCTACCCAGAAGTAAGCCCCACTGTGTTGTAAGCCCCACTCCCAGGAAAGTGTCTTTAGGATTGCAGCCTAAGTAGACTTCATAGGATCATGCACATTGAATGCATGTTTTGAATTTAATTGCATTGTTTTGTCATCATTTTTACATCCAGTTAATATTTTTATATGACTATTTTGGGGGTTGTGGAACCAATCATCTGAGTTTGCATTATTTCCTATGGGAAAATCCGCTTCACTTAAAGAGCGTTTCATTTAAAGAGCATGCCTCTGTAATTAATTAAGCTCTTTATGTGAGGCACCGCTGTATATATAAATAGGAGTTTTATAAATAGTGTGTCAGAGGCCTAAAGGAGGGCAAAACCATCAAGGAGGGGCTTTAGCGCTTTGTTCCTGTCACTGCCCTGCTCCTCCCTCTGTTTTATTAAGGAAAAATATTTCCTTGAAACAAAATGGAAGTTTTTTGATTTTTTTTAAATTATTTGTTTAGTGTATGACAATTACATGGGTTTTCAGTAGATCGGATATAAATGTGGTAGTGGTGGTGGTTCTTCTACTTCTGCTTCTGCTTTTTCTTCTTCTGCTTGCTTCTTCTTCTTCTTCTTCCTTCTTTGTCTGCTTGCTTGCTTCTTCTTCGTCGTCGTCTGCTTGCTTGCTTCTTTTTCTTCTTCTTCCGCTTGTTTCTTCGTCTACTTGCTTGCTTCTTTGTCTGCTTGCTTGCTTCGTCTTCTTCTTCGTTTGCTTGCTTGCTTCTTCTTCTTCTGCTTGCTTTTTCGTCTGCTTGTTTCTTCTTCATCTGCTTGCTTCTTCTTTGTCTGCTTGCTTCTTTGTCTGCTTGCTTCTTCTGCTTCTTCTTCATCTGCTTGCTTCTTCTGCTGCTTCTTCTTCGTCTGCATGCATCTTCTGCTGCTGCTGCTTGTTTCTTCTGCTTCTTCTTCTGCTTCTTCTGCTTCTGTTTTTTCTTCTTGGTCTGCTTGCTTCTTCTTCTGCTTCTTTGTCTGCTTACTTCTTCTGCTTCTTCTGCATCTTCTGCTTCTTCTTCTTCTTCTTCTTCTTCTCCTTCTTCTGCTTCTTCTGCTTCTTCTGCTTGCTTATTCGTCTGCTTGCTTGTTTGTCTGCTTTCTTCTTCTTCTTCTTCTTCTTCTTCTTCTTCTTCTTCTTCTTCTTCGTCTTCTTCTTCTTCCTCTTCTTCTTCTTGCTTCTTTGTCTGCTTGCTTCTTTGTCTGCTTTCTTCTTCTTCTACTACTACTTCTTCTTCTACTGCTACTTCCACTACTTCTTCACCCTTGACAAAAACATTACTTTAAAAAAAATTGAAATTTTTAATCACCAAGCACTTGCTATTAAACAATTGTTTGTTGCTATTAAAAATGCTATTAAAAATTGTTATTGTTAATGACCAAGCACTTGCTATTAAAAAATAAACTAAATAAAGGGAAGACAAAGCGGGTCCTGCCACGGAATGGCAGCTCAGCAATTTCCTGTGTGCCTTTTGCCTCGCAGCTGTGTGTAGCAACCTCACAGCATCATGGCAAAGAATCCAACATGATGCGCTGAGCCGGGACCGGCCTGTCAAGGAGCTGGTTAGAATGACTATTGGCAGTGAAAGGTACGCCAATCTCCTTCTGGAAGCCTGTTTTTCAGTGCTTGGACCTTCAGCGTTCCTGGGGACCCTGCGTGGTGTCAGGCAGCAGGATGGAGGAAGGAGATTGTAGTCCATGGATGTTCTGCAACTGGGGTAACCTATGGACACATGGAAAAAATGAGCCCCAATGTAGTGGGCCGCAGGGCCGGCATGCCTTTGAACATCCTCCAGGAGCTCCCAATAAGAAGTTGTGGCAGTGCCAGGAACATCATGTCGTGACCCACCATGGATCATAGAACTAAAGGTTGGGGAGCTGCTGGAAAATGGAGAAGAATCTTCCTTTTGCCCCTAATGTCCAGCCCTAACTCCTTGACTTTTCACCCCTGGCTGCACATGGGAAAACTTTACAATCAGTCTTTCAATTTATTTATTCGGTCATCGACCAGCACATAAGAGATATAAAAACTAACAACACCGTCCGTGTCCATCGTCTGCATCCACCCACAACAAACTTTACCGTAGCACTTATATAGTACACCTCTGAAGCCAGCACCATGAATCACTCAGGGCGGCCGGCTTCAGAAGAGGACTATGCATGTGCTAATGTTCATGCATGTGCAGCTCTGAGCACTCCGGTGGCCCTCCTTCTCCAGCAGCACTCTGCCCATGCACACTGGACTCAATGCTCGTAGCACCGCACCCTAAGGAAGGGCAGGCTGCCCCTCCCTGGAGCAGAGCATTCTGAGCACTCTGTACCACACATGCGCATTGGGCGCATTGGGCACTATTGTCGCCAGAGGAGTGTCATACTCCTCCTGGTGTGTTTAAAAACAGTGTGTAAATTAACCTCATGAAATCAATATCACATATTTATTTGCATCTAATGCGCCATCAAATCTAATCCACACCCCAATTTTAAATGGCTTGAGATTTAAAAAATAGTTTACTGGCAATTGTAATGTGCACCTGCAAAGAAGGTGCACAATTTAATTTTAGTGCATACAAATTATATGACAATAACAAGACAATGGGTTTATGTTACAGTTTTTACCTAATTGTGCTACAACAATAGGTTTATTACATTTTTATTACAATATTATAAATTTAAATTTTAATATTTATATTAAATATTTATATTAAATATATATTTATATTAATATTATATATATATTTATATATTTATGTTTATGTTATATATGTTAAATATATAATATTTATATTAAATATATATTTATATTAAAATATTAAATTACAAGTTTAATATTATAAAACTTACCCATACAATCCAGAGTAATTACGGGGGCACGTAAGAGACATTACATGTACCGTAGTTATTGCACCACCTAGTGAAAAACTATGGGAAATTCATATTATAATCCAGAGCAAATCGTTCTTACACCGGAGCAAGGACTCTCCGTAGTTACTCTGGATTGTGCCATAAAATTATATTACAATATTATAAACTTAAAATTAAATACTGACCTATACTTATAATCAAAATACTGTTTTTACTAGAATCTATGCACAATCAAATCTAACGCGCACCCAGACTGTGGGGACTAACAATGCAACCCTGTTAGTGTCTACTCAGAAGAAAATTCCATTATGTTCAACGGGGCTTACTCCCAGGAAATTGCTCTTAGGATTCTAGCCTAAATTCAGCTGAAAAAGGTGAATGTTTGATTTGAGTAAATAAGGTATATTAGTGTGTTTATCTTTTATTTTGTCATATCCTACATTACTTGGGGGGAGACCTTGTCCTCTTTTATGGTTATGCTATGTGGACACCCTTCTTGTAGAGGCTAGATAGATATGTGGGGAGGGGGCAGTAATTACTAGTTTGGTTGGCCACTGGTTCAGTTGATGCACATGGGGGGTTGCGCATGGGGGGTTGGTGTTGCATGGGATGTTGATGCACATGGGGGGACGATGCACAAGGGAGGAATGATGTGCATGGGGGGTTGCGCATGGGGGGTTGGTGTTGCATGGGATGTTGATGCACATGGGGGGACGATGCACAAGGGAGGAATGATGTGCATGGGGGGTTGCGCATGGGGGGTTGGTGTTGCATGGGATGTTGATGCACATGGGGGGACGATGCACAAGGGAGGAATGATGTGCATGGGGGGTTGCGCATGGGGGGTTGGTGTTGCATGGGATGTTGATGCACATGGGGGGACGATGCACAAGGGAGGAATGATGTGCATGGGGGGTTGCGCATGGGGGGTTGGTGTTGCATGGGATGTTGATGCACATGGGGGGACGATGCACAAGGGAGGAATGATGTGCATGGGGGTGCTATCTCTCTGCTAGCTCTCAGATCAAAAGCTCCTTGTCGGTGTGAATGTGTGGTTGTGTTGAGAATACCAGTGACAAGTACATGAGTTTCAAAATGGGCTTCTGCCCCCTGGGCAGAGGAAAGACGGACACATTTGCAGCCAGTTTCATTACTATAGACCCCCTGTCTTTCTCTCGCTCCGGAGTGTTCCTTTCGCCTACCCCCTTAGGAGCAACACTGGCAAAGCACTGGAATATTTTCTGTTATTTCTGCTCCCAGACCAAGAGGGTGGCATGTTTTTCTTCTTTTGCACAGTGTGATCTAGTGGGTTTTCAGGAAGAGCATTGAAGTCTCCTGTGGCATGACTGCACTTTCTTCCTGGGTTGCTGGTAGCATGGTTTGGTGCACTCATCAGGCTTCTCTCTGCTCCCACTGCAAATGGGGCAGCCGCTCCTTGCACATACCTGCATTAAGTGAAGCATGCAGGACCTGGATGTTCAGGGGTTTGTGAGTGCTTCTGTTTGTGCAAATCCTTGAGACTGTGGCTGCAATCCTAAAGACACTTTCCCAGGAGTAAGACCCATTGAACACAATGGGGCTAACTTTTGAGTAGACATGGTTAGGATTGTGCTCTTAGAGTACAATTAAAACTTGGACCACGCGTTTTCTGAACACGTTTTCTGAACGCGTTTTCTGAGCTCTGATCCCAGAGCTCTTGAACATAATATAATTAATAATTAATCTAATTATTGTACTTAATAATTAATTTAAGGACCAACATAAGTGAGCTGTTGGACAGTATCACTTGGTCTGTTGTGTGGATGCTTGTGTGTTTTAGGGCGGTATTTTTGGTGGGTGGGTTTGTGTTTGGGGGTAGTAGTGTGTGCATTGGATCTGGGTGTCTTATGAATTTCATTGTATGCGCACACTACGTATATTGGCCTATGTACAATGACAATAAAGAATTTACTACTACTACTACTACTACTACTACTGCTACTACTACTACTACTACTACAATGGTCAGATAGCTCCTTAAGTGCCTTTTCAAACATGTGCTTTCTTTAGTGAAAGAGTTTGTCTTGCTAGAATGGGACTACAGGTGCACTCCTAACCAACTTAGGCCAGCACAACTCAACCACTCCCTGTTCCAGTGGTGGTTTGGGGTGCAATCCCAACCAATTTAGGCCAGCACAACTCAACCACTCCCTGTTCCAGTGGTGTTTTGGGGTGCAATCCTAACCAATCTAGGCCAGCACAACTCAACTGCTCCCTGTTCCAGTGAAGGTTTGGAGAGACTGGTGCACCTGGGAAGGCTGTAGGCTGAAGTATGTAGAGGAATAGAATAGAAAGCTATACTTTGCAGCAGTACCCCAAAACTATTCATGTATATGGTATAAAGGAATTCTTTGGGATATCCACTGGGTTACAGCTTAAACCCTTTTCCCCCTCTGGTGAATAGCCCTGTCTTGGGTGCTAGATCAGCGATTTTGAGTCAGTGCGCCACAGTAGCACATTGGTGTGCCAACCACATATACTAAGAACCTCTGCTTTAGTGTTATGCCACTTGGCTGGAGAATATCCCAGCTCTGTTTGGCATAGATCTAAACATGCAAAACAGGTAGATGTGGCCTCAAATGAAAAGGCAAGACTGGTTATGGGATGTTTAAAACTGACACCAATATAAAAAGGTGTACTATCTAGCCAGGTAGTCTCCCTCCCCTGAAATTGTTGGGGCCATGTAAAAAGAGTGGGTTAGAGGGATGTCTCTACAAACCTGCCCAGTATATGGCTATCAACTTCCATGGTCGAGACTGAGATCAAGGTACGGCCTCCTTAGAACCACAGCCCTTCCTAACTGTCAGTTGCCAGTCTGCCATGGATCTATGGAAAGAGAGTGTGGATCTACTGAGGGAATGGGTCCAATCATATGCATGCCCATCATCTGGCCAATAACAACCATTGCTGCAATCCTAAAGACGTTTTAGCATTTAGAATTTTAGGATTTTAACTTTCCTGGGAGTGAGACCCATTGAACTAAACAGGGCTAACTTCTGAGTGGACATGGTTAGGATTGTGCTCCATGACATGTATGGAAATCCTTAGATCAGTGGTTCTCAAACTTCCTAATGCCGTGACCCCTTAATACAGTTCCTCATGTTGTGGGGACCCCCAACCATAAAATTATTTTAGTTGCTACTTCATAACTGTAATTTTGCTACTGTTATGAATAGTAATGCAAATATCTGATATGCAGGATGTATTTTCATTGTTACAAATTGAACATTAATCATAAAAACAATATGTAATGATAGATAGATAGATAGATAGATAGATAGATAGATAGATAGATAGATAGATAGATAGATAGATAGATAAGAGGGGGTGACTGGGAAAGAAAGAATGAAAGAAAAAGAGGGAGGGAGAGATAGAGGAATTGATAGATAGGTAAGTAGCTGGGTGGTTAAGGGGAAAGGTGGGGACCTGGGTGAGGGAGAGGAGAGGTGGTGATCTGGGAGGAAAAGATAAGTAGCTGGGTGGCATAGCTAAGGGGGATGAGATAGATAGGGAAGCAGGCAAGTAGGTAGATAGATAGATAGATAGATAGATAGATAGATAGATAGATAGATGTGCCATAGCTAAGAAGAAAGAAAGAAAGAAAGAAAGAAAGAAAGAAAGAAAGAAAGAAAGAAAGAAAGAAAGAAAGGGAGGGAGGGAGGGAGGGAAGGAGGGAAGGAGGAATGGGAAGGTAAGTACCTGGGTGAGAGGAGACCTTCATAGGATTGGGATCTCAGGCAGCAGAGACAGCCACTGTTTCCTGGGAGTGAGTCCCATTCACTATCATGGGACTGACTTCTGAGTAGACATGCATAGAACTGGGCTCTAAGGCTGCAGTCCTCCCCGCCCCCAGGCTCCACATTGTCTCACAGCTGCTCAGAGGCTCCTTCTGAGCTGCTTCTCAGTGGCCTCTTCCAGCCACAGCGGCTCCAGCATTTCTGCCAGGTCTTCCCACCTGGCCCCCTGCACCAGGAGTCTTTAGGCAACCCCCAGGAAAGCTCCAGGCGACCCCCAAAGGGGTCCCGACCCCCACTTTGAGAAACGCTGCCTTAGATGGACTTCATGTTGGGGTAGGAAGCTCTAAGGACAGGGTGACACCCAAAAAGTAGGATAGGACCCTCCAAAAGTCCAGATTTTCCACTGAAAATCCGGACTTGAAAATTTTGGAGGAGAACCCTGTCCTCCTTTTTGGGTGCCAGCATGTAGTCTACTCAGGAGTAAGTCCATTGATGTCTTAGCCTCAGGTCGGGGACAGAGAGAGGCACGCGCTGGATACTCCGGACACGCATGCGCTCTAGGAACCTCTTTCAAAGGTTTCTATACTTTTTAAGAAGGCTACGCGCATGCGCAGACCGTTTTTATTCCATTTCAGCCGCGGCTGAGCGCAGCTGCTTCTTACGTCCCCCCAGTGCCCCCAAGCACCCACCAGTTCCCCCCAGAAAGCCAAACAGGGGCTCTTGGACTGGACCAGTCTGTTCCAAAGCCCAAAAGCCGGACAAGTCCGGCCAATTCCAGCTTTCTGTCCAATTCCAGCCTGTCTAAGGAGAACCGGAGGAAACGGGGATGCACTATGAAAGATGGGCTGTGTGAATGTGGAGAAGAACAAACCACCCCATATATGCTCCAGCGCACGGTGCACTTCTATATGCGCAGAGGAAGATCTTATGTTGGCAAGGAAAAATACTGTCAAAGTTTTGAGCACTTGACATCTAATTAAATTTTAATGTTCTTTGTAAATTTTTACCCATATACTTGTGCTTCTGATGTGAATAAAGTGCTATGAGATCAAAAAGGTTGAAAATCACTGTCCTAAGCAATTGCTGATCTGTTTCTAAAATAATCCTAAACATCCCCAAGGCTCCAATCCTATGCGCACTAATCCATGAAGAAACCCCATTGACTTATCATTGTTAAAATCATATACCTGTAAAAGAACCGATCTCAAATATGTCCCCAGACACAGTCACATACTGTGGTAGCACCAAATCTAATATATTAAGATTAAAATACACAGTGAAGTGTATGTGGACCCACATGAAATTGGCTTGTGACCCACCTAGTGAGTTCCAACCCACTGCTAGAAAAATATTGCCTTAGGGCACAATCCAGAGTAACTACGGGAGCATGTCAGAGACATTACATGCACTCGTAGTTACTGCACCACCTAGTGAAAACCTATGGGAAATCCTTATTGGAATCCAGACTAAATTGTTCTTACACTGGAGCAAGGACTCCCCGTAGTTACTCTGGATTGTGCCCTTAGACATATTCAGAGCATAGAGATCAGTGTACCCTGAGATGGAAAAAAAATGTTGAAAATTGCTATGCTGACAGTGTGGCATATTTGGGGGAATCAGCTCTTCTCTGTGTGAGATTACTATTTAGATTGCAATCCTAAGGGATAGGAAATTAAACATATGCCCCATTATAATCGATAGGACTTACTCTCAAGTAAGTGAGGTTCTCAGCCAGGATTTCAGTCTTAGGCTACAATCCAAAGTAACTACGGGAGCCTTTACACCAATGTAGTTACGGTGCCATCTATGGGCAGGGTGACCATATGCCACACCTCAAAATGTAGGACAAGGGTCCCCAAAAGTCCGGATTTTCAGTTTGAAATCCAGACTTTTGGAGGACCTTGTCCTTCATTTTTTAAAATGTAGGACAAAATGTAGAACGTCCTACATTTTCCCTACATTTTTTTAAAAAATTACTCCCCGGGGCTCACCTTGTCCAGGGATGGGGGGCTTGTATTTGCTTTGCGACCACGAAAACTGTTGCTCGGACTGGCGCGCGTCCACAGTGGCAGTCCGAGCAGCCACCTTGGGAAAGGGAGGCTGTGCGCATGCGCACAGCCTGTGCTTGTAGAAAAAACACTGCGGGCTGGGATAGAGGGGCTGTGCGCATGCACACAAGATGGCTGCTCGGACGGCCGCTGTAGGTGCGCGCCAGTCCGAGCAACTGTTTTAGTGGTCAAAAAGCAGTACACAAGCCCCCGAACCCTGAACAAGCCCCCTCCAGAATTGAAGGACTTGTCCGGCCTGTCCAGGCAATTCTGGGCATATGGTCAGTCTGTCTGTGGGAAACCTATGGGAAATGCATAGAGCAATCCAGAGTAAGTGCCTCTTATGTCTTCCTGTAGTTACTCTGGATTGTAGGATAGGTGGTGTGTTTTCAGTGTATGTCAGACTTGCTTGGCCGATCAGCCACCCTAGTTCTCAAGATGGTCTAATTTTGGGCTGAGCTTTTGCTATGTACGTGACATCCTCTTCCTCTTCCCAGTCTCTGAACTAATGAGACTTAGAGCTTGCGAGCGGCCCAGTCTCGTCCGACCATTTCAATCAATGCAGTTCCATCCATTGATTTCTCGGCTCCACAGCTTCGAGAAGGAAACGGCAAATTCGGCACAAGAGGACCGAAAATTCCCAACTTAAAATGCACCGACCACATCAAATAAAACATTGAGCGAGCTTTATTTTGCATATGTTTTGCTTAATTTGCACAGCCAATTTACTTTATTTACATCTCACCCTTCCCAGTGTTTCGAGGGCAATATAAACGACAATTGAGAATTTAAAAAGTGTGAAGGAAGAATGTAACCCGCATGATTAACAGTGGGTTTAATTATTAACAGCAAAACAAGATCACGGCAGCCTTAAAATGCAGAGTGATATAATGTGCACCGAACAACCAGATATTGCCAACTCAGTACATTAAGTCAGGGGCCAAGGATGATGGGAAGAGGACGGAAGTCTTGTGTAATTTTGGAGTAGCAGCACTGAATGAGGCAATAGAAAAGGTGTTCTATCTAGCTAGCTCAGGGGTCAGGGAACTCTTTTACCTTTTCCCCCAAAATATATTTAGATATACTTACTTTATCCCCTTGATTTGAAAGGAAGGAGATCATACATTTTTTATATAGTGCACTGTGCCAGGTCCTTGTACACTACAGTACTGTAACACACACTGCCGAGCATGCATATAGAATCTATATATAGATTATATATGCAATGAAATAAAATTCCTGGGGGTAATGGGCAGTCGCACTGCCGAGACACAGCCATATAGATTCATATGCATGCCCAGCTGTCTTGGCAGTGCAACTGTCCATTACCCCCAGGATTTTCATTTTTACCCCATTTGGGGTAATTTACCCCTGTTTCCTGACCACTGAGCTAGGTGGTCTCCTTCTCCCTAAATTGTTAGGAAAGAAGTCGGACTAGTAGGTTAGCACTGCTAGGAAGGAACTTCTACTCCCTGCATGCTGCCAACGCCATGTTTTCTACTCCCAAATCCTGCCAAAACCATGTTTTCACATGTACAAGTGTCCTTGGTTATCTCCTAGGGTTGTGTTCTGGAACCCCCTGTGGATTTAAAGAAAATCTGTGTATAAAGAAAACAATGGAACAATTGTTTCAACAGGTGTACCTCTGCGCCCGGTTCGGGCACAGTGCGCCTGACAGGCACCTGTCATTATCACCTAATTAACTCAATTCTAAAGCCCTTAAAGTGATTAGTGACCTTCATTAGGATGTACAAAGAGAGAATATTTGAAATCTGATTCAAAAAACCTCCTTTATTAACTTTAAAACAAGTAACCAACATACTGAAATTTTTCAGACGCAATCATGTGCGGTGTGCCTGAGAGGCCTCCCTGGACAAACCTATGACCTTCAGAGGTTGGACGAGTTCAGGGGAAGGTGGCCTGAGATGCCTGGAGGGTCACTACTGCACCTCATGCAGGCAGCAGGAAAACTGATTAGGGGGGTTTTGAACAGCACCTAGAGATAGGAAGGTACTAGGGGGGCAGGCCTCTTGGCCACCTTGGTGCGGAGAGGGGAGCGAGAACAGCTTTGAAGCGCCCGTCAGCTGACGGAGGGTTAAATATAGGAATTTAAATTGAACTGGGTGTTGTATAGAACTGAAAATCTTACTGAATTATTTTTGGGGGGGGGGAGTTTGAGGTTATTTATTTGATTGACTTCAATGTATTTACAATTATTTGTTTCAATTTGTCTGATGATGTCACTTAGAATCATAGAATAATAGAATCCTAGAGTTGGAAGGGACCTAGTAGGTCATCTAGTCCAACCCCCTGCCTGCAGCAGGAATTCCCCCTAGAGCATCTCCAACAGGTGCTCATCGAGCCTCTGCTTGAAGATCCCCAGTGAGGGAGAGTCCACCACCTCCCTTGGCAATCTCTTCCACTGCCGAACCGCCCTCACCCTCAGGAATTTTTTCCGGATTTCCAGCCGGAATCTCCTTTCTTGCAATTTGTACCCACTTCCTGCCAGGACATCACTTTTAGGTCCTATATTGTGCCCATTTCAATAATTCCATTTTTCCGTCCAAGAATCAATCTCTGAAGATATTAATGTACTACCTTATTCTATTAGGGCCCATATCCTATGAGGTCACCGTCAGTGTGTGCTACCACCTTAGGGTTGCCATAATTCTCTTCCACAAAATCAGGACAGGACCCTCTGTCCCATTTGCCAGTATGGGAACACAATCCCCTGAATTGGGATTGTCCTTGTTTTTCGGGACATTTGGCATCCCTACATAAGGGCTGCATCAAATATGTGGCATTGTGTCGGGGGCCATAAAAAATTTTAAATATAAAATTTCAATAAATACGTTACAGATGGAACATAGGTTAATGAATAAATTGGCACAAAATCCCAGTATTTCTGCAAGCATTTCTGCAGAAATAAAACATACACTTCAAAGGACCCCCATAACTCTACCCAACCATCACAGCTCCAGCGGTATTTGGTCAACAGGGTCAGAGGCTCTTATGAAACCAGAGATAGCCACAGGCAGTTAGAGGTGTGCTGCAGGCCTCAATTGGCCTCCAGGCCTGGGTTTGGAGACCCCCCCATCCTAGAGACATGCAATAGGAAACATGTGGTGTCTGGTCCTACAGGTAGAGGTTTGACAATGGTTTGAAAATCCCTGGGCTAAGAGATACAGGTCACCCACTCAATCTTATTTGGGAAAGGGCACTAAGGTAGGGTTACCATAACTGGCACCACAATTGGGTGGGACAAGAGGAGGAGATCCCACTGTGGTCCTGCCCGGTCCTCCAACTCAGCGCCTCTGTGCACGTGCAGCCAAGGCCCAGCTGGCATGTGCATGAGAGTTTCCAAAGATGGTGGGCAGGGGCACTGTGAGCAGAACTCAGGTACTGCCCATAGGATTGCTTGATCCTGGGTCCCAGCTGGGTCATGACAGTTCATGACTCTCAGACCTGGGTATCACCTGGAAATCTGGGTGATATGGCAACCCTATACCCAAGCTCAGTGCCTTGAAAGGGTTCCTACTGTCTTCCTACAAACTGCCTTCCGGGGCATCGTACCCACTTCTGCTTGTTCCCTTGCCTACCTCTGCCTCTCTGCTTCTGGCAATTGAGGTGGATCTGCAGGGAGGAGCTGGAGGGCAGTTGTGCCCAGGTAGCTTTCTAGACTAGTGAGCTTAAACTGTGGCCCAGGATGTGGCATGGCACTTTCTGTCCAACACCGTATTCTGTTACCTTTCCAGCCAATCTCCAAAATGTGTCCTGGGTGCCACTTCTGCCCATAAATAGGGGTATGCCTCTACCCGAGTGACAGGCAATGGAAAATCAGGTGCCCGTTGCACGTTTCTGATCAGAAAAATAAGAGTGTATGGCATAGAATGGAAAGTGACTTGCAGGGACGGCTTCTCTGAATGCAAAAGTCCACACTTTGGAGTCTGTTGTCCAAACCAGAAAACTTTTATAGGTTTCTGTGTCCAGATGTTCAGCCTGGGTGGGCAGAGCTGGTCCAGAACTTGGGCTTCTGATTGCCCCATGAGACTCTCTGGTGTCTCATGCAAGAGCCAAGGGTTTCCAGTTCAAGTCCGAGGCGCTCCTGGTTCCATAACAGATTTTGCTGAGCCACACTGATGTTCTGAGTTTGAGTCTTTCCAAACTGATTTGCAGTTGGCTGCCCCATCTTCATCAGCCAGGATTATTTATGGGCACCTCTCACTGGGACTAGGGTCCTGAATCTTAGTCTTGGGAGTCAACCACTGATATGTCCTGGTAATGGACATTTGTGGCTGCACCCCTAACTGTCAATTAGGTGCAAGTCCTGTGTTGGCCTGGAGTGTCACAAAAGTGTTATAAGGCACTTCTGATCCACCCCTGGGGTTGGGGGGTTTAATCCAGTGCATAATATGTTCTAGCCTCCCCACACCATCACGGGAATGGGGAGATGTGTGTCAGTCTAGGGTTGGTTAGGATATTCTTTTTGGCACCCTGGACATTTCTGTCCCAAAATACGTATTTTTAATATAAGGTGCAATTTTTAATGCTGTAAAACAAAAGGTAGGGGGTTAGGGCTGGGATAAGGCTTGGGGTATATAACCTGGGGTTTGCTGCCCTGTTATAGTGGGATGCAATGTAATGAACCTAGATTCGTTCGACCAGAAAAAATTAGTCGAGGATGCCATTCCCCTGGTATCTATGGCTCACTGTCTGGCCTGTGGGGTCTGCTTCCTCTTGCCATCTGCTGCACACTTGTGGGTTTTTGGCCCAGCGACGCTGTGCTGTTTCAGATGCAGCACATTTCAGCACATCTCTGGAAGAAGCCGATTCCACGAGGGTCAAAGGAAGCATTTCTCATGGCCCAGCAAGGATGTGCAGCATGAATGATAATTTCATAGGAGCAAAGACCAATGGGAAATGCGCATGGGAGGAATCTCCCGATCTTGACCGTGTGTCCTTTAATAGAGGGTCTCCTGGGAGCTGGTTGCAAAGCCAGTGCAAAGCAAGGAGCTCGTCTTTTGCTGCCTGTTCTTTGAACGTTTCCTGGGTAGTATTACCCCCCCCCCCGTATTTTCCTCTTTCTCCCCCCTACCTTTAGGCTTCTGAGTCACTGTGCAAATCCTTGTCTTTGAAAGACGCGACACCCCTTGCGTAGATTTCTCCTTGGATCTCCGCCAGCCACAGGCATCACTATGGAGGCACTGCTGCTTTTGGAAAGACGGCGATAACGGGAGCGAATCCGTATCGTTTTCTCCAAAGCATTGCGCAGCTCCTCTGATGTTCAGCCTGGTTTTGTAGAAAGATAGGAAGGCTGGTGTGTGTTGTCTGTTTGTACGAAAAAATAAAATGCAAGGCAGCAGTTAACTAGTTTTGGAAAATATTAAGAACAGAGAGGAGCCAGGATCGCTGTCAGCAGGATTCAGATAGGGCAAAATCCAGAGTAACTACGGGGAGTCCTTGCTCCAGTGTAAGAACAATTTAGTCTGGATTCCAATGAGAATTTCCCATAGGTTTTCACTAGGTGGTGCAGTAACTACGGGGGCACGTAATGTCTCTTACATTTTCCCGTAATTACTCTGGATTTGGGGGTAAATCTTAAAATAGTATTTTATTTACAGTGGACCTTTCTCATCTGTGGCTTTGACCCCCATAGATTTGAGACTGCATGTCCAGAGGAGGGCTGTGGTGGCACAAGTGGTTAAGGCACTGTGCCTGTTAACCAGCAGGGTTCGAGACCTGGGTTCCCATAAGACGGGTGAGCCCCTGTCCTTAGCCCAGCTCCTGCCAACCTAGCAGTTTGGTTGGCAGGAGCTTGCAAGTGCAAGCATGTAAATGCAAGTAGATAAATAAATGCAAGCATGTAAATGCATTTATGCATTTACATGTCAATGCATGTATGTAAATGCAAGTAGATAAATAGGTACCATCTTGGTGGGAAAGGTAACAATGATCCGTGCACCTCGGCGTATAGGCATGCCAGTCCCATGACCACGGAAGTGTCTTTGGACAATGCTGGCTCTAAAGCAGCGTTTCTCAAAGTGGGGGTCGGGACCCCTTTGGGGGTCGCCTGGAGCTTTCCTGGGGGTCGCCTAAAGACTCCTGGTGCAGGGGGCCAGGTGGGAAGACCTGGCAGAAACGCTGGAACCACTGCGGCTGGAAGAAGCTTCTGAGAAGCAGCTCAGAAGGAGCCTCTGAGCAGATGTGAGACAATGTGGAGCCTTGGGGGTGGGGAGGATTGCAGCCTTAGAGCCCAGTTCTATGCATGTCTACTCAGAAGTCAGTCCCATGATAGTGAATGGGACTTACTCCCAGGAAACAGTGGCTGTCTCTGCTGCCTGAGATCCCAATCCTATGGAGGTCTCCTCTCACCCAGGTACTTACCTTCCCATTCCTCCCACCCTCCACCCTCTCTCTCTCTCTCTTTCTTTCTTTCTTTCTTTCTTTCTTTCTTTCTTTCCCAGCTTTCTTCTTAGCTATGCCACATCTATCTATCTATCTATCTATCTATCTATCTATCTATCTATCTATCTATCTATCTATCTATCTATCATTACATATTGTTTTTATGATTAATGTTCAATTTGTAACAACGAAAATACATCCTGCATATCGGATATTTACATTACTATTCATAACAGTAGCAAAATTACAGTTATGAAGTAGCAACTAAAATAATTTTATGGTTGGGGATCCCCACGACATGAGGAACTGTATTAAGGGGTCACGGCATTAGGAAGTTTGAGAACCACTGGTCTAAAGGCTTTTAAACAGGGATGAGCACCACACCCTATGGATGGAAATGACTGGCAGTTAACCTACAGGGGGACCTTTATATTTAAAGCGGTAGAGAGAGAAGGGGGCTGGGGGTTGAGAGAGGGGTGCTGGGGAGAGAGAGATGGGGCAGGGGCATAAGGGGAGGGAGAGAGAGGTAGCAGCGGGGTAGAGAGAGGGAGGCTGAGAGGGGGCTGGTAGGGGAGAGAGAGAAGGCCCATCTCCACCCCATCTGTGGCAGGGAGTTCCACAGGGTGCATACCATGGATATGGTGCTGGCACTGCATCCTGCAGCAGTGTGTTCCAAAGGGTGTATCCCATAGACCCTCCCAGACCCTCCCAGTTGCAATGTTCTATGTTCCAAGACCCTCCCAGATGTCTACCCCTATGTTCCAAGACCCTCCCAGACCCTCCCAGATGCAAACGGAAGGTGTTCATGAGGCTCCCCACATGACGTCTCTTGGTGTTTGGTGACGTCTCCTGGCGTTCTGGTTTTCACCTGACGTTCATTTCAGAACACCTCCCTGATGCCAAAAATCTGTGGACAGAAGGAGTGGGATGCAAAGCTTCCTATCCAGAAAGGAAAAGGAACAGAATGGTTTTTTAAAGGCATTGAACAACAGAGTGTGGACGTTACCATCAGTGGGTGGTGGTGGGGACTTGATCACGATCTGTATTCCTCCCCAGATTGTCAAAGTGCAGTTGTCCTTCATCATGCACAAGAGTGCAAGTTCAAATCTCAGCTCAGCCATGGATTTGCTGTCCAGGGTGACCTTGGGCTTGTCACTCTCTGCTTTGCCTACCCCACAGGGTTGTTGTGACAAGAAAAGGAGGCAAGCATACATATAAGCATGTATGTTATACTGAGCGCCTTGGAGGAAGGGCAGCATAAAATTGTGCAAGGTCCAACCAAATACAGGAATTTTGTATACACTATTTGACACAATATGAATGGCCATTGCAAATCACAGTGTAAAAAAACTGCTTTTCTACTGTTGTAAAGAGGCAGTCATGCAAGCAATCATTCCATTTTTCAAACCCCTGAAGATTTTAAGGCACAACCTTATTTCATTGGGAGCAATAGAGGAGCAAGAAATCCGGAAGCGGGTCTTTAAACATATTTATTTTTATCCATGGGAGGCTCCAGAACTGAAACCTATTGGATAACAAGGGACACCTGTGCCTAATAAATATAAGATGCTAGGAGCGGAGACAGGTGCATACCCCGATTGCACCTCACCCTTTGCTATCAGTTTCCTCCTTTGGAGGAGAGGATCTGGATGCCAGCAGGTGCAGCCTTGTGGTGCACTGTGATGCCTCCTCTCCTTTGTGTTCTCCTGACATCTTCAGACCTCGTGTTTCTATCGCCGAAAGAAAGTGGGAACTGGAGCTGTTGGAAATAGCAACGGCAGCGACGGAAAAAGGCAGCGCTGCTATTCTTGGGCCACTTTTGGAGAGAGGCGTCTCCTTCTTTTGTCTGGCGGTGTTGGGTCAATTTATCTGCTTGTTTCTGTGCCTGAGAATAGAGTGGCTTAATAGAAGGGAGGAAGAAACTCAATAGGATAATGAAATTACTGATGAGTTGCTGGCTGCTTTGGAGTCGCTGGGTTTGATTCTCCCAACCAGGGGGCCTCTGTGATGGAATTTGCCTGCTGCCGCTACAGCCTCAGCCTTGCCAGCTGGAGAGATAGCAAATCCAGGACACCTGAACTCTTCCGCAGACTATTGACCGTGAAAAAAAACCGTTACAAGCTCCATCAATTATTTGTCATTATAAAACATTTGCTCACGTACCCGAGCATTGCGGAGAGCTAATTGAGAGCATCAGCTATACGTTGCCGGGAATGCCTGTGAGATGATGCCATCAAGCTAAATGGGTGCCCATCAGGTGCCCAAACCTCAAAAGGAGGACAGGGTCTTGGATTCCACTCAGCCTGGCCTTTCTGACAGGCAATGGCATGTTTGCCTACTCACAAGTAAAAAAAAAAGCAGGCCTTCGTTCGGTGCTGCATACGCTGCATGCAAAGCACAAAAGCATGGGTTGGATTGTTATGGAGGATAGGCTGTTACCCAAGCAGCAAATCCCCCCTCTCCATGCCACTGAATTAGTCCAAAGGAAAGTCAGAGCCAATACGATTGGATCCAGCTGCGTCGCAGAGCTGAGCTAAGGACAGGAGCTCACCCTGTCTTGTGGGGCCGACCCGAGTCTCGAACCCTGGCCTGCTGGTTAACAGGCACAGTGTCTTAGCCACTTGCACCACCCACAGCCCATACTCACAAGTAAAGCCGTGATACTGGACACTTTCTTTTTCCCATAGAGCTCAATGCATATTTTTGGTTTTTAGTTTTTTGGCCATAACATTTGATAGGAATGAGTTATTCAAAAAAGGATTTTTGCATTGGATTCTGCTCTTCAATACAAATCCAACAACATATGACACGATGGGGGTCCTGCATACCATCACAAAGTCCAAATTGAAGCCAAATGGAGGACAACGAAGCCCTTCTGGAGGATACCTGGACTAAAAAAGAGGACAAATCCAGACATTTGTGACAAGATGACAAATCCAGACGTTGTGGTCATATGATCACCCTGACTGTTCCTGAGTTCAGTTTGATTTTTTTTTGTTTCAAACATCTTTTATTTTTTATTAATAGGCAACGGTGAGACAGGCTGGAGGTTTTGTGAGAGCTCATGGAAGCTGATAGGCAGGGGATGCTCCATGAAAGCTGGCATCTTCAAAGGCCTGGGTTCACACACAGGACAGAATGAGGTGGAGAGAGTAGGCTCGACTCCACAGCCCATGCAGCGATAACCTTGCCTTTCATCTGGTTTGGGACCAGATTGTGGATGAAAGTAAAAACAGCCTTTTTTAGCTTGCAAATTTATTTTAGCCAGTGGAAAACTAAGAGCATTATCCAAACCATGTTTACTCAAAAGTAAGCCCCATTACGTTCAATGGGTCTTACTCCCAGGAAAGTGTCTTTAGGATTGCAGCCACTATAAATAACTATGGGTTATTTATACGGCTACTCAAGAGTACGTCCTGTTGAGTTCAACGGGACTTAGGGTGAAATCCAGAGTAACTACAGGAAGTCCTTGCTCCAGAGTAAGAACAAGTTACTCTGGAATGCAATATGAATTTCCCATAGGTTTTGTAGTGCAGTAACTACGGGTGCATGTAATGTCTCTTACGTGCTCCCGTAGTTACTCTGGAATGTGCCGCATCTCCCATGCGAGAGTGGATAGGATTGCAGCATATATAACACGTGCAAAACCAAATGAAAATAAAATAAACATGAGGACGTAGATGAATGTCACGGAAGGTTGGATGGAATTGGAAGTGCCTGGGCTAAATGTGGTTATAATTGAAAGTAGTTGAAAGAATAAAGTGATGGAAGTGGATGAAAATCAAGTTATTGTTATATTTGGCTTGGAGAGGATCCCTGATCTCTCTGGATAACGTTGAAAAAAATCCTTCCGTGGAACCCTAGAGATCCCCTATTGCAATGATTTTTGGCTCATGGCACATAGGAAAAGTCCAAGAATTGTCAATGCACACTATATGTTTCTTGACAATTGACAAGGAACATCATGTTGTTGGTGGGGGGCTCACATCCCCCAAGCCCTACTTAATAAATGGCCTGACCCCACCTAATTTGATTATAAATATGTAGGCCTATGATAACTTGGAAGATGGGATCCTGGATCAGCAATTAAAGGAAAGGCTTATTCCTATTGATTTTTCTACTCACTATTTTTACATTTGGAGGGGCTTTAACTCAGAGATCAATATTCTGCATGCAGAGAGCTCCAGGATCAATCTCTAGCATCCAGAGATATAGCAGAAGATGGCCAGTGTGGCCAACAGATAAAGGTAGTACCCCTCAGGTTGCCTGACCGACTCTAGGGTACGGTGGACCCTAGGTATGAGGTCAAAGAGCGAACCATGTCCTTGGTCATGTCACCAGCATCTAATGGAATAAGAATTGAGGCCGGTGCTGCTTTTTAATCCCTTCTATGTTGAGCCAAACCTATCTCAGTTCCCTCTTCTCTGCAATGGTTAAAGGAACAGGCACTCTGTCCTCCAATCTATATGGTCACCTTGAGCATGGAAGCTCAAGGTTTGGATACCTCTACAAGCTGGATTATAAGGCAACTATTCTTGTGTCACTGAGTGTACAGTCCTAACTTAGGCTGGCACAACTCATCAATCTTCTCGTTGTTGTGGTGATGTAGGAGGCAAGCACATGTCTGTGCATTAGCCTAACTGTGCTCTAGGAGCGGCATAGAAGTTATGGTGCTTTTGTGAAACCCCCATGTAGGCATAGGATTTATGCCAGGGCTTATACAGAGAGAAAGAGCACAATCCTAACCATGTCTACTCAAAAGTCAGCCCCATTGTGTACAATGGGTCTTACTACCAGGATAGTGTCTTTAGGATTGCAGCCTTAGCCTGGCACAAGTCTTGTGCTGGCCAAGGAGTGTTGCAAATCTTCTCACAACGTACCTGCTTCACGTTCCCGTGATTGTGTGGAGAGTCTGGCGCATGGCTGTGCATTGGCCTATCCCCCCGCAGTGGCGCAGGAGTGTGATCACTTTTGCAACACCTTCAGGTCAGCAATGGACTTGTGCAGGGTTTTATGCCAGCCTAAGTGGGGCTAGGATTGCAGCCTGGGTGCCAGCAGTAGAAGTGGGGGTGAAACTGGAAGCACCTCGACAGGCAGTTGTCGACCCTCTGGAGGTGTTGTAGTGAGTGGCTGGCTTGGAAGCACTTCTGGCTTGAGATCTGGAAAGCTGGCCCTGTTCTCCTAAAAGGAAACATCTGAATCAGGACCGTTGGCACAGTCCTGCACCTGATGGTGGGCTGGGGGTGGTTAGACATGATCATTCCCTTTCCTAGGGGTAGGGCTGCACAATCTATGTGGTTGGGGTTGGAACTACCTGAACCACTGCTACTTGAACAACTGGCACATACCTGCATGGACTTGTGCACATATGTACATGTGAACATGTGTACATACGCAGGTCCACATACCTGTGTGGACCTGTGTACCGGAGGCCCCATTGTATTCATGCTTGAAAGTGATGTTGTTCTTACTCCCTTTAAACAGCTGTAGATACAACAGGTTGATACACCCCACAAGACAGGTTGAGCTCCTGTCCTACGTCCATCTCTGCGATGCAGCTTGAACCATCTTATTGGCTCTGCTGTTCCACTGGACTATATCAGTGGCATGGAGAGGGGGGATTTGCTGCTTGGGGAACAGCTTATCCTCCATATTACTCTACCCAGGCCTTTGTGCTTCGCATGCAGCGCCAAGCACAATACCATAGTCTTTGGAGACTGATGGATGCCAAGATACAACATGAATGCACAAGACATTCATCACTGACGTACGAAGTGTACAACATTGATGTACGAGATGTAGATGTTCTAGGTGACCCTGTTGCACATTTGCCTGAGCTAATGTTGGCAGGAACGGAAAAAAAAGTTTCTGGTTCAGAACGGAGGTACACAACTGAGCATTGTACATGTGTTTTTCGGAAGAGATAAGCGAGCACCGAGCGGCATAAATGACAAACCACTTTCCCCCGATGCGCTCCTCTCCATCCTGCCGAATTTTGATTAAAAGTTAGAGCAAATGGAATATTTCTGCATTATTCATTACCCGGAAGGAGATTGGAGACATAGGGCACAATCCAGAGTAACTACGGGAGCATGTGAGAGACATTACGTGCACTCGTAGTTACTGTACCACCTAGTGAAAACTTAAAGGAAATTCATATTGCAATCCAGAGTAACTTGTTCTTCCTCCGGAGCAAGGACTCCCCATAGTTACTCTGGATTTCACCCTAAGTAGAAAGAGCAGCCCAAAGTCGGAAGCTTTGGTAGGAAGAACTTGGGGAGATTCTCTGGCTGAAGGGCGCATAGTGCGTGTTCCGCTTACTCGCGTTGAATGGGAGTCCATGAAACACACTTCTGTGTTGTTGGTCCCCCCACCCCCAAAAAGGCAGTCATAAAGATAAATGTTTTTTGCCATGTCCTTGACCCTGGGATTGTACAGGTATCCTCCGCTTTCTGACAGTTCGTTTTCTCACGATCCACTCTTTCAACACCTTTCAGTTATACAGTGGCGCCTCACGTAAAGAGCTTTATTCGTTCCGGAGGCCTGCTCTTTATGTGAAACGCTCTTTAAGTGAAGCGGATTTTCCCATAGGAAATAATGGAAACTCGGACAATTGGTTCCACAAACCCCCAAATATTCATATAAAAATATTAACTGGATGGCAAAATGATGACAAAACACTGGAATCGAATTCAAAATATGCATTCAATGTGCAGGATCCTATGAAGTCTACATAGAGCTGCAATCCTAAAGACACTTTCCTGGGAGTAAGCCCCATTGAATGGGGCTTACAATGGGGCTTACTTTTGAGTAGACATGGTTAGGATTGTGCTCTAAGGCTGCAATCCTAAACTTTCCCCGAGAATAAGCCCGATTTAACACAGTGGGGCTTACTTCTGAGTAGACATGGTTAGGAGGCTGCACTCAAAGACACTTTCCTGGGAGTAAGCCCCATTTAACACAATGAGGCTTACTTCTGAGTAGACATGGTTAGGAGGCTGCAATCCAAGACACTTTCCTGGGAGGCTTAACTGGGCTGCTGCTGGCCAGTGGGGACACTTGGGGGCAGTTAGGGACAGCTGCCCCTGGCACCCCCAGGCAACTGCCCCCAAGTTGGGGGTAGTTAGAGGCAGCAGTGCTGGCCGGCAGCCCTTTTAAAGAGCCTCCATGCGGAGCATCAGGGCTGCATAGCACACATGCCCATAGCGCGCTGGCTTGTTAAGTGAAATGGAACTTGTTATGTGAAGCAAGATTTCTTAGGAATTTATACTTGTTATGTGAAACGCTTGTTATTTGAGGTGCTTGTTATGAGAGGTACCACTGTACCCAGAACTCATTCTTTCAATGCATTTTCTTTCTTTCAACCTCTCTCTGCTGTTCTAAAGGCCAAAATTGCCCTTCCCCATATTGTAGCTCCTGGTTTACTCCGATTCCTAAAGGAGTTAATGAGAATCCATTTGCAGAAATCTTTGTATGGCATCTGGAATTTGCAAAATACAAAAGGGGCAGTTGCAATTTGCTGGCAAAAAAGCTTTGGAAGCAATATTTATCAACTCAAAAAGATTGGGATTCACTTTTCAACTGATTTTGCTTTTGGACAGTGCTCTGGTCCCAAATCTGTTCAATAAGTGGGGAATGCCTGTAAATGTATTCATTCTTTGTCAGCCTGACCTCTTAACTGAGCAAAGGAATCCCTTCAAATGGGAAGGGACATGTCTTGGACTTTAGCCTTGTGTCCTGGGAAAAATAATAATCTGTCCCTACAATCCAGACTAACTACGGGAGCATGTAAGAGACATTAATATCACCTGTAGTTACTGCATCACCTAGTGAAAATCTAGGGGAAATTCATATTGCAAACCAGAGTAAATTGCTCTTACACTGGTGCAAGAACTCCCCGTAGTTACTCTGGATTGCGCCCAGTGTTCCCTTTTCCTTGTAAGTGGGCAGCATGTAGCCTTCCTGAAATTACTGAATTATATGGAATAGTTTTAAATTTAATAAGTAGTATAGGCTGCTAGCCTAGACACACTTTTCTGGGAGTAAGACCCATTGAACACAATGGGGCTTACTTCTGAGTAGACTAAGCTTGTGCAATTAGTGTTTAAATTAAGCACATGAAATCAATATCCAGTACCGTATCCAGTGGTTTCAGCTTTTATTCTGCCGTGTCCTACATTTTTCTTGCATGTCCTATATCTTGAGGGTGTCCTACATCTTGTCCTACATCTTTTTTTTGTTATTACATATGATCACCCCTGGTTATCCATTCCAGTATAGCATCTTTTCTTCTGCTGGCTGTTTTTGTGCTTCTCATGAGTCTTTACTAGATTTGTATGAAGTATGGTGAAAAGAAGCATATTTTTTTCCATCTATTCTGCTTTCTAAGCTTCTTTGCAGCCTCTTTTAGTTGGAAGCGCTGTCATGGGCTCACATTCACCGGCTTGGCATCCACTGATTTCAGTAACTGTGGATGCAGGGTGACCAAACCCCAAATTCCTGAACCCCAAGGCCCAAACTCCTACCCCCAGGACAAAATTCCCACCCACTTAAAAAAATGGCCAAAAATGTATTTTTTGGTTTTTATATTTTTGGTTTTTTGGCCATAACATTTGATAGGAAGGAGATATCTCAAAACCAATTTTTGCATTGGATTCTGCTCTTCAATACGAATCCAACGACATATGACCTGATGGTGTGCTGTGTACCATCTTGAAGTTCAAAAATGAAGCCAAAATGTCGGACACCCGGACAGGAGGCTAAAAATCCAGACTAATCTGGGTTTTTCCAATCATATGGTCACCCCGTGTGGATGCCGAAACCTGTGGCTGGAGGATGTTGGAGGACCCCCCAGATCGACATCGTCTACATCTACAGTATGTATATACCGCTTTTCAACTGAAAAGTTCACAAAGCGGTTTACAAATGAAAAAAAATAGCTAATTAATAGCTAATGGGTGCAACAGATGCAACCGCAAGTTACTTCCCAAATTTAATTAACCACATAACTTGGTATCTTCAAGGGGACTTGTAATATGACCCTATGAATGGGACCCTATGAATGTTGAGGGCCTTAATAATCAGGATTATTAATAGGAACTGAATAATCACAACAGCTCTGGTGCCCAACACACTCCTTGTTGTTGCCATCTTGTTTCATCAAGGATGTAACAGTTCAATCCAGGTTCTCAGTGGGTTCAATTCGGTTCAGGTGAGGTTGGAAGAAGCATTGCCCAGATGAAATCATCAGATCACATTCACACCCCAAAGCCTTTTATCCTGCAGTTTGTGGCTGAATCATTGACAGTTGTCCGCTCTGCGGTACGTCTCGTCATTCCTTCCTTTTGTCATGCCCTGAATTGCGTGGCTTAGTCCGTAGGTGGCTGGTGAGTCAATCTTGACGTTATAAGGTCCCTTTCTAAGCTGAAATCCTAACCTCCTAAAATCCAGCATAAGTCCCATGCTGACGAAAGTGCCGTAAGCCACTTCTGTGCCACTCCTGGTGGAGGATTTGGCCAGTGCGCAGACATGCGCCGACTCCCTACGTCACCACTGGAACAGGAAGTCTAATGAGTGATGCTGGCCTAGGTTAGGATTGCACCCTAGTCTCTGATCCAACTTCCCTGGGGAAAAAAAATCTATGGGGCTTTTTCAGCGCTCACTGGTTGCCCTGCCAGCCAGGAGTCCCTGCTGCTCTTGGAAATTGCATCTTGCAGTCACATTGGTTCTGTCTGCCCTGGTGTTTTTCTGGCATCCACTGTGATGATGATTTAGCTTGATCAGGCAGCTCTGAGACGATTTGCGGGGACGGTGCCGGGACAGGCTGGATTTATGACGGCGTTCATTCGACCTACAGCGTAAATGGCATAAATGAAGTCCTGCTTCGGAGAGCTTTTTTTGCAAGGGCATTCCCAGTCAAATTTAATTCTCTGTGGGTGTGTTTACAGTATACTTCTTTTAGGGTTATTGGGAAGGACGTTCCTTATGCGCACAATCCAGAGTAGCTACAGGGAGTCCTTGCTCCGGTGTAAGAACAATTTACTCTGGATTGCAATATGAATTTCCGTAGGTTTTCACTAGGTGGTGCCGTAACTCCGTCAATGTAAATGTCTCTTACGTGCTCCCGCAGTTACTCTGGATTGAAGGCTAAGTCTTTACTGTTATCACACACACCCCTCTCTCTCTCTCTCTCTCTCTCTCTCTCTCTCTCTCTCTGATGAGGGTGATCATATGACCGGATTTTTCCTGTTTCTTAGCCTTCTGTCCAGGTGTCCTCCAAAAGAGCTTCATTGTCCTCCAATAGCTTCATTTTGGAACTTTGCAATGATGTGCAGGACCCCATCATGTCATAGGTCATTGGATTCGTATCGAAAAGCAAAATCCAACCATTTTTGAAATATCTCCTTCCCATCAAAAGTTAGGGCCAAAAAACTAAAACTCAAAAATATGCATTCAGCTCTATATGAAAATGCCCAATATCGTGGCTTTACTTATGAGTAGGCAAACATGCCATTGTCTGCCAGAAAGGTCAGGCTGAGAGGAATCCAAGACCTTGGCCTCCTTGTCTGGTTACCTGGCCTCCGATGATCTATGAGGGAGAGTAGGTTAGTATGGGAGGAGTAGATGGGGACATCTTGTGAGATGAACACCCCCCCCATGTGATGGGCAAATAAGGTAATCTCATAATTGTCAGACCTTCAAAAGCCAGGGTTCGAGACCCGGGTCACCCACAAGACGAGGATTTCCTGCTACAGGCAGGTGGTTAGACTAGATGATCCACTGGGTCTCTTCCAATTCCACAATTCTAAGTTCTAGATCTCAGTGTCCACGTCTCTGATGTTCCCCACCCCTTTTTGTATCTTTCTAACCCGTGGAGTGCAAAGTATTTGCAGCAGGAGGAAAATTCCTGTGCATGTCTGTGTGTAGGAACTGCAGGAGTCTGGGATGTTTGTTGGCAAAACGGCCCCGAGGACTGCGAGTTGCTGGCAGGGGATTTGCTAAAACATAAACTCCTTTCTGTATTTAACAAAGGCTGCTGGCAAGAGGAGCAAAGAGAATTGTGATGAACCTTTTGCAACTCTATTCCCACCCACCCCTCCTTTCCCAAGTGCGGAATTTGAAATCGAGGACGGATGATCAAACTGTGACTGAGCGCCTGCAAACCCAAACCAGATTATTTAGTGTGAACGAAACCTCCCGTGGCTCCTTCATCTCTTTCCCAGACCTTCCAAAGGGTCTCATCACCATCCAATATAATTCCCGTTCCTGCCTATTATCACTGATGAAGAATATATTGCCTTTCAGATTGTCAGCTTGGGGGGAAATCTGATTTCCCCCTTCCAGTGTTTCCCTGCAATAAACAATTCTTCTTTTGGACACGTTCATCCGCCAAATACTGCTTCGCTAGAATCATGAATGCAAAATTATTTCAGCGGATTGATTGGAAATGTACAATGTTCGGTGTTCGTCTCTTCCCCAAAAGCTTTCAAACATGCGGAAAACCACATAGTAGAAATACTGTGTTCACTCGAATCTAACGCTCACCTTTTCCAACCAAATTTATGGCAAAATCCAGAGTAACTACGGGGAGTCCTTGCTCCGGTGTAAGAACAAATTACTCTGGATTCCAATATGAATTTCCCATAGATTTTCACTAGGTGGTGCAGTAACTATGGGTGTACGTAAAGTTTCTTACGTGCTGCCGTTGTTACTCTGGATTTGGGGGCTTGTCTCCAAAATCAGGGTACGCATTAGATTTGATTGTTAATTAAAGTCAATGTGGTATTTTGATTATAAGCATAAGGTGTGCATTAGATTTGATGGCGCATTAGATTCAAGTAAATACGGTAGCTACATGCTTACCTGGGAGTAAGAAAGCCCAACTGACTATAATTAAACTTTTGAGTAGACATGCATAGGATAGAGCTTAGAGGTTCATAGAATCGTTGAATCATATAGTTGGAAGGGACCCACTAGGTCATCTAGTCCAACCCCCAGCCTGTAGCAGGAAATATAAATTATAAACATAAATGTAGCAGGAAAGCAGTATATAAATACTGTAGACAGACAGACAGACAGACAGACAGACAGACAGACAGACAGACAGACAGACAGACAGTAATCCTCCTAGAGCATCTCCAACAGGTGCTTGTCGAGCCTCTGCTTGGTTCCAAGGGATGAATGTGAGCAAATTCAGTCACATATACTACAGTTAAAAATACCAATATTTACTCAAATCTAACATGCCATTAAATCTAGTGCACACCCTTATTTTAAAAGACTTATTTATTTTATTTATTTAATTAATTTATATCCAGCCTTTCCTCCCCTGCAAGTGGGAGCTCAAATTAAATTTTTTAAATTGAGATTAAATTTTTTTTACTAGTGTTCGTAATGCGCAGCTGCAAAGCACATATTCAAAATTCAATGTACTGCATACATCAACGAGTTATATTATAATAATAATATGGCAATGGGTTTAGGTTATGATTTTTGCCTAATTACACTTCTTTATACAACATGTTTATTGCAATATAGTAAACTAAATTAAATACAGACATATATTTATATTCAAAATACTACATAAACTCGAATCTAATGTGCTAACAAATCTAATGCGCACCCCAATTTTGGAGATTAACTTCAGCTGAAAAAAAGGGAGTAAATATTTGAGTAATATTTGATTTGCGTAAATATGGTATATTATGGACATAATGGAAGGGTCTTGTGAGCCTAAAGTACTCCCAGAGGAGGAGAGTTGCCACATCTCTGCATGAGTCATAGTTCTGGACAGAGACTCCACATTTTTTTGGCCGTGCTTCTTACACCAGTGTTTGTTTTGGTGACCTCGGGCAGCTGCTCCTTCCCCAAAATGTTTCTGATTTTGGTGTGATTTTGGGAAATCTGGTTGCAAATCTGCTAAGTGGAAGTTTATTCTGGCCTGCGGAAGTTTTTTATGGGCTGTTTGTGGCATGCCGCAGCCTTGAAAATGCACACTGAATGCTGGGCTAGCACATGACCGACTTCTCTGCAGCTCCTCCGGTGGTGCTTCCATCCTAAATCCTCACTTTCTCTCTTCCTTTCTGACATGTCCTGATGTTAGAAATTAAAAGTCTGCCGTAGAGTCAAATTGTTTCCTCCGTCCTCACCCGCCGCACCCTTGTGCGCGCGCCATAATTGTGATGTGTATGGGAATATGATTTGACACAAAGGGTGAAAAATGGAGGCGAGTTGCTCCTGGGTCTGGTAATGGGGCTTTGGGCAAAGACGTGGAGCTGCCCCTTGTACAGCGGGGTCTCTTCACAGTCTCGTCAAAACTCTCTTAATTCCCTTTGACGTTCCTTTACGGTTTCACCCGTTTTCCAGATTCGGAGAATGTGGCTCACGGTGGAATTCAGTGACGATTTAGTTCCCTTTTGCCCAACAAACCTTTCTAGTCCCTTTGACGGTCTTTCAGCTTCCCTCAAAAGAACATCCACATTCACCTCCAATTTAGCCAATTAATATATTGGGGCCTGTCAAGTGGACTGGAGCACCGTAAATATGGACCCTTTGGGGAACTGCATAGCGGAGAGCATCGGAGTATATCAGTGCCCCCTTATCCTCCATTGGGTATAAAAGACTTATGTAAAAGACTTATATAAAAGTGGAGGTTTGGCCCTTGCAGGTGATTCTGGATCTAAGGAGGAGGGGGCGCGGGAGGTATAGGCCAACCACGGGGATGAATGTTGGACCAGACCTGGCATGGTATGCGGAGGGAAGTTGAGCGTACCTTGTACCCTGGAAGGGGAAGGAGAGAGACCAGAGACGAGGGGGCGCAGGAGGTTTAGGCCAACCAGGGGGATCACTGTTGGACCTGACCTGGCATGGTATGTGGAGGGAGGACGAGCGTATCTTGTACCCTGGAAGGGGATTGAAGGAGACCAGGGACAAGGGGGCATGGGAGATTTAGGCCAACCAGGGGGATCACTGTTGGACCTGACCCGGCATGGTATGCGGAGGGAGGGCGAGCGTATCTTGTACCCTGGAAGGGAAAGGAAGGAAACCGGGGACAGGGTCATGGAAGAGGTATATAAAAGGGGAAAAGGGGGGGAAGCGGAAGTCGGGAGGAAGGAGGCGTGACTGATGAGAGTGCTGGACACCTTGGTTCCCGTGGACCCCGCTATACCTGGAAGAAAAGAGGACTGTGTTAAATATGTTTGAAGATTCTTTGAGTGCAGTCTCTGTACTGAAAACTTACATGTATTACCAGGGTGACCTAAAGGAAGATGCGCAGGTGAAGTAACCTGGAGTGTGTGTGTGGAACAGGGAAAAGTTGTTGTTAGTGATGAAAAGTAACAAAGAACTGTGCAAACCTAAGTCAACTTGATTGTTCTCATACTTACCTGGTCCGTCTGGTTCATCACCACGTCCGAGGTAGAAGGGGAACCTGAGGACTGAGAACCTAGAGGGAGAGTTGAGTGGGTGCGGGAACGTGACAGGGCCACTTTAATCTCTGTACCTACAGTATTTATACTGTAGTAAGCAGTAAGTATACTGCTTTTAACTAATAAGTTCACAAAGCGGTTTACAAGAAAATGAAAAAAAATTAATATGTAATTAATAGATAATGAGTCTGTGTCCCAAAAGGGCTCACCATCTAAATTGCAAAAAGGACAGCAGCAGAAGCCACTAGCACAGACATTGGTGGGGTGCGGAGGGCCAGTTACTCTCCCCCTGCTAAATAAAGAGGAGCACCCATTTGAAGGAATGCCTCTTGCCCAGTTAGCAGGGGTAATTAGGCCTATTGTTAGGGGTAATTACGGGTAATTAGGCTCCATTTTCTGTCTTCAAATTGCAGGGTCAGAAATAGAAGAGTGTGTGTGTGTATGTGGCTGCAATCCTAATCTCCAGTTAGGCCAGCCTAAGCCCTGGCATAAACCTGTGCTGACCTGGGGATGTCACAAAAGCGCCATAAGACACTTTGCACCACTCCTAGGAGAAGGTTAGGCTAGTGCACAGACATGCGCTTGCCTCCTACATCTCCACAGGGATGGGAAGACCAATGATTTGTGCCAGCCTAGGTGTGTGTGTGTGACTTATGCCAACCTAAACCCAATTAGGTTGGCATAAGTCCCGTACTGGCCTAGGGGTATCACAAAAGTGCCATAAGGCACTTCTGTACCACTCCTGGCAGGGGTTAGGCAGATGCGGAGCCATGTGCCTGCCTCCCCCCATGGCATCACAGGAATGGGGAGACAGGTGAGTTGTGCTACCTAGGATTGCTTAGGATTGTGCTTATCCTAGTTGCTTAGGATTGTGGCCCTGCTCTCTGTGTGTGGAGGGGGGAGGAATCAATTTATGTCTGCCACAGACTTCTAATTTTGTCTTTAAAGGAAATGTCGGGTGATATTAAACAGTGTTGAGTGCAGAATTGTGCCGTGGTGTGCGGCGGCCACAACCTGCATGTGACAGGCTGAAGAGCCTCTTGGAAAACATTTTCTCTAAATGCTGTCGCCTCCTGCAGCTTTGGCCAGAAATAATTAGTAACTTCAGGATTCTATTCAGGAAGGCCCCACAGATATGGAAACCACGGATAACCCTGTATCCGAGTTTCTCAACCAGTGGTATGGCGTCTGGTGGTATTCAGAGGCTTGGCTTGGCAGAGATCCAAAGCATGCTTTTCATGTTCAAAAATGCCCTCTTATCCACCTACATGTTGGTGGAGTTGTGGTGTTGTTACTAGTCCTTCCAGCTCTGGGTGGGTGCTTGTGCAACGTGTCTGGGGCAGGATGATCCACAGGCCCCCTGATAGCCACACAGGTGCTGGCAGGGGCACAGCCTCCTCAGTGGATCTGGCCCTGTGAGCGATTCCTCTTTCCCTGTGGAATGGCAGCCTGCAGTGAGAGAGAGGGAGAGAGATAGAACATGTGCACACTGGCCTGCAGCACTCCAGCTGCAGGTACTGCTGGACATGGGCACCTTTGACCTCGGAGCCTCCTTACTGGTGCAACAGCAGCCTGCAGATAGAGAAGGGGAAGGTCACAGAGCACCAGACGCAATGGTAGCACTTTACTCTTTTGCAGGGCTCATGCTGCATAGGGCTTACTCAAGAGTAGGGGGCAAAGGCTTGACTGGGCAGCACTAATGGGGAAGGACCTACACCTGCCTAGAGGCAGCAGTTGCTGGCTGGGTGTGGCAGGCAGTTGAGTCTCCCTGTGGGGGGGGGAAGCCTGTTTGTTGTGCATGGGGTTGCATAGCTCTCCCCCCCCTTGCAGCAGGGTTCAGAAGGGTTGTGCTCCCCATTGACTTACCTGGCTGGGGTAGAGGAGAGACTATACCTGCAAGGAGAGAGTGGAGGAAACAAGACACCTGCAAGGAGTGAGAGCGCTTTGTGTTACCTGGTGGGTCTTTCTGTGTGCACCCCATTGCCCCCCTTACCTGAGATACCTGTTGGGAGGAAAGGGAAACCTGCATAGAGAACTCAAAGCATTTTCTAGCAAGTGAATAAAGTAGCTCATAACGTTCCAAAAAGCACCATTAAAAACTGTGTTAATAAAGTAACGACAGTGGTACCTCGCTTAACAAGTGCCTCGCTTAACAAGTGATCCACATAACAAGCAAAAATTTCTCTAGGATTCTGCCTCACATAACCAGTGATGCTTCACTTAACAAGCACACTCGTTGGCAGTTGGGGAGATGCGCTGGCTGGCAGCCCTTTAAAAAGCTTTAGGGTCTCCTAGCATGCCTGCCTTGGCAAACGCAACAGTTCCGCGCTGTTCTTCCTTTGGTTGGGCGTCCGCCGGGCAGAGGGAGAGAAGAGCAGTGGAGAAGAGGGAAGCAGCTCTGGATAGCCAGAAGGGAGCAGGGCAGAGAGAGGCTCAGGATGGAGAGAAGGAGAAAGTGGGGAGACACTTGGAAAGTGGATTGGATTGCTGCCTCCTAACCATGTCTGCTCAGAAGTAAGCCCCATTGTGTGAAATGGGGCTTACTCCCAGGAAAGTGTCTTTCATATTGCAGCCTAAGTAGACTTCATAGGATCATGCACATTGAATGCATGCTTTGAATCCAGTGTTATGTCATCATTTTTACATCCAGTTAATATTTTTATATGATTATTTTTTGGGTTCTGGAACCAATCGTCTGAGTTTCCAGTATTTCCTACGGGAAAATCCATTTCACATAAAGAGTGTTTCGCATAACAAGCATGCTTCCGGAACGAATTAAACTTGTTATGTGAGGCAGCACTGTAGACATAATAATAATAAAATAGAAGATTTTAATAAAAAGATACATAGATTTTTTTTATACACAGATTTGACTTAACACAAATGGCCACTGCAATTTGCAGATTAAAAAACTGCTTTTCTACTGTTGTAAATATATAAACATTCATGGAAGCATTCATTCCATTTTTTCATTATCATTTTTTTGACTAGAATCAAACCCCTGCAGATACTGAGTCACTACCTTATTCTTTTAAGTGCAAGAAACCTGGAAGTGGGTCTTTAAACCTATTTTCCCCTTTATTTTCTTTATACATGGATTATTTTTATCCATGGGATGTTCTAAAACGAAACCCTAGTGGTTAAGGACATCTATTTAACTAATATGAGCCAGTTTTGTACCAGCTTTGGAACATAGAATCATAGAATCCTAGAGTTGGAAGGGACCCAGGAGGTCATCTAGTCCAACCTATAGCAGGAAATTCTCTTAGAGCATCTCCAACAGGTGCTGGTGGATCCTCTACTTGAAGACCCCAGTGAGGGAGAGTCCAACTCCAACAACTTAAGACTAAGGGCAAAATCTACAGTAACTACGGGGGCTCCTTGCTCCGGTGTAAGAACAACTTACTCTGGATTCCAATATGAATTTCCCATGGGTTTTCACTAGGTGGTGCAGTAACTACGGGTGCACGTAAAGTCTCTTATGTGCTCCTGTCGTTACTCTGGATTTGGGGCTATGTAACCAAAATGGCAAGGAAAAAGTCAAGGGAAACACTGCCTGCTTACGGTTCATCAGTTGTCATAATTAGTAGGGTTTCATGATGGTGTCCCCCAAATGTGAAGCTGCCACTGAAAAGCCCTGTTTTGAAACCTCAGTCACCAAACTTCACGTGGTGGTTGGATGTAGAGCAGAACTTCTGATGATGAACATAGAGCACAATCCTCACCATATCTACTCAAAAGTAAGCCCCATTGTGTTCAATGGATCTTACTCCCAGGAAAGTGTCTTTAGGATTGCAGCCATAGTGTGTGAGCAGGTTCATTGTATATCTTTTTCCTTTTTCCCCAGCCCAGAACTGCAGTTACATTTTGCAAGGTCCAAACGGGACGATACAGAGTCCGGGATTCCCGTACGGCTATCCCAATTATGCAAACTGTACATGGACAATCACCGCTGAGGAGCAGAACAGGGTGCAGCTCGTATTCCAGTCCTTTGCCTTAGAGGAAGACTTTGACGTGTTGTCTGTCTACGATGGGCTGCCCCAGCAAGGAAACCTAAGAACGAGGTATGGAAAAGCGCATGAACCTGCAAGGGTGTGTTTGCTACTGTTTTCCCTTTTGTTTTGATGCTCTCTTGCCATTCTGGGAAAGGCGTAAGTATTGCAAGCTGTCTGTCGGTGGGACAAAAACACTTAGACCGAGGGTTTTTGTTGTAATAAAAGCAGGGCTCTTTCTTTTGGTGAAGTTATCTCAACTGTCTGGATCTTGATAAGGTCTCAAAAATATTGCAAAGAGTATTCAAAGGCACGGCGTTATCGGTGCAGTTGCGGCTCGAGACATCTGGAGAAGTTAATTACAAGTTTGTGCTATAGAAACTGGGCTCGGAGGGAAAGCTGTTTACAAGATGAGTTTTATCCCCTTCCTTCTTTAGGGATAATCCATAAGTGCTTGACAGCTGCTGAAAAACAGAACGAGAAATTTTGCACCCGTCCTTTAAAACCCTTAGATTCCCATCCAAAAATAGCCTAATTTGCATACATTATAAATGCAAGTCTAATGGACCCGCTTGGTCACCTAAATCCCTACTCCTGGGTAAAGTCCCATACCTGGTTCCTCTGGTTGTGTCTCTCATGGGAAAAGTCTAAGGTAGAAGGGGAATCCATAATTGCTGAAATTTGTGATGGAATACCTGCTTCTGGAGCTATATGTTTCCTCAACATATATATGGGTAAAATCCAGAGTAACTACAGGGAGTCCTTGCTCTGGTGTAAGAACAACTTACTCTGGATTGCAATATGAATTTCCCTTAGGTTTTTACTAGGTGGTGCAGTAACGATGGGTGCACGTAAAGTCTCTTATGTGCTGCTGTAGTTACTCTGGATTTGGGGATAAGTATCTATATCTATATATGTGTATATCTATCCATCTATCTATATAAAAATACTCTCACACACACAAATACAGGGTGATTGAAAAATTACATTCCTATAATGTAATTTATAAATTAAATAGGGATTAAAATTAAATATTTTAAAATAGGGAGTTACTTTTCAGTCACCCACATATATATGGGATAATAATAAATATATCAGGGGTGGGCAGGGCCTGACCCAAGAACCAGTTCTCCGGAAGTGGGCGGGGTCAGGGAGGTTTTTAATTTAAAAATTAAAAAAAATTAAATTACTTACTTCTGAGTAGACCTGCATAGGATGGGGCTCTGAGGCTGCAATCCTGTCCACACTTTCCTGGGAGTATGTCCCATTGACTATACTGGGACTTACTTCAGAGTAGACCTGCATAGGATGGGGCTCTGAGACTGCAATCCTCTCCACACTTTCCTGGGAGAAAGTCCCATTGACTATATTGGGACTTACTTCAGAGTAGACCTGCATAGGATGGGGCTCTGAAGCTGCAATCCTCTCCACACTTTCCTGGGAGTAAGACCCATTGAGCACAATAGGGCTTACTTTTGAGTAGACATGGTTAGGATTGTAATCACCAGGCTGAGAAAAGAAAATCTATCCTACTCTACTTCAGAGTAGTCATGCATAGGATTGGCTTAGGCTCTCAGGCTGCAGTCCCAGCCACACTTGCCTGGGAGTAAGCCCCATTGACTATCATGGGACTTACTTTTGAGAAGTCATTCATAGGATTGGGCTCTCAGGCTGCAGTCCCAGCCACACTTTCCTGGGAGTCAGCAGTTAAAGGGTGCAGCTGGGAGCACTTTGCTCCAAGCATAGCAAGGAAAGGACTCCGGGCTTGTGGGGTGCTTGCTGGGCTGCCTCTTGGAGCCAAATGTAAAAATGCTCCAGCTGCACCCTTTAACTGCCTCTCCAGCAGCTGAAGGAACCGGTTCGTTGGTTATCCCCCTCCCCACAGCTACCGGTTCGTTGGTTATCCCCCTCCCCACAGCTACCGGATCGCCATCGTCAGGAAATTTTAACAACAGGTTCTATAGAGTAGGTGCGAACCTGCTGGTGCCCACCACTGATATATATATATATATATATGGGCTCCCTATATGTTTGTGGAGGTGATTTTCATATGCATATGCAGCCACGGTTAATAACCAGGAATCCCCATTAAATAATAAATAAAAGGGAAATAAATAAATAAATAAATATTTTAAAAAATGCAGAAAGCAATGCTATGTGTTTATCCATCATCATCCTTTTCTCCCACCTTTGGTGATGAATTGTAATGAAAGAAATCAAAATGGGTATCAAAAGGTAAGCGGGGAAACTTGGCATCCATCAGCCTTGAAAGACTATGGTATCATGCTTAACGCTGCATGCAAAGCACGAAGGCCTGGGTAGATTAATATGGAGGGTAGGCTGTTACCCAAGCAGCAAATCCCCTCTCTCCATGCCACTGAAATAGTCCAATGGAAAGGCAGAGCCCATACAATGGGTTCCAGCTGCATTGTAGAACGGGGCTAAGGACAAGCGTCACCCTGTCTTGTGGGGACCCGGGTCTCAAACCCTGGTTAACGGGCACAGTGTCTTAACCACTTGTGCCACTCACTGCATAATAGACAAGTACACAGTATGTTAAAGGATCCAGGTTCTGTCCTTGCAATCTCAATTTCAATACTAGACTGTTGGCAGCAGAATTTGGAGGATCCTGAAGAGCTCTTGCTAAATTGTCGATATGGATCAAAGGTTTGGCTTGATGGAAGAGAGTTTTGGACGTTCATCTGAGAGGCAGCAACCTGAATAGGTGCTAACAGAAGTTGGCAGACTGTTCTGAACCCCGTAAGAAGTCCTTACTTCCAACTCCCCCACCCCAAAAATCAGTTCCTTCTGGCGCACCTACGAAAGACATTGGTGTTTTATATGCTCACTATGGCAGCATTTCTGGAATAAATCCTCATGGAAGGGCAGTGATCTCCCACCGAAGTTCAAAGGCAGGGATTATCAGAGTGAATTTGGTTGTCACCTATTTATATGTGCAAGTTCAAATGCTGGCACTTGTGATGGTCTCCTTTGGCCTTGATGTACTCCAGAAATAACCATTTGCTCTCTCATGTGACTTCAAAAGTTCCTCAACCTTTGAGTGTCTCAGTTACTTTGGCTTGAATCCTAATAGAAACCCCAACGGCAGTGGAAATGAGATGCTTAAGCGGTGTGTGGATACGCACGACACTGTCTGGTAAATAGATAGGCTGCAGTCTTAACTTTCACTTAGGCTGGCCTAAGGTCCGGCACGAGTACTATGCTGACTTGGGGGTGTCACCAAAGTGCAGTAACCCCCAAATCCAGAGTAACTACGGGAGCACATAAGAGACTTTACATGCACTCATAGTTACTGCACCACCTAGTGAAAACCTATGGGAAATTCATATTGGAATCCAGAGTAAGTTGTTCTTACACCAGAGCAAGGATTCCCTGAAGTTACTCGGGATTTTTCCCTAAGACACTTCAGCCCCACTTTTTTTTGGGTGGGGGGGGGGGGGTTTGGCTAATGCATTAGCATACGCCAGCCTTCCCATACCATCATGGAAAGATAGTCCAGGTGAATTATGCAGGCCTACATTTCTTAGGATTGTGCCCTATGTCCTATGGTAGTGAAAGCAGAACGGGGGTGGGGGGGATAATCAACCTTTTGTAGGTTACAATGTTGGGGTTACTTGACTCTGTCTATGTGAAAGTGAAATAATTCTTATTATTTTCAATTCCAAAAGGTTCCTTTGGTGATATTTAAGTATTTCCAAGCAATGAAACGTCCAAGTACAGTGGTGCCTCACATAAAGAGCTTACTTCGTTCCGGAGGCATACTCTTTAAGTGAAACGCTCTTTAAGTGAAGTGGATTTTCTCAGAGGAAATAATGGATACTCAGACGATTGGTTCCACAACCCCCAAAATAGTCATATAAAAATATTAACTGGATATAAAAATGATGACAAAACACTGGAATTGAATTCAAAACATGCATTCAATGTGCATGATCCTATGAAGTCTACTTAGGCTGCAATCCTAAAGACACTTTCCTGGGAGTAAGTCCCATTGAACACAATGGGGCTTACTTCTGGGTAGACATGGTTAGGAGGCTGCAATCAAAGACACTTTCCTGGGAGGCTTACCTGGGCCGCTGTTGTAGGTTCAAGGTGGCTGGTGAGGGCACTTGGGGGCAGTTAGGGGCAGCTGCCTCTGGCACCCCCAAGTTGAGGGCAGTTAGAGGCAGCAGCGCTGGCCAGCCGCCCTTTTAAAGAGCCTCCGCACGAAGCGTCAGGGCTGCATAGCACATATGCCCATAGAACGCTTGCTTGTTAAGTGAAGCGGAACTTGTTATGTGAAGCAAGATTTATTGGAAATTTATACTTGTTATGTGAAACGCTTGTTATGTGAGGTGCTTATTATGATTTTCCTTTGGGTGGGAGTGAGAAATTGTGGCATCTGATGTGTTGTTGTTTTTTTCTGCTATGGTTCTCATTACAATTTGCAAGCAGAGTGTAACTGATGCAAACAGGAGTAGAGTGAACTCCTATAGACAAATGTGCTCCTTCAGTCCCAAATCTCTGTACTCTGTGCCTGTGAGTAACTCCTCTAACTACTCAGCCTGGAGTAACCCCCTTTCTTGGCTCCTCCTAAGTAGATGAAGGACATAGATGAAGGACGATGAAGGTGGTGGAGCAACACTTCCAGCCATTAGCTCTCATTCAGTGAACTCAAACTGATCATCACTATTAGCAATTAATCCTTTTAACTAAGGATGATCGTCTGAATCAAGGTGACCCTTTTTCTTGTAAGGTTACCCTTGTTCTTCTCAGAAGTGCCAACTTTCCTCCACTTAAAAGGACTGGTACCAACAGAAGGCCAGGCTGGAAGTAAAAGGAATAATTCAAATGTGTGCTTTCACTGTACAGACATCCTCCACTCATAGAATCCTAGAGTTGGGACTTAGTAGGTCATCTAGTCCAACCCCCTGCCCGCACTCTTCATAGGGTTAGTCCTCCTCCCATTGATGGTGGAAACTGTGGATCAGGAGAAATCCTTCCTTGCTCCCTGGATCTGGATCTGGTTTTCATAGGATGCTATAAGCATTTTATACACCTGTATTTCCCATCTTTTAGGGTTTTTTTTTTTTTACATATGAACCCCTTTTTTAGGTGTTACAACCTGTTGTGATCCTCTTAAAAATTTTGGCTAGAAGCGATGTCGTGAAGCAGGGAAGCAGGACATGGTGGAATTGTGCTGGCAGGGCTAGTAGTGATGATTTTTTTCCCCTTTAAATTATTTTGGGGGGCCCAAAGAGAGGGGGCCCCTAAGCTATAGCTTGTTTAGCTTATACGTAAATCCAGCATTGGAAGAAAGTAATGGCCAGAGCGGATCCTGACAAACTCTTGAGGTCTTCCATGGTGTCCCAAGGGATGTTTTCAGATCTCATCTTGGCTGTGAACCAAGAGCTATATAGGGAGAACTACCCCCAAATCCAGAGTAACTATGGGAGCGTGTAAGAGACTCATAGTTACTGCACCACCTAGTGAAAACCTATGGGAAATTCATATTGGAATCGAGAGTAAGTTGTCTTACACCGGAGCAAGGACTCCCCATAGTTACTCTACATTTTGCCCCTAGAGAACTATAGCCATATACAGGTATCTCCCACTTTTTGACAGTTTGTTTTCTGATCTCAACACCTTTCAATTATTCCCTGATGTCATTCATTCAACACATGTTCCGCTCTTTCAACCACTGCTCTTTCAAATAGCCCTGCCTATGATGTGATGATTCAGACTGTTTTGGCGTGTGCATGTGTAAAAGAGAGAGCATGCATAGCCACTAAGTCCTACAATCCAGAGTAACTACGGGAGCACGTAAGAGTTACCGCATGTAGTTACTGCAAAACCTAGTGAAAATCTATGGGAAATTCATATTTCAATCCAGAGCAAATTGTTCTTACACCGGAGCAAGGACTCCCTGTAGTTACTCTGGATTGCGCCCTTAGTCTTGGTCTATTCCCATTCCTGAAGGACTTACTGAGAATCCATCTACAGAAATCCGACAGCCGGAACTTGCAAGATAAAAGGGGCATTTGCAATTTGCTAGCTAAAAAAGCACCAGAGGCAACATTTGTAAACTAAAAAAAATGGGTTCTGCTTTTCAACCATTTCCACTTTTCACCATAACTCCCATCAGATAAATGGTGGACACCTGTCTATATGAGAGGCAAGTATGTGCTCAGGTCAGAAGAGGAAGCTCCTGTGGTTCCCACACTCTCACCCGTCGCACACCAATTATTTGTGTCGTTTCTGAGTTGATTTATATACTGCTTTTCAGTTGAAATTCTACCTACGGTGGTGCCTCACATAAAGAGCTTACTTCGTTCTGGAGGCCTGCTCTTTAAGTGAAACGCTCTTTAAGTGAAGCGGATTTTCCCATAGGAAATAATGGAAACTCAGACGATTGGTTCCACAACCCCCAAAATAGTCATATAAAAATATTAACTGGATGTAAAAATGATGACAAAACACTGGAATTGAATTTAAAACACGCATTCAATTTGCTCGATCCTATGCAGTCTACTGATGCTGCAGTCCTAAAGACACTTTCCTGGGAGTAAGCCCGTTGAACACAATGGGGCTTACTTCTGGGTAGACGTGGTTAGGAGTCTGCAATCAAAGACACTTTCCTGGGAGGCTGACCTGGACTGCTGCTGGAGGTTCAAGGTGGTCAGTGGGGGCACTTGGGGGCAGTTAGGGGCAGTTGCCTCTGGCGTCCTCAGGCAACAGCCCCCAAGTTGGGTGCAGTTAGAGGCAGCAGCGCTGGCTGGCAGCCCTTTTAAACAGCCTCCGTGCGGAGCGTCAGGGCTGCATAGCACATATGCCCTTAGCACACTAGCTTCTTAAGTGAAGCAGAACTTGTTATGTGAAGCAAGATTTCTTTGGAAATTTATACTTTTTATGTGAAACGCTTGTTATGACAGGTACCCCTGTACACTTTGTTGTGCTGCTAAAACTTGGGCAATTGTGGGTGTTGCTGACCTCCAAAGAGCAGCTTGCAAACCTGCATCTAAGGGCACAATCCAGAGTAACTACGGGGAGTCTTTGCTCCGGTGTAAGAACGACTTGCTCTGGATTGCAATATGAATTTCCCATAGGTTTTCACAAGGTAGTGCATGTCTCTTACGTGCTCCCCTAGTTACTCTGGATTGTAGGGTAAGTTGGTTAGGATTGTGCCCTGAGCGTACCAGGCACTCCTTGTTGTTTTCAGCATGATGAACATTACAGTTTTGTTTCTACAGATATTTTTCATTGTCTTTTGCGCATTAAACTTTTTTGGGTCTTGCTGCTGCAGTTGCAGGATTTTTGAATTTTTTTCTCGGCTTCCTCTATATTCCCTCCATCTCCTTCTTTGCTGTTCAAATGTACTCCATTCATCATCAAAGAGCTACCTTGAGAGACAGATGACTGTACATCATTTATCAAAGCTCACACCACCAGACTGCCAGCCAGAAAAGGAGGGGGAGGCTATGGGGAGGAAACTCTTGCATTAGAGTGAATGCAATATGCCCAGCTATGAAATAGTTAAGAGGCTAACCCCCAAATCCAGAGTAACTACGTGTGCACGTAAGAGACTTTACGTGCACCTGTAGTTACTGCACCACCTAGTGAAAACCTATGGGAAATTCATATTGCAATCCAGAGTTAGTTGGTCTTATACCAGAGCAAGGACTCCTCGTAGTTACTCTGGATTTTACCCTAAGGCCCATATCCTAAAGTCAAATTAAGGGCAAAATCCATAGCAGTTACAGGTCCACGCAGTTATGTCAACCTCTACTGTTACGGAAAGTCACCGTAACTGCTCCGGAGCAAAGGGCTTAATTTGACTTTAGGATATGGGCCTAACACTTTGCTATGGAGCAGTTAAGGTGACTTTCCATAAGATAACACTAAAGGGTGACATAACTGTGTGGATCCGTAACTGCTCTGGATTTTGCCCAGAGTACATGTTGCAGGGTGAGTCTTCTATATGCTGGGAATGGTCTGTGGATGTGACATGGGAATTTGGGGAAGGCATGTGTCATGGCCAAGACATCCGCTGCATCTAGCCCAGGTGCCTTCAAACACCCTACTTGGGCTAAGCCTTATAATTCCTTAATGTAGCAAACGGAGGTGCGCCAGTCTCCCCCCCACTGGGAACGTGGAAATGGATGAGTTGTGCTGGCCTAAATTGGTTAGCATTGCACCCCTAGATTAACATTGGAGGCTACCAACCCACCCTGGTTAAGCTCTCCATGAATACTGCCTCCCCGGTTTTTATTCTGCAACTACTCCGTGCTTGACTAGATCATGCGAACACCTCTTAAAGAACCCTTCTCTCTTTTATATTTCTTACAAAAGGTAAAAGGAACACACCTATAGAACCAAGGGGATTGTGAAGCTGCTATAACCCAGCTGTACTACATTAGTAGGGTTATAGTGCTTTATTAAGAGTTGGAGAGGCATTCATATGATGGTGCACCTTGAAATGATGGTGCACCTTGAAAATTTTAGCACCTTCCCAGTGCACTATGCCTATGAGATAAAAGATAAAAGATATTGATAATTGCTGGTTAGATGAGAATGCAGTAATAGTGCAATAGATCAATATATAGGTTTATATATATAGTGCAATAGTGCAATATATAGGTTTATAGGGGGGACCTTCGTATCCACTGATTTGACTCGGAAGTGATACTGAGGGAGGCCCACTTTTAGATGCCTTGTCATAGGAAAATAGGAGCAAATTCCAATTTCCTAAATTGGATGCTGTTAAATAATTTCATTCCATTAGATTCAGGGTGTGATCCTAATCCATTTAGGTCTACAAAAGTTACCTATCTCTCTGTTCCCGCGATGGCATAGGTTTCCCTCACTGGCAATCTGTTGCTCCCAGCTGGCTGTGGACAGCACATGTATGTCCAAGCTGGGGCACATGCACCCTGCACAGTTGACCAGGCTGCAGAAGATGCCTGAGTGCTCCCTGGACTTCTCCAGTTGGGGAAATCAAAGCGGTGGGTACACTGGCATCCCTTCTCGCTATGGTGCCCATGGCTGCAGCCATGGTGGCCTGCAAGGACCGTACTTCACTGGCTTACTCTATTCTAGTTTTGTATGCAATTTTATATTAAAATGAACTTACCCTACAATCCAGAGTAATCACGGGAGCACGTAAGAGACGTTTACGTCGATGTAGTTATGGCACCACCTAGTGAAAACCTATGGGAAATTCATATTGCAATCCAGAGTAAATTGTTCTTACGTTGGAGCAAGGACACCCCGTAGTTACTCTGGATTGTGCCAATAGATCCATTTGGTCCAATTCAGTTTTAGGTGTCCATTTTGGTTACTTTCCATTCTATCAAAGATTAGAGGGACATAGGACAAAATCCAGAGTAACTACGGGAAGACCTTGCTCCGGTGTAAGAACAACTTTCTCTGGATTCCAATGTGAATTTCCCATAGGTTTTCACTAGGTGGTGCAGTAACTACAGGTGCACATAATGTCTCTTACATGCTCCCATCGTTACTCTGGATTTGGGGGGTAGGCTGCAATCCTAAGGGCACTTTCCTAGAAGTAAGCTCCACGGAACTTACTTCTGAGTAGACACAGAAAGGAATGCACTGCTAATCTATAATAAATTTTATTTATAACTCTTAAGATTCCAAATACTGTGAATGAAATACTGTGAACTGCAATAGAAATATTTCCAATGGGGACCTGTAGCTTCAAAGGGGCTAAGGCTGCAATCCTAAAGATACTTTCCTGGGAGTGAGACCCACTGAACACAATGGGGCTTACTTTTGAGTAGACATGGTTAGGATTGCACCCTAAAAGAAGGAAAAAGTGAAATAAATAAAAGTGGAAAGAATAGTCTTTCTTTTAAGGCAAAATCCAGAGTAACTACAGGGAGTCCTTGCTCCGGTGTAAGAACAACTTACTCTGGATTTCAATCTGAATTTTCCATAGGTTTTCACTAGGTGGTGCAGTAACTACCGGTGCACGTAAAGTCTGTTACATGCTCCTGTAGTTACTCTGGATTTGGGGGTTAGTTTGCAAAACTACCTAGAGTTGGCCTCAGACTGACAGAATCACTGTGTTGCAATAAGACCTACAAGTCATGTAGATTTGTGATTCAGAAGGCAAGTACCTACTTAGAAGTAGGACATGGTGCCAGGAAATTAGCATCTTTTATTGCCTCTCATGGTCACATTTTTGCTTCTGCCCGGCCTGGCCGCGTCTCTCGTCCACCCGTCTGGCCCTGGAAATGATCAGACAGCGCATGACTTCAGTTGCTGAAGCAACATAAGCAGCTTTGGCTCTGCTTCAAGCCTGAACGCGAAGCCTCCTCTGGAAGCCAAAACTCAGGCCACTCGGAGTTCTTTGGAGAGGTGTAAATGTGGATGCCGGATAAATAATGGTGCCTTCGAAATCTCATCGACGTCAAGATGGAGGCCGGAGCCTGAATGTTGATATTCCTCTGGTTGCGCATGTTCCGATTATGGAACCTAATGTCAGAGAGAGAACATTTGCTAACGGTGTTACTGTAAGATTAGGGGAAACATTGGATCCTCTTATACATAATTCAGCGAGCGTCTGTTGGCAATTGCTTGCTGTTTAATGGCAACTACTGAGCCCCGTGCCAGGAACATACATCATTTGTTAATAGAGAAATGTCCTTCTCAGATCTCCGAACGAGCCCTGTTGGCATCACAATAAGAGTCTTCAGTGCTTTTGCAGCTGTAAAACTCTGCCTTTTCGGTAGTATTTTAGCTGATGAAACAAATCATCTGGTTATTATTGTTCAAAAGGAAACTTTCCTCCTAAGATTGGGTGGCTTTGGCTGTCGAGATGGTGGTTATCTGGCTACCCCTGGGTAGCCCATTGAAAGATCTGGGTAGCCCATTGAAAGATCACACCACATTGATCATTTGTGTCTGCTTGATCTTGGTCTTCTGGAAAAAAAGAAGTTTACTCACCACTTTACTCAGTGGTGCCGATTCTTCTGAGTTCATTATGCTTTTGTTTTGTTGTTTGATGGCAAACCCCTGAGATATCCTATATTTGTCCAGTTCAGCCACTGTTATGACAATTTAGAGGGGCACAGGCTAGTGCTACTGCAAATCAGTTTTAAAAACTGCTTTTCTTACTGTTGTAGGGCAAAATCCAGAGTGACTACCGTGAGTCCTTGCTCCGGTGTAAGAACACTTTACTCTGGATTGCAATATGAATTTCCCCCTAGGTTTTCACTAGGTGATGCAGTAACTGCGGGTGCCCATAAAGTCTCTTATGTGCTCCTGTAGTTACTCTGGATTTGAGGGGATAGTCATACAAGCAATAGTTCCAACTCACAAACCCCTGCATTGATGACCAGGAAAGTGTCTTTAAGATTGCAGCCTAAGTCACTGGGGGTACAATCCTAATCAATTTAGGTCAGTCAATCAATTTTATTGCTACTATTGCTAATTGATTGAAATTGATTGATTGAATCAATTTAGGTCAGCACAACTCACACATCTCCCTGTGGTGGCGCATATCTGCACACTGCTCAAAGGGCAAAATCCAGAGCAGTCACAGGTCCGCGCAGTTACGTCACCCTCTAGAGTTATCTTATGGAAAGTCATCTTAACTGCTCCGGAGCAAGGGGCTTAATTTCACTTTAGGATATAGGCCTAACTCACCCAGGAGTTGCCTTACAACACTTTTGCAACACCCCCAACCTAGCATAGGACTTGTGCCAAAACAGGTTGAGGGGCAGTTGTTTTATTGTTTTATTTTATTGTTTTTAACAAGTGTTTTTTAGCTTGTTTTAATTGTTCTTATCCTACAATCCAGAATAAGTATGGGAGCACATAAGAGACTTTACATGCACCCGTAGTTACTGCACCAGCTAGTGAAAACCTATGGGAAATTTATGTTGCAATCCATAGTAACTTGTTGTTACACCGGAGCAAGGACTCCCGTAGTTACTCTGGATTGTGCCCTTAGTCTTTTTATTCATTCTAATTGTATTTTAATTGTATTTTATGTTTTAACCTGTATTTATTAGCGGTTTTAATGGTGTTTTATTCTTCTCTTACGTTAGCCGCCTTGGGCTCCCTCTTGTAGGGGAGGAAAGGCAGGGTATAAATTAGGAAAACAAACAAACAAACAAATAAATAAATAAATTAAATATCTGCCAGGGGTTAGGATTGGGATAGGGGTTGGAACAGAGCATTAGGATTGCAGCCTTAGATTCTTGAGACAAGGCATGAGACATTTTATGAAACAAGTTGAGTTTGTGTCGCATGTTTTGTATCCTTTAAGGATGACTAAACAGATTTGGGCTGTTTCACTCCTAAATTGGACAACTCACATTCTGAACGACATCCACAGGGAACCTTCTCCTTCTGCTGTATATGTGGCTGTTCACACTGTGACCGTATGTCCAGGACATGTTCTCACTTTTAGCCTTGAGTCGTGGGAAAAAAACCTTTATTGTTCTCCTTTTCCTTGTGAGCAGACAACATTCAGCCTTTTTGTCATTCATAAACGTTATGCTAGAGTGTTAAATTTAGCAGTAATAGAGTGTTTAACCACATGAAAGCAGTATATATAAAAGTGTTTTTTGCTTTTATTTTGTAATGTCCAACATTTTTGCGTGTCCTACGTTTGGGGGAGCTTGTCCTCTATTTTGGTTATGATATCTGTTCACCCTGGGCTGTTCATGATGTAAGACCTAACCTCCTGGGGCTTTCTGCTCACCCTCCATCATTAAGGGGATCTCAACTTTAAGCTGGGATTTGCTTATTTGGGTAACATTTCAATTTTATCCCACATATTTTAAACTAGCGAAAAGTGTACCCGCGTTGTGGGAGTAACATTTCCCCATACGCCATCCCCCCCATGGCGCATAAACACCCCATGTGCATAAACACCCCATGCGCATAAACAACCTATGCACCACTTCTCCCATGCACATCATCCCCCATGCGCATCATCCCCCATGCGCAACTTTTCCCCATGTGCAACCTTCCCCATGCGCAACTTCCCCCAGGTGCATCAACACCCATGCACATCATCCCCATGTGCAACTTTCCCCATGTGCAACTTTCCCCCATGCACATCAACCCCCCCCCCATAAGCAACTTCCCCCATGCACAGCTTTCCCCCAGGTGCAACTTCCCCCCAGGCGCAACTTCCCGCATGCGCAACTCCCCCCCCCCCATGCGCAACTTCCCCCAGGCACATCAACCCCCAGGCACATCAACCCCCGTGTGCATCAACCCCCCATGCGCATCAACCCCCCATGTGCATCAACCCCCCGTGCGCATCATCCCCCCTGCGCATCAGATCTCCTGTGCGCATCAGATCTCCCATGCACAACTTCACCCGTGCGCATTATCCCCATGCGCAACTGGATGCACAACTTACCCATGCATATCATCCCCATGTGCAACTTCCCCCATGTGCAACTTCCCCCCATGTGCAGCATTCTCGCCAGTGCAACGTCTTCCTCCGAACAACATCCCCCCAGTTCACCAGGCACCAAATTGGCTGGATGTTGTTCAGTCTCCCATGTTAAGTATAGGACAGAAACACGTTGCCCCCTTTTCAGCCCCTGAAGGGTTAATTTCTCCAGATGGTTCTTGGTGGGAGTTCAGGTGACAGAAGGAACTCCCAGAATTCCCTGCTTCAGGCCCAGCAGTTGGGGCGGAATGTTGCTGAGTCAGCAATTCTCAATGCAAAGTATAGGGAGGAAAACGCGTTGCGCCCCTTTTCACCCCCTTCCGGTTGGAATTTCTGAAAACCTGTTCTTAGTGCACCCCTCCGTCACGGAAGGAACACCCACCCCGAATTTCACGCTTCTAGGCCCAGCGGTTTTGGCAGGGCGGTGATGAGTCAGTCAGTCAGTCAGTGACTTTTCTCTTTTATATATATAGATATAGCATGACTAGCTGTAAGTGCTGGTCCAGCTTTGTTATGCACTGATGTTTTTTATACTTGGATTTGACTCAGAGAGATTTTTTATACTCGGATTTGACTTTGGAAAGGACACTCAGAGAACGATACATAGTCTTTCGAGACTGAAAGATGCCAATGCTATTTGACTCAATACAAATGGCCACTGCAAATCAGTTTTAAAAAACTGCTTTTCTTACTGTTGTAGTCATGCAAGCAATAGTTCCAGTCTTCATAATCAAACCTCTGCAGATATTCAAGCACTACCTTATTCCATTAGCAGCAACAGAGGAGCAAGAAACCTAGAAGTGGATCTTTAAATCTATTTTTCCATTTTTTTAAACCCACAGATTATTTTTATCCAAGGGAGGTTCTGGAATGGAATAACATGGATAACAAGGGACACCTATATTCTCCCTGGATGCAGGCTCTGTGCTAGGAAATAGGCTCGGGTTTTATGGTATACTAGCAAAAAGCGTACCTGGAGCCTAACTCCTAAATTTGCAGGAGTAAAATTCCCCCGTACACCATCCCCCCTCTGCACATCAAACCCCATGCACATCAATCCCCCATGCACATCAATCCCCCATGCACATCAACCCCCCATGCACATCCACCCCATGCACATCCACTCCATGCACATCCACCCCCCATGCATATCCACCATGTTCATACAACCTATGCGCATCATCCCCCCATGCTCATCAGTCCCCCATACACATCAGTTCCCCATGCGCATCAGCCTCCCATGTGCATTAAACCCTCATGCACACCAGTCCCCCATGCGCATCAGTCCCCCATGCCCATCAAACCCCCATGCACATCAAACCCCAATTGCACCAACCCCCCATGTGCGACATCCCGCCATGTGCACCAGTCCCCATCCGCACCAGTCCCCCATGCGCACCAATACCCATGCGCATCATCTCCCCATGCGCAACATTGTGGTTTTATGGTTCATTGAAAGCCAGTGAATTTTTGGATTTGAACCCTTGCTGAGCAGCCTGAGCTAACCTGCTTTAGACCCAAGAAGACCATCTTGATACTCTGCTTTGCGACCTCTGCAGAATAAGGAAAATAAGTGCATTCAAGGAAATGATAAATCTCCGCATCAGCCTTTCTGAAAGACAGACTTGCTGAGCCGAAGGGACGTGGGAAGTCTCATTTTTGTCAGGTTGCATTAACTTGCCAGGAGTAAAATGCACGTACGTCTGTGGGCTACTCTTGAGGACGCATTAAGCTATGCGCCATTCATCTCATAGATCTCTTCACCTGGGAAAGGTCAAGTAGTCAGAGGTCCTGTCATACCACACCAGGGAGGTTCTGAATATTTATACTTCACTTTGACTCTCACTGCTGTGCAAGGGCAGGGGAAAAAAATCCACATTTCTGCAGACAGGAGAGGTTGGGATTGGTGGCATAGCTAGAGGGGGTGAAGCAGTCAGTCTTGGAGGGAGCCTCTCCATGGCATGCAAGAGTAGGATGACACATGTCCTATTTTTCCAGGACATGTCCTGGATTTTTGCCTTGTGTCCTGGAGTGGGGGAACCTCCTTTTCCTTGTGAGAAAGCAACATGGAGCCTATCCCTACAATCCAGAGTAACTACGGGTGCACATAAGAGACATGACGTGTACCTGTAGTTACTGTACCACCTAGTGAAAACCTATAGGAAATTCATTTTGCAATCCAGAGCAAATTGTTCTTACACCGGAGCAAGGACTTCCCATAGTTACTCTGGATTGCACCCATGGATTGCTCTGGATTGCACCCATAGTTACATAAATTCTATGTAACAAATTCTATTTAATTGTTTTAAGTTTAATAATAAGCAATACAGAGTGTGCCATGAGATGAAAACACTGAAAATCTCTTGTCTGGAGCATCTTCTGTTGAGATAGGTGTTGAGAGCATCATTAATGTACCGGCTGCTGGACGATGCTGTACATTTACTTTTTTCATTAAAATGTAATTTACAATAAAATTTCAATAAATACATTAGAAATGGAACTAGGATTAATGAATAAATAGACTTCACTTTCCAGGATTTCTGCAAGCACCGACGCACAACACATAAATAAAGCGCACACTTCAGTTTAGTCCCATTTCCTCTACCCCACCATCACAGGTCTTCGTGTTTGGTCAACTAGGTCAGTGGCTTGTACGGGACCAGTGGCTTGCCATGAGCCGCGTCATGAAGACCGGAGCGGCCAGAGGGAAATTGATGACCAGGTTGCAAAAGTGGGCAGAGAAGCAAAACAAGCATCTGTATAACTGCTTTTATCGGTGCTTGCTCATACCAAGGAACCAAACCTGAGTCCCATAAGGTCATCCGACCCTACAATCCACAGTAACTATGGGAGCACATAAGAGATATTATGTGCACCCGTAGTTACTGCACTACCTAGTGAAAACCTATGGGAAGTTCATATTGCAATCCAGAGTAAATTGTTCTTACACCGGAGCAAGGACTCCCCGTAGTTACTCTGGATTGCACCCCATATGTCTGTAGACCAGTGATTTTCAACCTTTTTCATCTCACCCCACTGAAATTTTCAAGGTGCACCTTCAATTGATTTTGTCATTGACAAGGCACTCCAGACTGTTCAAATCCCCCAATTTTCCTATTAATAAATGCCAATCCCCAGATTCCCATGGCACACTTGAGGACGATCCATGGCACACCAGTGTGCCACGGCACAAAGGTTGAAAATCAGTGCCGTAAACTCCCCAAAACACTTGGTGGGGTGAGTCGCCATACCCTCTTCAGTCATTCTCTGGGTTGCAGAGTAACTTCTTCTCCTAAGACCAGCCCATGTACCTAGTTCCCTGTGCTTGAAGCCCCCTGCTGTCCTTATATGCCGTCCTTATATGCGGAACCCATCAGCTCATGGGCAAAATCCAAAGTGTAGTAGCTTATCAGGCTCTGGACTTGGTGATCTTCAAGAAAACAATTTTACAAGTACAGTGGTACCTCGCTTAACAAGCGATCCACATAACAAGCAAAAATTTCTCTAGGATTCTGCCTCACATAACAAGCATTGTTTCACTTAACAAGCACACTCATTGGCAGTTGGGACAGAATCGTTGGCCGGCAGCCCTTTGAAAAAGCGTCAGGGCTGCCTAGTGCACCGGTCCATAGCGAAAACAACACTTCTTTAGGATTGCAGCCTGAGTAGACATCATAGGATCATGCACATTGAATGCATGTTTTGAATTCCATTCCAGTGTTTTCTCATCATTTTTACATCCAGTTAATATTTTATATGAATATTTTTGGGGTTGTGGAACCAATCGCCTGAGTTTCCATTGTTTCCTATGGGAAAATCCGCTTCACGTAAAGAGTGTTTCACATAACAACCATGCCTCCGGAACGAATTAAACTTGTTATGTGACCACTGCACCAGGACCACCAGTACATTGTACCACTATACCAGTACAGTACCACTGTACCGGCTACACGGCAAGCCTAATTGTTCTAGTCTGATGTGCAGGATGGGGGAAGAAACCCCTCATTGTTCCGTTCTGCAGTTCATCATTGTCTGCCGCTGACTCCCCTCTTCGTAACTGATTTAACCTCCCGCTACCTCAATTTCCGCCTCCCGTCAGTGGGGGCAACCCTCTCCCCGACTCTGAACTCGGATGTCTCTCGGGGCACTCCGAGGACTGCGCCAAAGAAGCAGAGTTTGACTAGCAAGTATTTTTAGCCTCATCCTCCTCTGTCTTGCCAGGAAGAGTGTCTCTATCACTGACCCCAAAGGGTTGCCGCTAGCGGGTTTTGCAAATTGCCACTTCTGGTTTTTATTTTATTTTTTCCCCCCAAATAACATCTTCTTGCCTGTAACTGAAGAGTGACTCAGACCAGGTTTGCCATTTTTAAGAAATGCCATTTCCCCCTTTCGGTCATAAAAAAACTCTTTAAACCATATATTTACCAGATAACGGGATCGTTTTGACCTTCAATTAATGTGGATAATGAGAGTGAATGAGAGACAGCATCGGTTGAAAGAGGAATAAAAAGAACACGAGATGCTGTGTGAATATTTTAAAACAAAATGCCCAGGGAGAAGCAGAGAGTGGGCGAATTGTGAAGGGTGATACCTGTTTCTTTATACAGCGACGCCTTCACGTAACAAGCGCCTCATGTAAAGTTTGTTCCATGTAACAAGCATAATTTTTTCAAAGATTCTGCCTCATAACAAGCGATGCTTCACTTAACAAGCTCACTCGTTGACAGTTGGGGCAGACGCGCTGGCCAGCAGCCCTTTTAAAAAGCATCAGGGCTGCCTAGCGCGCTTGCCCATAGCGGAAGCAGCACTTCTGCGCTGTTCCTCCTATGGCTTGGCGTCCGCTGGGCAGGGGGAGAGAAGAACAGTGGAGAAGAGGGAAGCAGCTCAGGGCTACCCAGAAGGGAGAAAGTGGGGAGACACTTGGAAAATGTCTTGGATTGCAGAAGAAAGTGTCTTTGATTGCAGCCTCCTAGCCATGTGTACCCAGAAGTAAGCCCCATTGTGTTAAATGGGGCTTACTCGCACGATAGTGTCTTTGATTGCAGCCTCCTAGCCATGTGTACCCAGAAGTAAGCCCCATTGTGTTAAATGGGGCTTACTCGCACGATAGTGTCTTTGATTGCAGCCTCCTAGCCATGCGTACCCAGAAGTAAGCCCCACTGTGTTAAATGGGGCTTACTCGCACGATAGTGTCTTTGATTGCAGCCTCCTAGCCATGTGTACCCAGAAGTAAGCCCCACTGTGTTAAACGGGGCTTACTCCCAGGAAAGTGTCTTTAGGATTGCAGCCTAAGTAGACTTCACAAGATCATGCACACTGAATGCATGTTTGAATTCAATTCCGGTATATTGTCATCATTTTTACGTGTTAATATTTTTATAGTTAATATTTTTATAGGAATATTTGGGGGGGCTGTGGAACCAATCTTCTGAGTGTCCACTATTTCCTATGGGAAAATCTGCTTCATGTAAAGAACGTTTCGCATAGCAAATGTGCCTCTGGAATGAATTAAATTTGTTATGTGAGGTGCCACTGTGCTAGGAAAAATGGGATTCTGCATGAAGAAAAGATGAAGAGCTCCCTCTTGCAGGTGAGGAAAGGCGGGATATAAATTAAACAAACAAACAAACAAACAAACAAACAAATAAATAAATTATGCAACACCAAAAAATTAAGTAATTTAAAAAAAAATGATCTTACATGGCATAATTCTGCACTGATTCTTTTAAACCATATGAGGGCACAATCCACAGATGATGCAAGTTCTTTAAATTTATCTTACTTTGAGTAATTCTGCATTGATTCTTTTCAACCACAATCCACAGACGATGCAAGATCGTTGAGGATGACTTGATGCCATCACCAACTGCTTCTGAGAAGCCTGGGTAATCTGCTCACCATTCCGATGTGGGACCCCCAAAGTGTGGGGTCCAATGTTATGACATTGGCTGCAATCCTCAAGACACTTTCCTGGGAGTAAGGCCCATTGAACAAAATGGGGCTTACTTCTGCGTAGACATGGTTAGGATTGCACTCATTGATATTGATTTTGATTCCGCAGAGAAGGGCAAAATGTATATTTAAATATGGGTGGTTTTCATGGGTAGCCCTGTAAGTGATGCTTTCTGTAAGTGGTGCTTTTCGATGCCAGCTGCTCTCTCTGCTACTCCTGCTTCCTGGGGACATGGAGAGGAAAGGAGGAAGTGGACAGGAGATTAAAGGGGCAGCCCTAGAGCATTGATTTTCCACCACTGTGCCATGGCACTCTAGTGTGCCATGGATGGATGGTCCACAGGTGTGCCACGAGATTTTGGAGAAGGTCATTGTCGGATTAATAGTAGAGCAATTGGGGATTTGAGCACTGATATTTTTAAAAAAAACTTTTACAAGGACGTTCCATAAGGTGCAATCCTAACCATGTCTACTCAATAGTAATCACCATTGCGTTCAATGGGTCTTACTCCCAGGAAAGTGTCTTTAGGATTGCCGCCTAGGCCAGCATAATGTACCTGCTCCATGTTCCGATGGTTGTATGGGAAGGCCAGCACATGTCTGCGCACTGGCCTAACCACCACCTCCCAGGAGTGGTGCAGGTGTGCTTTTGTGACATCTTAAGGCCAACATGGGACTTGTGCCGGGACTTATGCTGGCCTAACTGAGAGTTAGGATTGCAGATACTATATATTTTTTTAAAAAGAACTATACGATTGGAACAGTACCATATCAAAGCAGCAGGTAAAATAATAGCAGCTAATGTGTACTCCGCCAGCGATACCAGCATGCGCTGAATATATCTGAGAACGAGACAGATGATTCATAATGGAGAATTTCAGTTCCTTTTGGAGAACTCACTACACCAAAAATATATGTATTTCTCCTATATTTTCATGCTTACGTAGGAGACGAGGAAAGAGAGATTCTCAGTTTAAGCCTAATTTTAAAAAATCTTTTCCGGCTTGACCTTCAAAGTTTCTCAAGTAAGTTGTCTCTTTAGCGGCTGTTATTTCCCTTTGATCAAAATTAATGACGGCCTATGAGAGGCGATATAATCTTGGTCGATCATTGACGATACAATGAAATTGTGGAGTGCGATTGCGAAGATATCAAATGGAAAATTGACAAATCCTGCAGCCATTGCCTTGAATTCATTGCTCCTGCTGGGTCTCCCCCCAATGAAGTGGGGGGGGGAGAGAAGAGCTATGCTGTGATGAGAAGCATCATCAGAACTGGAATATATTGTTCCGGGGAAGACAAATGTTCTTTTTACGCCGGGGAAGACGGCAAATACTGAGTACAGCGGTGCCTCACATCAAGAGCTTAATTCATTCCGGAGGCCTGCTGTTTAAGTGAAGAGGATTTTCCTATAGGAAATAATGGAAACTCAGACAATTGGTTCCACAACCTCCAAAATATTCATATAAAAATATGAACTGGATGAAAAAATGATGACAAAACACTGGAACTGAATTCAAAACATGCATTCAATGTGCATGATCCTATGAAGTCTACTTAGGCTGCAGTCCTAAAGACACTTTCCTGGGAGTACGTCCCATTTAACACAATAGGGCTTACTTCTGAGTAGACATGATTAGGAGGCTGCAATTAAAGACACTTTTTCTAGGAGGCTTACCCTACAAGCCAGAGTAACTATGGAAGCACATAAGAGACATTATGTGCACCCGTAGTTACTGCACCACCTAGTGAAAACCTATGGGAAATTCATATTGCAATCCAGAGTAAATTGTTCTTACACCGGAGCAAGAACTCCCCGTAGTTACTCTGGATTGTGCCCTTAATCATAGAATCATAGAATCTTAGAGTTGAAAGGGACCTAGTAGGTCATCTAGTCCAACCCCCTGCCTGTAGCAGGAAATCCTCCTAGATCATCCCCGATAGGTGCTTGTTAAGCCTCTGCTTGAAGACCCCCAGTGAGGGAGAGCCCAGCTTACCTGGGCTGCTGCTGGAGCTTCAAGGTGGTTGCTGGGGGGCACTTGGGGGCAGCTGCCTCTGGCACCCTTGGGCAACTGCCCCCAAGTTGGGGACAGTTAGGGGCAGCAGTGCTGGCCGGCAGCCCTTTTAAAGAGTCTCCATGCGGAGCATCAGGGCTGCATACCACGCGTGTCCATAGTGCGCTTGCTTGTTAAGTGAAGCAGAACTTGTTATGTGAAGCAAGATTTCTTGAAATTTATACTTGTTATGTGAAATGCTTGTTATGTGAGGTGCTTGTTATGAGGCACTGTACGCTTTGGGTTGAAGTAATTACTTTAGTGCCCGTTCTGTGAGCCTCAAAGTTGAAGGAGGAATGGTGAGTTACAGCAGTAGTGGACAAAGTGAGTGGTGGGAGGGGGTAGATGCTAGACTGTGGTATGGTGTTGGAGAGACCAGTTGTAGACAGGGGGACAACTGGGATGATATGCTCCCCCTTTACAGGGGGCTGCAGTGGCTCAGTGGTTAGAACACTGTGCTTGATTAGAATTCTGATCAGCAGGTCAGTGGTTCAAGCCCCGAGTCCTGCGAGATGGGGTGAGCTCCCGTCCTTAGCCCAGCTCCTGCCACCCTCAAGCGTGGAAATGAGGATCAAGAGGTACCACTTCGGTGGGAAAGTATCAGCGTTCCGTTCACTGTGCCACCCACACGACCACAGAGACATCTTCGGACAACGCTGACTCTTCAGCCACAGAAATGGAGATCAGTGTCACACCCTCTTGCCGGTCATGGCTAGCAGGGCAACCTGTATTGGTATCTTGGTAGGGAACAAAGCTCATTGATGGAAGTGGTGAATGATGTAAACTGGGCCCATCTTGTCCTCCCTGAATCAGAAAAGCTCCATTCTGCAAGTGGGGAACATGTCTGGCACAGGGACGGGGGGCAACATAGGGGTGACATTTCCAGTCACCAGTTTGAGCAGTTTGACCTGGCCATGGGGTGAACTGCCCAGGTGCAACCCGGCGCCGAGCTGCGCCTGTGCAGTTCATCCTGCGGCCAGGGCAAACTGCGCAAGTGCCGTCTGGCAGCCAGGCTGCGCTTGCACAGTTCGTCCTGTCTGCGAAGGGAGCCGGGCAGACACAGCCTGGCTTGCCTGGCAGCCAGGGCAAACTTCACAGGCGCAGCCCAGCTCCTAGATGCTGCCTGCGCAGTTCGCACCATAGGCAGAGTGAACTGCACAATCCAGCCTAGCAGCGATCTGGGACCCAGTGTTGGTGTGGCCCAGTGGGTAAGGTGCCATGGACCGGCACTGGCCCCACGCACAGGGTTGAGGACCCCTTCTCTAAGTTACTTATTATCAAATTTATGAGTAATTTATGTGTCGCATGTAGGGTGAAATCCAGAGTACCTATGCTCCAGAGTTAGAACAATTTACTCTGGATTGCAATATGAATTTCCCATAGGTTTTCACTAGGTGGTGCAGTAACTATGAGTGCGTGTAATGTCTTTTACATGCTCCCATTGTTACTCTGGATTTATTAATAGTTTATTAATTATAGTTTATTAATTCCAAGAAGGCTACATGCTGCTTGCTTTCAAGGAAAAGGAGGACAAGAAAGATTTTGTTTCCAGGACAGAAGGCTAAAAAAGAGGACATGTTCTGGAAAAATAGGGCATACGTCACCCTGTTTTGGAGGCATCTGCAAGCCGTTCTCAGGCCATTGGAGGCCAGTCAAGTGTGTTGCTGGCCCAGTGTGACCCAGAAGAGGTTTCTAGGGGTTTCCGGTAAATCATTCCAGCCAAGAGTGTCACAATCCATTGTGGTGCTGGAAAGTTTTGGAACTGCTGCTGTCGTAATTGTAGCAGAGGATCAGTGGCAGAGGTGTGTGTATCGTCAGGATCCAGCCCGGCTGCAGCATCCTCTCCATCCTCCTGCTTGTTTCTTGAAAAGAAGTGTATTTACCTTCTCCTATGCAACTCCGGCAGAAAGGAGCCATCTGACAGCAGATCTACACCTACGCCAGTCACATATTTATGGAGCAAACCTGTAATAGCTGGCAAAATTCTCATTTGCTGTGTAGATTTGCAGTGTCTATCCATATTTATTCCGGCCATCAGCCGCTGTTCATCACAGCGGGATGGGATGCTGTTGTCTTAATCCCACGTCTATGGTTAATGGGCTGTGTGCATGTTTTTCCGTCAAGCTTGGAAACTGAGTAAACACATATTTCTCAATTTGGGGTTTCTAATCGCCCTGCTGCCCATGAATCACAAAAGGAAATTCTCCATAGTGCAGGGAAGGTGGCGTATTAGTTGTGTTATTTTGGATGACACCTGCTCTGGTTTAGGATTTTCTTGCTTCTTCTTAAGAATTGCCTTGATAGGCTTGTGGCCACAGAAACATACTGTGGCAGGCATGTGCCATCCAAAATACCATTGGTTCATTTGGTTATAGAAAGAACGACGGTGATGACAAAGTTATTCCAAGGTGGTGGCGTAACTAGAGGGGGGGGCAGAGCAATCAGTCTTGGAGGGAGCCTCACCGCAGCATGCAAGGCGACCCTTTAGAGCCGTTCTGGGTAGAGCAAGGTGATTGGAGCCATATGGAATAGGTAGATGAGCAGATGGAGAGGCCGGATTGCAAGCACCTCGGATAACTCGGGACTCCTGTGTGCAACCCAGTCAGTCAGGATAAGGCAATGATTTTTTGACTGCCCCCAAATCTAATACATGAATAAATTCTGATTTTGTTCCAGCTTTTTATGCAGGATAAGCACAGAGTTATATCTGGACATGTAGCAGTGGTTGGCTAAGAGCACAATCAATCAATCAATCAATCATCTATCTATCTATCTATCTATCTAATCCTTCCTTTCAATATCTATCAATCCCTCTTTTCAATATCTATCTATCTATCTATCTATCTGTCTAATCCTTCCTTTCAATATCTATCAATCCCTCTTTTCAATATCTATCTATCTATCTATCTATCTATCTATCTATCTATCTATCTATCTATCTATCTAATCCTTCCTTTCAATATCTATCAATCCCTCTTTTCAATATCTATCTATCTATCTATCTATCTGTCTAATCCTTCCTTTCAATATCTATCAATCCCTCTTTTCAATATCTATCTGTCTGTCTGTCTGTCTGTCTAATCCTTCCTTTCAATATCTATCAATCCCTCTTTTCAATATCTATCTATCTATCTGTCTGTCTGTCTGTCTGTCTGTCTGTCTGTCTGTCTGTCTATCTATCTATCTATCTATCTATCTATCTATCTATCTATGGCTTTCATCCTAATCATGTCTACTCAGTTGTGTTCAATGTGTTCAATGGATCCACTGTGTTCAATGGCTCTTACTCCCAGGAAAGTGTATATAGGATTCCAGCCTTAATCTACAGTTTTTCTTGCTGAGAAAGTGACTGTATATTTCATCGTGTTCTCATTATTGGCAGTGTTTAACAACAAAGTGTTGTGTTAATCTCAATCCTCTACCCACCACTTTCTTTACCTTACTTTACCTTACCTTACTTTACCTTATCTTATCTGACCTCTCACCACTCCCTGCACTTAAACATTTCTTTTCCTAAAGTGAACCTTTCATCTCCTGGCCAGGTATACCTATGCAACACTTGCTGCAATCCTAAAGATACTTTCCTGGGAGTAAGAGCCATTGAACACAATGGGGCTTCCTTTTGAGTAGACATGGGGTGAAATCCGGAGTAACTACGGGTGTCCTTGCACCAGTGTAAGAACAATTTACTCTGGATCGCCATATGAATTTCCCATAGGTTTTCACTAGGTGGTGCCATAACTACGGGTGCAAGTAATGTCTCTTACATGCTCCCCTAGTTACTCTGGATTGTAGGGCAAGTCTCATTAGTAAGTGGTTCTCAGAATCAGGCGCTCATTAGCAGAGGGTTCTGTAGAGGGTTCTATGGGAAGTCCTTGCTCCAGCATAAGAACAATTTATTCTGGATTCCACTATGAATTTCCTGTAGGTTTTCATTAGGTGGTGCAATAACTACGGGTGCACGTAAAGTCTCTTACATGCTCACGTAGTTACCCTGGATTTGGCTGATGGTTAGGATTGCAGCCACTGTGTGACCATTTATATAAGTCAACAAGTTTCGAGGTGCCCTTTAGAGTGAATCATAATTCTAAATAGAAGCATTAAAAATGATTGGGGGGAGGCAGAGGAGGGGAGTGAAACCTAAAACAAAACGGAATAAAAACCTCCAGCCACCTAAACAATTCTGGAGTGGGAAGAGGGGAAAAAAATAGCACGTTAAACCGTCATTTACCCCAAACTGTTTTAAATTGTTGATCAGAATGATTTAACGGAAAATCCCAGCCATAAATGATAGTGTTTCATTTTTTATTTTATTCTTGATAAAAGAGAGTGTGAGCTTTGAGGGGAAAGAGAACCATTTGCAGCAATGGCTTCTAGGCAGCAATATTCTCTTTTGACATTATTGATTGCGTGCCACGTCTTCTCCTGGCTAGAAACGTAATTAACCATTCCGTCAGGCGCGCTGGATGGAACCGCTTGTCAACATTTTTGTACAAATTGATGCTTTTTGTCGCTGTGAGAAATGGAAACAAAAGGGAAATAGCCAGACACACATTTCTTTTTAAAATGCTTTCCCTGGCGACTTTGAAAGCAGATATTAAATGAATTATTTTACAAGGGGTTAGGTCAGATCCAAAGGCTTGGCCTGACAGTAGTGGGTGAACTGCATGATTAGAGGAAAAAAAAGGTCTTGCAAACTCCGCACAGGACCCTCTCTGTGTACTGGTGGGCTGGATTGGGCCACGGGCTGCCAGCTCCTTTCCTCTGCAGTGAGACAGTACAAATTCATACACATCAGGTGTATGCCAAGTAACAAATGAAGTAATCCAGAGTGCCACTTGGCCTCACACAACTCCTTTATCCACCCCAGTGTGTTGAATGCATGCTGTGCAGGGAGTGCAGGGAGTTGCATGCATGCCAGTCACAGGTGGGCAGATGCCGGTTCGGGCCTATTCGCCCAAACCGGATCTTCCCCTGTGGCAGATGCTTGCGAACTGGTCAGAGCCGCGGCTGGCAGAACCGCAGGGACTGGTTCGCTAGCTGCCACCGCGTCTCCTGAAGCTCGGCTTCAGGAGATGCAGTGCGCTAGCATCCAGCTGGACGCATGCGTGTTGAGTCTCCTGAAGCTTGGTTTCCTTTCCAGCTGGACGCAAGCGCACTGAGCCCCCAAAGCTCGGCTTCAGGACACTCAGCGCGCATACGCCAAGCCTGGCACATGCGCACTAAGTCTCCTGAAGACAAGATTCAGGAGATGCACTGCACATATGCCAAGCCTGGCGCATGCGCAGTGCGGCGTGGTTGGGGCCCCGCCCCCTGACCCCAGCCCTGCCCCCTGACCCTGGCCCACCCCCCAACTTCTGGCGAACCGGATCTTGGGGTTGGCTGGGCCCACCCTTGATGCCAGTGCAGGGAGTTGCACCATTCTTCCCATGCTGTGCCAACCCCACATCCCAGTAGGTTGCACTGGCTGATCTTGGCCAGTGCAGAGGCTTTTGGAGGGCATGGTAAGTTGCATGCATGCCAGTGCAAGGAGTCGCACCAGTCTTCCCATGCTGTGCCAACCCCACATCCCAGTAGGTTGCACTGGCTGATCTTGGCCAGTGCAGAGGTTTTTGGAGGGCATGGTGAGGGAGAGGGAAGAGGTAGTTGGAAAGTGTCTTGGGAAGGGTGGACAGTGGCCAGGATTGAAGGTGGGCAGGCCGTGAATAGGAGGTGGGGATGGCAGCCAGTACTTGTGCTGGATCCAAGCTACCCTCCTGGGCACCCTGCAGCAGCCTGCTCCTATTTTAGCCCATGCCACTGAAAGTGGCAGAAACACAGGCAGTGGCTACCACCATATCTCCTCATACCCAATTTCGGAACACAGCGCTGATCTAGTTTGTGCTAGCAATTTTGTTGACCTGAGCCTGAGTAGCCCCATAAGCTGCTGAGGCTTAACTGGGGGAAGGAAGAAGGCAAATGTATTGATTTCATTCTCATGCGATCCACATTTTTGTTCTGTGTTAGAACTGAATACCTGTTTGGATTTTAAATTTAGCATTTTGCCAGGTGATACTAAAACTGATTCCACGAGACACCAAACCAGCCCTGGATGCTTGACAACTTTGGTTAAGATTCTTGTTTAAGAAGGTCCTTCCTGTTTCTTTTTAAAAAAACAGACTATGCATCCCTCTTAAGCAAGAATCTTGCTGGGTCATATCAAGGCACACCTAGAGTTAACACGTTCTTAGGATTGGACTGTTCTTAGGATTGGATCCTGGAACTGACTTTCATAATTACTACAAAATAATCCTAAAAGTTCAATAAGTCATTTCCAACATTAGCTCACGGAGATCCTGAATCTCCAGGAGTGGCTTCAATCAAAACCTAATTCAGTGATTTTCAACCATTGTGCCATGGCGCACTAGTGTGCCGCGGATAGTGTGTGCCACGGGAATTTAGAGATCGACATTCATTAATAGGAAAATTGGGGGTTAGAACAGTCTGGTGTGCCTTGTCAATGGGAAAAACAACACATGGTGTGCCTTGACACACTACCTTGTTAAGTGTGCCATGAGATGAAAAAGGTTGAAAATCACGGCCCCAATCCCATTCAAATCAACATCATTTGCAAGAATTTCAGCAACTAGCAGGCAGGCTGCTATAAATTTTTCAGTGTTTCTCTATCTGGATTACCTTCTGTTATTTCCCAGCCTGAGTCACCCCCAAGTTTCATTCGTTCGTTCGTTCGTTCGTTCGTTCAATATCCTGCCTTTCTTCTTAAAGGCAGTTAACAATATTTACTTCCAGAGGCTGTTAACAATATTTAAAACACTCCATGTGGACTTTTAAGCCATATCCTGCGGAGGATGTGATGGGCATCCGGCCCAAAAATTAAAGAGGCTAATCCCCAAATCCAGAGTAACTATGGGAGCATGTAAGAGACTTTACGTGCACCCGTAATTACTGCACCACCTAGTGAAAACCTATGGGAAATTCATATTGCAAGCCAGAGTAAGTTCTTACACCAGAGCGAGGACTTCCCGTAGTTACTCTGGATTTTGCCCTCAGGCCCATATCTTAAAGTCAAATTAAGTCCTTTGTTCCGGAGCAGTTAAGGTGACTTACCATAAAATAACACTAGAGGGTGACATAAATGCATGGACCCATAACGGCTCTGGATTTTGCCCTAATAACGCCGTTTCCGGAATTCAAATGGCATTTCTGCCAATTTGGGCCACACACAAATACCAGTGCTGGATGTTCAAGCAACAGGGCAGATTTTCAATCCTGGCATCATTCTGATTCCAGAAAGGTACAATATCCCTACAATCCAGAGTAACTACAGGAGCACATAAGAGACATTATGTGCACCCGTATTTAATGCACCACCAAGTGAAAACCTATGGGAAATTCATATTGCAATCCAGAGAAAATTGTTCTTATACCAGAGCAAGGACTCCCCGTAGTTACTCTGGATTGCACCTCTAGGTAGAGCAAGTGTGGCCAAAATAGAGGGGTTTCAAACACCCAGATGGACAGACAGAATTCACCATTTATTTTTATATATATAATAGGATAACATACAGTTAAAAGCTGGGTTAAAACATTAAAAAACCTACCTATAAACTACAATTAAAACTATTTTAAAAAAATAAAACCGGGTTAAAAGACAGACAAGCAGCAGTTTATTTCACAGATACGTGTGTTGAAGCCAATGTTCTCATGTAACTCAGTACTACCTGATTAACCCTACAATGCAGAGTAACTATGGAAGCATGTAAGAGACATTTATGTTGATGTAATTACGGCACCACCTACTGAAAACCTATGGGAAATTTATATTGCATTCCAAATTGTTCTTATGTTGGACCAAGGACTCCCCATAGTTACTCTGGATTGCACCCTGAGTCATGCTGAATTCTTCATTGGCTCTATTATTTTGTCTCTTGCACACCTCTGTTACCATTCTTGCTCATGACAATTTATTTCCCTGAAGTCTGTGCCCTCCGTGTGGCAGATATTCGCAATGTGTAAATCACCTCTCCTTTCATTCAAGGCTTTGACATCATATTTATTTTAATTGGAACTTCCATTTATTATGTACTGAGGAACGGAAGAACATGTTCTTTGCTTAATTGCGTTCCTCTAAGACTCAATGCATACACTTGTCTCTGTTGTTTCCTATGGAAAAATCTGCTTCACTTAAAGAGCGTTTCACTTAAAGAGCGTTTCACTTAAAGAGCAGGCCTCTGGAACGAGTTAAGCTCTTTATGTGAGGCATCACTGTATATGTCTGTCTGTCTGTCTATCGATCTATCGATCTATCAATCTATCTATCTATCTATCTATCTATCTATCTATCTATCTATCTATCTATCTATCTATCCATCCATCCATCCATCCATCCATCCATCCATCCATCCATCCAGCAGGTTTGCATCTACTCTATAGAACCAGTTGTTAATGAGAGATCGGATATAAAAAGTTTAAAAATAGCAATTTATAAGTGGTTGCCAGATGGGCATAGAACCGGTTGTTAATTTCTTTGAATCCCATCACTGGTATGTATGTACGTATGTATGTATGTAGTTGGGCTGTGGGTGGTGCAAGTGGTTAAGACGCTGTGCCTGTTAACCAGCAGGCCAGGGTTCAATTCCCGGGTTGGCCCCACAAGACAGGGTGAGCTCCTGTCCTTAGCCCAGCTCTGCGACGCCAGCTGGATCCAGTCGTATCGGCTCTGCCTTTCCATTGGACTAATTCAGTGGCATGGAGAGGGGGGATTTGCTGCTTGGGTAACAGCCTAACCTCCATAACAATCCAACCCAGGCTTTCGTGCTTCGCATGCAGCGTATGCAGCGCCGAGCACGATACCAGAGTCTTTCAAGACTGACGGAGGCCTGCTTTATGTATGTATGTATGTATGTATGTATGTATGTATGTATGTATGTATGTACGAGCATGTATGTATGTAGGGTGAATCAAGAGCTTAAAGCAACAAGCCCCTTTAATTCTCCCTGCCTTCAATTCTCCATGCACCAAAACTCAAGAAGCCTTTTGCTTGCTGCTCTGACAATGATAAGCACTTCATTAACCAACTAACGAAGGTTTGTCTCTTGCGACAGTCACGCCTATCACCCTGGATGGATCCGTGTTCAATAAACATATCTGGGAGAATCTGGTCTAGACAAAGCAGCATTTACGGTCGGGATCTAAAGACTGCCTTGATCAAAACTCCACATCTCTGGTATCTCTGAACAGTGCGCATCTCTATAAATCACATTTTCGTATCTGATGTCCAAGCGAGTAGAAGAACACTCACTGTCTCTGATGTTAATCTAATTTCTATTGCGCAGAATAGTGGGTTCCTTTCTTGCCTCCTATCTCCTCGAAGATCAAAGGCAGATGTACGGAAATGCTTTAGCAAGAGAGAGAGAACAGGCTTCGCCGCAACCCTTCGCCCCAACCAACCACATTCTTTGAGAGCGAGTCACAAAACTTCCAAAGAAAGCTTATGGGACTGAACCAATTTCAGACTCAAGATGGGTTTGAAATCCTTGATTATGTATAGGGTTAGAATAATTCCCCGGTGCCAGAAACACATTTCTGGGAGCTGATACTTAGAGGAATCAGCCCTCCAGAGTATTGAATAATAGATAGATGCCTAGAAGCCAGCAACAATTTTTTAGCTGTCTGAAGTCCTTTAATTTATTTTCAGACAAAATGTTGGTTTGGTTTCTTATGTTTTCAATGTTTTATTGAGGTTTGTAGCAGAGCTTTCTGCAGTCTCATAGAATCATAGAGTTGGAAGCGACCCAGTGGATCATCTAGAACAACCCCCTACCTGTAGCAGAGATCCTCGTCTTCTGGGGACCCGGGTCTGGAACCCTGGCCTGCTGGTTAATAGGCACAGCCTACAATCCAGAGTAACTACGGGAGCATTACGTGCACCTGTCGTTACTGTACCATCTAGTGAAAAGCTATGGGAAATTCATATTGCAATCCAGAGTAAATTGTTCTTACACCAAAGCAAGGACTCCGCATATTTTCTCTGAACTGCACCCACAGTTACATTGGATTATGCCCACTTGCTCTCTCTCTCTCTTTCTCTCTCTCTCTCTCTCTCTCTCTCTCTCTCTCTCTCTCTCTCTCTCTCTGGTGTCTTGTCCCTTTGAATAACACAGAACCCATCTCTCTCATTCAGGACACAATCCTATCCAATTTTCCAGCTCTGGAGTAGGGGCAGGGCAACCCCAAGAGGTTACCGGACTTTGAAGATGCCTCTGTGACTGCCCCCACAACTGCAACACATGTCCCTTTGACACAACGATGTCAGTGCTGCAATGTTGGTCAGCATTACACACCTACACACACCCCTCCAATGATTTTTGAATTTTGTTACCACTAGGTATGCTAATCCCACAAGTAAAAACTCTGCAGGACAATTTCAGGGGCCCTACTGCTCCACAATCCTGATGATATGACCACCAAAATGGATTTTGTATCTTGACTTAGGCTGCAATCCTAAAGACACTTTCCTGGGAGTAGGACCCGTTGCACACAATGGAACTTACTTGTGAGTAGACATGGCTAGGATCGTGCCTTCTGTTCTTCCAGCAAGTGCGCTCTCTTGCAAGGACAGATCTGCCTCGTAACCCTTAGATGACCAACTGGACTTACTGACCGGCAATTTTAATTTATGCAAATTATTACCAGCTTCTTGAAGCAAAGGGTAGATCTGGCTTCCACCAGGGGATCTTGAGGGAGAGGCTGGATCTACTCATCACTTGAGCTGTGTCTGAGGCTGCAATCCTAAACACACTCTCCTGGGAGTATGACCCATTGAATACAGTAGGACTTACTTCTGAGTAGGCAGGGTTAGGCTAGCACTGTACAGGTGCACTCCTAACCAACTTAGGTCAGCACAGCTCACCAGCTCCCTGTTACTGTGATGGTGTGGGGAGGCTGGCACATGTCTGTTATCTTACGGGACTTTTGCAACACCCCCAGGCCAGCACAGGACTTGTGTGGGGACTTATGCCAGCCTAACTGGGGTAGCCTAGTTATGCCACTTTCCACTTTCCTATTAACCTAGTACCCTAGTTATGCCACTCTTCCAAAGGTGGTGGCCTCTGGCCACAGAATGATGAATGATGTGCCTGCCTGCTTCACCCATTTACCCATTCCCTGAATTTTAAAAGGACTGGGTTGACTGGGGCAGAAGAGGGCATGTGGAAAAGAGGAGAGTACAGTGGTGCCTCGCATAAAGAGCTTAATTTGTTCCGGAGGCCTGCTCTTTAAGTGAAACGCTCTTTAAGTGAAGCAGATTTTTCTGTAGGAAATAATGGGAACTCAGATGATTGGTTCCACAACCCCCAAAATATTCATATAAAAATATTAACTGGATGTAAAAATGATGACAAAACACTGGAATTGAATTCAAAACATGCATTCAATGTGCATGATCCTATGAAGTCTACTTAGGCTGCAATCCTAAAGACACTTTCCTGGGAGTAAGCCCCATTGAACACAAAGGGGCTTACTTCTGGGTAGACATGGTTAGGAGGCTGCAATCAAAGACTTTCCTGGGAGTAAGCTCCATTTAACACAATAGGGCTTACTTCTAAGTAGACATTGTTAGGAGGCTGCAATCAAAGACACTTTCCTGGGAGGGTTACCTGGGCTGCTGCTGGAGGTTCAAGATGGCCAGTGGGAGTGTTTGGGAGCAGTTAGGCACCCCCAGAGGCACTTGGGGTCTCTGGCACCCCCAGGCGACTTCCCCCAAGTTGGGGGCAGTTAGAGGCAGCAGTGCTGGCCAGCAGCCCTGTTAAAGAATCTCCGCGTGGAGTGTCAGGGCTGCTTAGCACGCGTGCCCAGAGCGCGCTTGCTTGTTAAGTGAAGCGGAACTTGTTGTGTGAAGCAAGATTTCTAGGAAATTTATACTTGTTATGTGAAATGCTTATTATGTGAGGCGCTTGTTATGAAAGGTACCACAGTAGTTGATTAGAATCCAGGAAGAAGGATTAGGGGGAAGAGTGGCAGAAGGGGGAACTGGCACGTGCTTGGGTATGCCGTATGGCCTGGAGGGTTTTAACCCACTCTGAAATAGTCACGGACGATGTTATGGACATACTGATCAGAAGCTGGTAGCAAATCTTCACTGAAACCAGATATAAGGAATGCCTCCTTGGGCAAAAGATATGAGGAATTGCAAGGAAAGCCATAAATTTCATCAGTACAACTGAAATTTCTCGGGATTTCTGCACAGTGATCATATAACTTTTTTTGTAAGCTCTGGCAGTGACAGCACTAGGAGGGTCTGGGGGATGTGAGCCACAGTGAATGATGTGCATGTGGATGTGGAGGTGAAACCATTACAGAACAATATTTTTTAAACCTTGGTATTTTTTGATCATGTTATACAGTGTAACATTTGTTGTATATCATCTTGTTATGTATCATTTGGTGGGTATTTTTTATGCAGAATGTCTTGGAACAAACCATGTTGAAATATTTCTATTGTATCAAAAGTTAGGCTGCAATCCTAAAGACACTTTCCTGGGAGTAAGACCCATTGAATACAATGGGGCTAACTTTTAAGTAGACATGGTTAGGATTTTGTTCTCAATGTTAGAGAGGGTTGTGGATCCCATTACCTTGCCCTGTGCATGGGAAGAAATTTGCAATGGGGGTAACTTGTCGGTCTCCTGCACCAGGGGATGCAAACCCTAGTGATGCCACTGAGATGTGAAAATTCCTGTAAATCCCAAAAATTATTTATATATTAAATAAACATCAATTATATTAATAGGGATTTTGAGGAATTGAACCCCACACCAGCAGCATGGTGTTCCTTGTCAATTGGCCAAATATTATGGTGTGCCTTGACAGTTTTGGCACCTGGTTGGTGTGCCATGAGGCGAAAAAGGTTGAAAATCATGGGGTTAGGCACTTATTAATTTACTTATTATGAAATTGAAATTACCCTATAATCCAGAGTAACTACAGGAGCACGTAAGAGACTTTACGTGCACCCATTGTTACGGCACTGCAATCCAAAGCAAATTATTCTTACACCGGAGCAAGGGCTCCCCGTAGTTACTCTGGATTGCACCCTTAATTTATGAATTACAAGAAGGCTACCTGTCTTTTTCCAGGAAGCAAGGCGAAAAAGAGGTTATGTCCTGGAAAACGAGGACATGTGCTGCTTATGGCAAGCTATTGCCTGCATTGGTGGGGAATATGTTGAATCTGTGGCACACTTTTTGCAGCTGTTCTGAAGTTGTTCCATAGACAGAGAAGTCCTGGGAACCCCCATAATGCTTTTTACCCCCAAATCCAGAGTAACTATAGGAGCAGGTAAAAGACATTACGTGCACCCGTAGTTACTGCACCACCTAGTGAAAACCTATGGGCACTTGAACTTTCAATAGAAGGTGGATTTGAATGGGAAATTCATGTTGCAATCCAGAGTAAATTGTTCTTACACCGGAGCAAAGACTCCCCGTAGTTACTTTGGATTTTGCCCTTAGCCTCGTAATGTTTTCCAGAGCATTACCGGTCAACATAGGTAAATCCTGCATAACAGGTAAGTACAGTATGGGGTTCTCTTCTACCTGTGCTTTTAGGTGTCCATGGTGGCTGTGTGAACTTACCCAGTAGTGGGCTTCAGGGGGTTCTCACAGGTTTTATAGAACACTTAGCTAATGCGCACCTGGTTCTGAGAACCGGTTCCTAATGGGACATAGAACCTGTTGTTAATTTAGGTTATTAGGACATAGAACCTGTTGTTAATTTATATGAATCCCACCACTGAACTGACCTCCTGCAGATACGGAGAGAGGAGTTACCATTCAATGCCTGGATTCCCCATTGACCCGCGCACTACAGCCAGAAAGCGTACAAGATTATGGCTCGTTCTGATTTTCTTACAACGTACCCATGACTGAAGGTGTTTGTTCAGAGATCCATTTGTAGCTTGACTAGGAAATAAGAGGCTTGATTTCAGGCATAAATCATCCCGCTTGCCAGCCTTGACCGGCTTTCATTTCTTTGGCATGAGTGATGAGTCTTCTGCCTCTCTTCTTGGCTATACATTGGACTGCTTTTTTTCAAATGTACAGAGAAAGGAAAGGGCAGGATAGCTATAGGGGGGCCAGAAAAGTGCTCTTCTGTGTACTGAAAATGCAAGGGATCTGTAGAGATGCACAAATTGTACCTTTCCATCCATCCCTACAATCCAGAGTAACTACGGGAGCACGTAAGAGACACTACGTGCACCTGTAGTTATTGCACCACCTAGTGAAAACCTATGGGAAATTCATATTGCAATCCAGAGTAAAGTGTTCTTACATCATAGCAAGGATTTCCCGAGTTACTCTGGATTTTACCCGATTTCCCTAATTGTTGTGCCCTATTTCCTTCAAGACTCAGACATCCATGGAAACTCCCCAGATTTATATATCCTTTCTTTTGGAAGCTAAGGGCACAGTCTTAACCCATTTAGGGCAAAATCCAGAGCAGTTACGGGTCCACACAGTGACGTCACCCTCTAGTGTTATCTTATGGAAAGTCACCTTAACTGCTCCAGAGCAAAGGGCTTCATTTGACTTTCGGATATGGGCCTATGTCAGCCTCACTCATTGGTCTTCCCATTCCCATGATGGGGTGGAGAGGCTTGTGTACGGTTGTGCGTTGGCGTAACCTCCCAGGAGTGGTGCTAAATTGCCCAGTGGCACTTTGGTGACACCTCCCAGGCTGGCACAAGTCCTATGCCAGCCTCCCGACACCAGCACAGGAACAGGGAACAGGTGAGTTATGTCAGTCTAAACTGGTTAGGATTGTGCCCTGGCATGTATACCCACATGAAAATGTTGAACTTTCAATAGAAGGTGGGTTTGAATGGGCATCTCTGGCTTATGTTAGGTCATTGTCAGCTTAATGGAATCATGTCCTGCTTAATGATGCCACTTTGGATCTTAAGGCAAGCTCTGTGTGGCTCCTTCCACACTTACAATGCACTCATAAGCATATCTACTCAAAAGCAAGTCCCATTGTGTTCAATAGTACTTACTCTCAGGAAAGTGTGATTAGGATTGAAGCCATGCCCCCAAATCCAGAGTAACTACGGGAGCACGTAAGAGACTACGTGCACCTGTAGTTACTGCATCACCTAGTGAAAATCTATGGGAAATTCATATCGCAATCCAGAGTAAGTTGTTCTTACACCAGAGCAAGGACTCCTCATAGTTACTCTGGATTTTGCCCTGTTTCATACATTTTGGGGTGGGGGTAGGTGAGCCATTTCCATCTTGTGGATGAAATGTGAATTCATTTGTCGATAGGGTAGCCATAATTCCCTTCCACAAAACTGGGACGGTGCAAAACCGCTGCAAGCCGGGACAAAACCGCATCAGAGCGTTGGGGCGGACCACAAGCCTGAGTATGTCTACTCAGAAGTAAGCCTCATTAAGGACAATATAGCTTACTCCTAGGAACAATGTGCTCTATGCCTTAACCCCTCTTATCCGGGTGCCAGGTGGGGAGAACCCTCTTGAGTGCACTCACAGCACCTACTCCCTCTCCTCTCTCCAGCTCAGTCCAAACCCAGGATTTGAACCTAGCCATACAGGATTTGGGTTCAGAGCTTTGGGGCAGACCACAAGCCCGAGCATGTCTACTCATAAGTAACTGTACAGTTACTGGGACTGTACAGGACCGTACAAAGCCGTACAGGACCCAAATTGGAAACGTCCCAATTTTCTGCACATATGGCAACCCTATAAGTTGGTGACTTTCCATCAGAACTCAACCCCTAGAGAATCCCTTTTAATGTACTGAGTTTCAGTAGCGGATTCTGGCCTGTGTGTCAAATGGCTGGGGTGGTTTGATATGCCTTTGTAGGGGAAATAAAGTGGAGGAATTAGTCTAATCAGAGGCACATGGCAGGAATGCCATTAAACCAAGACAGATGGCCTCCAAAGCAGACAACAAGGCCTTGCCTCTGCATGTCATCGCAGCCTAATTTTAAGTGGACTAAGCTCTGGGTTGCCCCGAGCATGAGATCCTACCTCGTGGGGACGTGCATTATAAAGGACAGCCGTCAATGCCACGCCACTAAGTGCAGCGTGGCAGGCAGCGCTGCCCTTTAAATGTTTCCAGAGAAGGCTGATGCTGCGAGGTTTTTCTTGGCTCCTGCAATGAGCTCATTTTCCTTGCTGATTAATGAGGTTGTTTAAGATATCAATTATTATTATGCCAATATCAAGTAATGTCACACCAACAAATCTCATTGTAATAGCTTGTAGGATTTTTTTTTTTTTAAATTAAGGTCACTTGGGAACAAAAACCTTGGAGTGGGAATAATATAAAATGAGACGTCTGAAGTGTTTGTGAGAACCCCAAGAAGTCTCCGGGGGATGATGCCAGATGGAACGAACCTAAAAGAGGTGGCTTTGGCTGCAGTCTGAAAGATACTTTCATGGGAGTAAGGCCCATTGCACACAATGGGGCTTACATTTGAGTAGACATGGTTAGGATTGTGCTCTTCCTCTTCTTCCTGGCTCTCCCAGGCACTGCCGTTGTGCATTGTGCAATCCAAGGTGATGGCGCATGAGAGAAGGTGCCACGGGCATCCCGCTGTACTCATGCCCTCCGGTGTTTCCACATATGGAGTGGCATACCTAGGTCATTTGGCACATGGGACTAGCTAAATTTTTGACACCCTTGTATATCAAAATTATTTAATTAATTATTATCAGTATTTATACATAAAGGCTGCAATCCTAAAGACATTTTCCTGGAGCAAGACCCGTTGAATAGAATTGGACTTTCTTTTGAGTAGATATGGTTAGGATTTCAGCCATAATTATCTATTAGTTATTTTCATATTTTATAAAGCACCTATTAAGCCTGCTTTATTCTTTTTTGGGAGAGGTGGGTTTGCCTTTTGGAAATCCAGTGATTTCCGCTTTCACTGGATTGGGACCACTCTGGTGGCCTTGCACGGTCCCGCATGGGGAAGTATAGGCTAGATGAGGCAATTGTTTTTGGCAACACAAACCAAAAACACAGGTATAAAATGGGGGATACTTGGCTTGGCAGCACAACATGTGAGCGGGATCTTGGAGTCGCCACCGTGGATCACAAGCTGAACATGAGTCAGCATGTGATGCGTCTGCAAAGAAGGCAAATGCCATTTGAGGCTGTGTTAATGTTATTTTACTACTCCTGACTACCTGCTGCCTTATTTTTAAATAGTTTTAATTGTAGCTTGATTTTTTATAAATGTTTTTATCTAGTTTTAATGTACTTTGATTTTTTAAAAATGTTTAAATTTTTTTTTTAAAAAATGTTTTTATCTAGCTTTTAACTGTATTTTATTCTGGTATTTCATATATTGTTAGCCGCCTTTGGTGTCCTTCCTAGGAAGAAAAGGTGACATATTAATCAATCAAACAAACAGCGCCCCCTCCAGGGGCCCTAACCCTAAAGCAGCAATCCTAAAGGTATTTTCATGGGAGTAAGATTAATTGAACACAATGGGGCTTACTTTTGAGTAGACTTGGGCTGCAATCCTAAAGACACTTTCCTGGGAGTAAGACCCATTGAATACAATAGGGCTTACTTTTGAGTAGACGTGCTTAGGATTGTGCTCTTGGTTAGGATTGTGTTCTAAGTCCACTTGGGCTTTAGAACCCCTCTCTATGCAACTTGAGCACAGTTCCAGTTGCATTTGGAGGTCCGGCTGCCCTGACCTGTGGATTTTATTATCCAGGGGTTTCTGCATCTGTGGCAGTTCTGGGAATGCAACCCCTGTGGAGGCACCACCTCTCTGTTTTGGTGCTACCTTGGGCTGTGGTGGCGCAAGTGGTTAAGACACTGTGCCTGTTAACCAGCGGGCCAGGGTTCGAGACCCGGGTCCCCACAAGACAGGGTGAGCTCCTCTCTTAAGCCCAGCTCTGCAACGCAGCTGGAACCCATTATATTGGCTCTGCCTTCCATTGGACTATTTCAGTGGCGTGGAGAGGGGGATTTGCTGCTTGGGTAACAGCCTATCCACCATATCAATCTACCCAGGCCTTCGTGCTTCGCATACAGCATCGAGCACGATACCATAGTCTTTCAAGACTGATGGATGCCAATACTTAGAAGACATCAAATATGGAACGCACGAGTTATATATGTTTAAACGAAGAAAATATCCTAGTTTGGGGGCTGAAACGTTGCCTGGAGTGACACATTCTCCAGATGTTGGAGACCACTTTGGTTTTACTTTTTTAATCGGTCTTGATTGGATTGAAAACTCTCTAATTCAAATGATGTGTGTTTGGGGTCACGGAGGCTTGAGACAAGCAAGCTTCATTATCTGTGAATCAGAAATGAATCAGCCCTTTGAATCAGTCCTTTCCTCGCCAGTTTCCTCCTTTTCTCACCAATTGGATCTGCCTCGGTTTCCAAACCGAGGCCCGGAAAGAAACCAGCTTGCAGGGATCGTTCCCCGGGAAAGGTGGAAAGAGAAGAAGCTCAAAGGGGGGGCTTTTCACCTTTACTAAGGGGCACCTATTACAAAAAAATATCACAAGAAGACGTCAGAGAAAATGCTGGAGCTCCTAAGAAACAGCCTTTAAAGTACCCCTGAAAATTGTTTCCCTGCCGGACGTGGAGAATTCTGCTTACACATCAAACAGCTCAGTCCTAACTACTGTATTTACTCAAATCTAATGCGCCATCAAATCTACTGCACACCCTATACCTATCATCAAGATACTACATTTACTCAAACCTAATTAACCACCAAATTTAAGGCGCACCCAGATTTTGGAGACCATGGAAAATCCAGAGTAACTACAGGGAGTCCTTGCCCCGGTGTAAGAACAACTTACTCGGGATTGCAATATGAATTTCCCATAGGTTTTATCTAAGTGGTGCAGTAATTTCGTGTGCACATAAAGTCTCTTACGTGCTCCCGTAGTTGCTCTGGATTTGGGAGTCAATTTGGCTGAAAAAGGTGAGTGTTAGATTTGAGTAAATACATACAGTATTCCCGTGTGTCGATGGATCAGACCCAATGTGGGCTCCACTGCATTCCATGGGAAATTTTGGCTTACCACAGATTATTTATTTAGATTAAGTGCAAAATCCAGAGTAACTACGGGGAATCCTTGCTCCGGTGTAAGAATAACTTACTCTGGATTCCAATATGAATTTTCCATAGGTTTTCACTAGGTGGTGCAGTAACTACAGGTGCACGTAAAGTCTCTTATGTGCTCCCGTAGTTACTCTGGATTTGGGGGTATGGCAATTACAATTGCTGGGATATCCTTTATGGGGTTCAGCAGCCTGATGTTTGATGTGGACCAAACAAGCAAACAAACAACCAAACAATGTCCAACGAAAAGTGCCATCAAATATTGAAGGTGCAATCCTAACCATGTCTATTCAGAAATAAGTCCCATTGAGTTCACTAGTACTGACTCCCAGGAAAGTGTGATTAGGATTGCAGCCTAAGGCAGACCGAGAGAAATCCAACGCCCCCAGAATGGTCCTGATCCAATGAATGCAGTCTCCACAAATCAACCCAGCAGAAAGTCCATGATAATTGCATTGAGCTGTATGGAAATTGGAACAAAGGCTGCAATCCTAAAGACACTTTCTTGGGAGTAAGACCCATTGAACACAGGGGGGCTTACTTTTGAGTAGACATGGTGAGGATTGTGCTCTTACTCAACATTTCAGCTGTCATCGCTCCTTCCTATATGAATTTTCTTATGAGATTTTTCATCTTTCCTAATGAGCTGCCAACTAATGAAGGAAAATTCAGAAAAAAAAATCATTATTTTTAATTTCAGGTTTGTTGTGCTCCGTCCTGTTAAGGTTCTGTGGTTAGTCTCCATTACTGAACAAACTTTTGGATCGCTGTCGCTTAATTAGTAAATTACACTTAAGAAATGTCTCCTTTCACATGAGTTACCTTGCTGTTTTTCCGAAGGTAAGTACAGTAGAGAAGTCCCATTGCCATTCCCTCCACGTCATATTAACTGCATATGGTTAAAAGCAGAAGAGAAGCTAATTTGATCGGGAAATTTCTCATTAATAGGCAGCTTTAAATTGGGTGCAGGAAAACTCACTGGACTATGAGGTGGAGTAATTTAATGCCAGGTTAAATGGTGCATTTGCTGGGTTTTTATTACAAGGAGTCAGGGAAGTTTGGAGAGAGTTCTGGGGTATTCTGTGTTTTTACTGTGTTTTTAGATTAAGTGCAAAATCCAGAGTAACTACGGGGAGTCCTTGCTCCGGTGTAAGAACAACTTACTCTGGATTCCAATATGAATTTCCCATAGGTTTTCACTAGGTCAGTAAAGGGTAGCAATAATTGTTTTTTTAATTGCTGTGCAAATTGATGATAGGAATCATAACCAAGGGGGAAGGAAATGGGAACAGGTTCTGGGTTTCCTACAAGATGGGGTGAGCTCCCATCCTTAGTCCAGCTCCTGCCAACTGGCTTCTGTCTACTCAAAAATAAGCCCCATTGTGTTCAGTGGATCTTACTCCCAGGTTCGAAAGCATGCAAACGCAAGAAAATAAATAGGTTCAGTGGGAAAGTTACAGTGTTCTGGGCGCATGTGGGCCACATGCCGGACAATGCTCTATGGCTCTGGAAATAGGGACGAGCACCACACTCCAAAGTTGGTCACGACTAGCTGTATAACCTTCAGGAACACCTTTACTTGCGGGAGATGGGTGAGTTATGCTGGCCTTAGCTTTATAAATCTAACTAGTGAAAGGCGTACCCGCGTTGCGGGAGTAAAATTCCCCCGTATGCCACCCCCCCATATGCATCAACCCCCCCCCCCATGGATAACTTTCCCCAAGGCGTAACAACCCCCCATGTGCAACTTCCCCCATACACATCAACCCCCCCAAGCGCAACTTCACCCATGCGCATCAACCCAGCATCCACAAGATACCCCATGTGCAACTTCCCCCCATGCACATCAACCCCCCATGCACAACATCCTTCATGCGCATCAATCCCCATGCGCAACTTCCCCCATATGCATCAAACCCCATGCACAACTTTCTCCATGCGCAACTTTCCCCATGTGCAACTTCTCCATGTGCAACTTCCCGCATGTGCAACTTCCCCCATGTGCAACTTCTCCCCATGCGTAACTTCTCCCCATGTGCAACTTCCCCCCTGCGCAACTTTCCTACATGCGCAACTTCCTCCATGCACAATTTCCCCTCATGCGCAGCATCCTCGCCAGTGCAACCTCTTCCTCCGAACAACATCCCCCAGTGCACCAGGCACTGAGCACCAAACTGGCTGGATGTGGTTCAGTCTCCCATGTTAAGTATAGGACAGAAACACGTTGCCCCCTTTTCAGCCCCTGAAGGGTTAAGTTTCTCCAGATGGTTCTTGGTGGGTGTTCAGGTGACAGAAGGAACTCCCAGAATTCCATGCTTCAGGCCCAGCAGTTGGGGTGGAATGTTGATGAGTCAGCAATTCTCAATGCAAAGTATAGGGAGGAAAACGCGTTGCGCCCCTTTTCACCCCCTTCCCGTTGGAATTTCCAAAAACTGGTTCTTAGTGCACCCCTCTGTCACGGAAGGAACACCCACCCCAAATTTCACATTTCTAGGACCAGCTGTTTTGGCAGGGCGGTGATGAGTCAGTGAGTCAGTCAGTGAGTCAGTCAGTGAGTCAGTCAGTCAGTCAGTGACTTTTCTCATATATATATATATATATATATATATATATATATATATATATATATATATATATATATATATATATATATATATATATATATATATATATATATATATAGTATTTTAATTGTATTTTAATTACGTTTTAATTATTTATGATCATTTTAATGGTGTTTTATTATGACTGATCTTCGCCGCCTTGAGCTCCCTCTTGCAGGTGAGGAAAGGCGGGATATAAATCATATAAATGAATGAATGAATGAATGAAAGAATGAATGAATGAATGAATGAGTTAGTATTGTGACCTCAGTCTGCAAAGTACTGACAGCCCACCATTTAAACTTAATTAATTAATTAATTAAAGTTAATTAAATCTCACTTGCTACCCCTCTGGTTTGTGTGAAGCAGTGGTCTTCAAAGTGGGGGTTGGGGTTGTGACTTCGAGTCAGAGGGGTTGTGAGAGGATGGGATCCACCATATTGGGATCTGGCATTGGGCTTTCCTAGAAATAAGTCTCATTGAACACAATGGGATTTACTTCCATGTAGACTATACATGGAGGAACATCCCAGTAAGTTTGACATGGGGTCCCGGTCTGATTTTTAAGTTTGAAAGGGGGTCCCAGAATAAAATACCCAAATACCACTGGTATAAAGTATTTTCCATATACTTCCAACAACATCTTTAGCAACTGTAAGAACAAGAAATGTGCTTTAGGGCACAATCCAGAGTAAGGGCAGTGAGGAGAGCCCCAGCTGGGCTGCACCAACTATTCTGTATCCAGAGCAGGGAGTTATGCTGGATCCAGAGAGTCAGGAAGCCTGGACTGCTCAGTAGGTTCATGCTCAGTAGGCACCAAGTCAGTGGCACCTGGGGATGGCTTGCTCCCAAGGAGACCCAACCTCAGATCATACAAGGAACAGCTGTGGTGCCTGCCTTAGAAGTAAGCCCAGAAGTTTCTGACGTAAGCTGCAGCATGAGAAAGCAGTACAGCAATACCTCTAGTGAAGGGTGGATGCTTGGAGTGGCCTCCTGGATCCCCAGGTTAGTGTCTGTCATAGTTGTGCCATATCCTGAGGTTGAGTGGCAGGAGTTGCAGCCAGGCTGGCCAAGAACTCAGCTTTGTGGTCAAACACTGCCATTCTTACTCAGGCCTTATCATGAACCCCTATGGGTCTACTCATTACTATACCCTCTCCTCAGGTGGTGTAACTCTGAGGAGCTGGAAGAGGGCATTTCTGCCCTGGAAATATGTGCTGGATCTAGAGTAACTGCTCTGCCCTCGGCAATGCTCAACATGCCCTCAACATGCCTCTCCTGAACTGCCTAGGCTGCCCCGGTTAGGGCAGAGCAGGGGCATCCTACGTCTTGGGGCATCCTATGTTGCCTTGCTCTGCCGCAAGCCTTTTCCAGAGTAACTAGCGTGGAGCATCTTGCAGTTGGGTCAGCCCGGTGATAGAGTGGATAACCCATGTGCACCTCTGGATTGTGTCAACAGTTAATGAAAGTGCTGTGATTCTCAGAAAGTTTAATGCTGTTCCCATATTCTGTGTGTCACTCCAGGAAAATACCCAGTTTTAAATCATCACAGTCTACTCATTTGAAATTTGCACCCATTTATTTATTTTTGATAACCTTAATGTGTCAGATGTCCCCTGGGCCCTCGGCTGTGCCCCTCATTCATCCATTGATTCGAGAAGGTCATGCGGTATAAAGAAACACTGAACAGTGATCCATTTCTTAGGGAGGACAGTGATCTATGAAAGCGCATGCAAAATGGTTTTTGGTCCCGCACATTTTTCAACTGCTTCTTTCATTGAGTTTTCTCCGCATACGTATGATTTAAAACACAATAGATAATCATGTCTCCAAAGATATTGATAAATGATTTTAATTAAACAATGGAAAATAAGTGATCTCATCAGGATTCACTCTTCAAGCCCAATGAAAGATAAGATGAAAGAGTCTAACCCCCAAATCCAGAGTAACTACGGGAGTACGTAAGAGACTTTACATGCACCCGTAGTTACTGCACCACCTAGTGAAAATCTATGGGAAATTCATATTGGAATCCAGAGTTAGTTGTTCTTACACCGGAGCAAGGACTCCCCATAGTTACTCTGGATTTTGCCCTAGGTCATATATGGTCAAAAGTGAGCTGAGATTAGGATGTTGGCTCTCATCTCTGTCATGTAATAAATTGATTTTTTCTCACTCTTCCCCCCCCCCCCCACAACAACAAAAATCTGCAATGTGGGATTAATAGTGGCTTCACTAGGGTTTGCATCACCCTGTGTGGGAGAACAGCACATTATCCCCATAATAGACCGTTCGTATGCAGTGGGCAGAACAACAATCTGGTGGTGAGTGTGGAGATGTACCATTGCCCTGCTGCCCCCCCCCCATATTTTTTGGCCATACATGAACAAGCCTCTATTTTATTATTTTTATTGGGGAGAATGCCTTCTGGAGCATTTGCTAAGCTCCACTTTCATCAGATCAGGACCAATCTGGTAGACTATCCCCCAAATCCAGAGTAACTATGGGAGCACCTAAGAAACATTATGTGCACCTGTAGTTACTGCACCACCTAGTGAAAATCTATGGGAAATTCATATTGGAATCCAAGTAAGTTGTTCTTACTCCGGAGCAAGGACTCCCCGTAGTTACTCTAGATTTTGTCCTTCAACTGCTATATGGAAACTGTTCCACAGTTTGTTCTCAGGTTCCCAAATCAGGAAAATTGTGGTTGATGTCTAAATCCCCTTCTATTGCCAGTCACAATACAGTTGTCAACAAACAACAAGCAATGCCTTTGGCAAGAAGGTATTATGATGTGGACTGGGTTGTTTTAAACCAGGGGTATCCAAACCTAGGCCTGGGGGCCAGATACTGCCTATGGCAAGCCTCTAACTGACCCATGGCCAGCTGTTGGTCCCTTTAAGAATGTCTGACCCAGTTGAACAAACGGAACTGAAGCAATGAATGGTAGGGAACGGGGTAGGGAATGGTAGGGAATGGGGGATCCTATTAGGTATATGCCTTATTTCTGTGCTGTGTGTTGCAGAAATCTGTGAAATGTCTAGAGATAGATTAATGCATCTAGAGATCTATTCTAGAGATAGATTAAGAATCAATGGGCTCATTTGTTCGTAGCTCCCTCTGAAGGCAGAACCAGAACCAATGGGTACAAACTGCAAGGAAGGAGACTCCGGTTGGGTATCCGGATGGTAAGGGCAGTTTGGCAGTGGAACAGATGCCAAGGGAGGTGGTGGACTCTCCCTCACTGGGGATCTTCAAGCAGAGGCTCCATCAGCACCTGTTGGAGATGCTCTAGGAGGATTTCCTGCTGCAAGCAGGGGGTTGGACTAGATGACCTCCTAGGCCCCTTCTATGACTCAATCTCTAATGTATTTAAATTTTATATTTAAAATATTTTATCTGGTCCTTCACACTGTGCCAAATATTTGGTTGAAAACTTTAGAGAGGACCAGATTTCCAGCTTAACGTGGCTCCATGTCCCTGCTGATGGCTAGTACTGTTGGGGCAAGAAACAGGGAGGGCACCGCCTTCTACTTACTCCAGGGCTGCTTAACGGAGGCAGCCTGAATGATTGCACTTGGATACTGTAAAAAAGCCTCCGCTAATGACTCTTCAGCTTTCTCTTAAAAGCTGCTGAGGCATGGAGTGTCTGCTCTCTTTGTTCAAGCAGGGGGCCATTGGCGCATTATTTACACATTTCCGATGGGATTTTTGAAGCACGCACTTCTAATCATTAGATTTTAATTTTTTTTTCCAGAGCGGAGGCTCCCTGTAAATCAGAACGCAATTCAGTGAGATCTGTCCTGTTGAGCAGTCTTGGTTAGGTTTCCAAATCTGATTTATTGTTTGTTTAATCCCCATCCTAAAGGACATTCTTGAACCCCCCACTAAATGCACTGAGATTAATGTGGTTCATTTCCTTCCTATATGGCACTGTCAATACCTTAATCCAGTGGTACTTAAGCTGGCGATTGTAACGCGCAGTTGCAAATCAGGCACAAAATATAATTTTAATGCATATAATAATGAGTTTTATGATAATAACTAGCGAAAGGCGGACCCGCGTTGCGGGAGAAGATTCCCCAGTATGCCATCCCCCCATATGCATCAACCCCCCATGGATAACTTTCCCCCAGGCGTAACAACCCCCCATGCGCAACTCCCCCCATACACATCAACCCCCCCAAGCGCAACTTCACCCATGCGCATCAACCCAGCATGCACAAGTTACCCCATGTGCAACTTCCCCCCATGCACATCAACCCCCCATGCACAACTTCCCCATGCGCATCAACCCCCCATGCGCATCAACCCCCATGCACAACTTCCCCATATGCATCAAACTCCATGCACAACTTTCTCCATGTGCAACTTCCCCATGCGCAACTTCCCCCCATGCGCAACTTCCCCCCATGCACAACTTCCCCCCATGCACAACTTCCCCCCGTGCGCAACTTTCCCCCGTGCGCAACTTTCCTCCATGCGCAACTTTCCCCCGTGCGCAACTTTCCTCCATGTGCATCATCCCCATGCGCAACTTTCCTATATGCGCAACTTTCCTCCCATACGCAACTTCCTCCATGCGCAACTTCCCCCATGCGCAACTTCCTCCATGCGCAATTTTCCCCCATGCGCAACTTTCCTCCGTGCACATTATCCCCCCATGCGCATCATCCCCATGCGCAACTTCCCCCATGCGCAACTTCCCCCATATGCAGCTTTCCTCTCATGCACAATTTTCCCCATGCGCAACTTCCCCCATGCACAACTTCCCCCCATGCGCAACTTCCTCTGTGCGCAACTTTCCCCGTGCGCAACTTTCCTCCATGTGCATCATCCCCCCATGCACAACTTCCCCCATGCGCAACTTTCCATATGCCCAACTTCCCATATGCGCAACTTTCCTCCTGTGCGCAACTTTCCCCCATGCACAACTTCCCCCATGCGCAATTTTCCCCATGTGCAACTTTCCTCCATGCACAACTTCCTCCCATGTGCAATTTTCCTCCCATGTGCAACTTCCCCCCTGCACAACTTTCCTACATGCGCAACTTCCCCCATGCACAATTTCCCCTCATGCGCAATTTCCCCTCATGCGCAGCATCCTCGCCAGCGCAACCTCTTCCTCCGAAGAACATCCCCCAGTGCACCAGGGTCTGAGCACCAAATTGGCTGGATGTGGTTCAGTCTCCCATGTTAAGTGTAGGACAGAAACACGTTGCCCCCTTTTCAGCCCCTGAAGGGTTAAGTTTCTCCAGATGGTTCTTGGTGGGTGTTCAGGTGACAGAAGGAACTCCCAGAATTCCATGCTTCAGGCCCAGCAGTTGGGGAGGAATGTTGCTGAGTCAGCAATTCTCAATGCAAAGTATAGGGAGGAAAACACGTTGCACCCCTTTTCACCCCCTTCCGGTTGGAATTTCCGAAAACCGGTTCTTAGTGCACCCCTCAGTCACGGAAGGAACACCCACCCCAAATTTCACATTTCTAGGACCAGCGGTTTTGGCAGGGCAATGATGAGTCAGTGAGTCAGTCAGTGAGTCAGTCAGTGAGTGACTTTTCTGTTTTATATATATAGATAAAATTGCAGTGGTCTTATGTTATGATTTTCACCTAATTGCCTTACCTTATACAACAATGGGATTATGGGCAAAATCCAGAGCGGTTACGGGTCCACACAGTTATGTCACTCTCTAGTGTTATCTTATGGAAAGTTACCTTAACTGCTCCAGAACAAAGGGCTTAATTTAACGTTAGGATATGGGCCTATGAGGACAATCCTAACCATGTCTACTCAAAGGTAAGCCCCATTGTGTTCAATGAGTCTTACTCCCAGGAAAGTGTTGAAGTTGAGCGGATATAATCTGAGATTGGTTTTGCAAGAGAGCAGCATTGGATAGATATCGGAATAGGTTATAGGATTGCAGCCTATGTTACATTTTAATTATAATATAGTACAAATACTGACCTGTTCTTATTATCAATATATCAATATTATTAGAATCCAGTGCACCAACCCTAATGTGCACCTTGATTTTGGAGACACTCCCTACAATCCAGAGTAACTACGGGAGCACGCAAGAGACATTACGTGTACCCATTGGTACTGCACCACCTAGTGAAAACCTATGGGAAATTCATATTGCAATCCAGAGCAAATTGTTCTTACACCGGAGCAAGGACTCCCCGTAGTTACTCTGGATTGCACCCTAAGAACACAATCATGACCATGTCTACTCAAAAGTAAGCACCATTGAGTTCAATGGGTCTTACTCCAAGGAAAGTATGTTTAGGATTGCAGCCTAAATGTGGCTGAAAAAAGTGTTAGATCCGAGTAAATAGGGTATTTTGTGTGCCATTTCCAAGATGATAAAACTATTTGAGCATTGAAATACCTACGTCAAGGTCATGTTGAAGATCTTTTCTTCCTCATAAAGGATTTCCTTGGGTCCATATAGCTTCATTCATGCTTTTTCTACTGCCGGCACCGCTACAGAAATCCATTATGGGTTCTTTTCCAGCAGGTCTGGATGCTGATCCCAAGACCCTATGGGGGCAATATCTGGTGCTTCACCACTAGGGTTGCCATAATTCTCTTCCACAAAATTGGGATGGGACCCTGTGTCTTATTTGCTGGTATGTCAATAGGATCCCCCAAATTGGGATTATCCCTGGTTTTCAGGACACATGGCAACCCTATCCACAACTGAGAGGTGACCACTAGGTTATGGGGTCAGACCTTTCTGAAATTGTGTGGAAGTCTAAGAAATCCCACAGATGTTTTCAGTATTACAAATTGCATTATCTGGCTGGAAATTCATATTCTCCGTGTTTCTCAAATGGAAATATAGATGCAGTAGATTTATTTTGATCGGGTTTTATGCTTTAAACTAATGGAAGGAGAGAAAGAGAGAGGGTCCCTCCCCTTAAATTAAAACCTACATTTTAAGCTAGTTTGTAAATTGCCTTAGCTAGGTGAGAGGCAGTAGGATTAGTAGATAAAGCTGTAATTGTTCGTCAGAAATGCATATTTCCTGGCTGTGTCAACAGAACAGCTGGGAATTAATACCTGGGATCTTGTAATGCCGGTTCAGAAAAGATCGTTGAACCAAACCTGTGTTCATAAAATTAACAATTACCATCCAGCAGCAGAAGGAAAGAGTCACTCTGGGAGGGAGCGCATGAGTGCCGCAGATGCCACCAACTATTATCTTTAATCCTCATATCAAGTCGGCCCTTGGCAAGTCCTCCAAATCACCCTGTGAATTGCTGCCTGGCAAATGCCCTGCTGCAAATGAAGGATGTTTTGTCTCGTTCGGATCACATATACATTATCGTATATGGCAGGGGTGGCCAAAACATGGTTTGGCTGACACGCGCGGCTCTTTGACGTGCAACGCGCTGCTTGCAGAAATACACTGGCTCTTTTCTGCATCTCAATTAATATGACAGGTAAACGAGGCATTTTTAAGCTTTATGATTTCTTTTTTACTGCATAGGAATTAAAATATTATGTTTAATGTTCCTGGTGAGTAAATATATTTAAGGATTCAAATGCTCCTTAAATATTGCAGCTCTCAAACACCTGAAGGTTATTGTATGTGCCACTTTGGTTACCCGAGTCTGGACACCCATCTTATAGTCAGCGGGTGCCAAAACCCACAGATCAAGAAATTTGCAGTCGGACCTCTTGTTTGGAGGTGTGAGGAAGCTCCAAACAACCTCCCTGTGCTGGATGTGACCTTCAGGATGTGACCTCTAATAATGTCTTGTAGATCCTTGGTGGCCACTCCTGACACGTGTTTAGAACCCGCAGATGAGGAGTTGCTATTAGTTCATTTCAGAAGTGTGTGAATGCAGGTGTTGCAGCGTACTGGCTGTAATCCTAATCCCCACTAAGACCGTCATATGTCCTGGCACAAGTCCTGTGCTGGCCTGGTGGTGTTGCAAAAGTCCCATAAGGTGCTTCCATACCTCTCCTGGGGGAGTTAGACCAGTGCACAGACATACACTGACCTCCCCATACCACCGCAGGAATGGGGGATTGTGCCAGTTTAAATTGGGATTGTGCCAGTGTAACCCTTAGATGACCAGCTGGATTTATTGACTGGCAATTATAATTTTATATATATTTGCATAAATTATAATTTATGCAAATTAGGCTATTTTTAGATGCTCATCGAAGGGTTTTTTTTTAAACCAGGGTTGCCAGGATTTCAACCACCTGTGCCTTAAAAACCAGCACAGACTTCATCACTGAGCAAGTCCTAACATTCCTTCCAGTGTCCTGATTGATCTACAATTAAAGTCACAGGAGCAAGGAGTGATTAAAAGCGGTTAGTATATGGTTAGTATATGGTTAGTAAGCGGTTAGTCCCTACATACTACAGGCAGAGATGAGTTGTCACCAAGTTGTGTGCCTGTGTGAGTGGGAGGAAGGCAGGGGGTCGACCAAATGACCATATGTGGGTGGATAGGAGTCTTAAAATACACATCGGTGGCAGTAGCTTCATCAGCCCGTGTTGGAAGGGAGACGGTCCTTGTCCCTGGAGAGATGTTCTGCTTAAAAAAAAGTATAAAAATAAAACCAGTTGTTCTGTACTGAAGCAATCTCAAGGCTATACCTGGAAAAAAAATGGATTTTGCAATCGGTACATTATGCAAGTTAAAGTTGGAGTCCAAGACTGTACTGACCAGAAAGTAAATCCAACTGAACTTGATTCAGCTACTTATAAAGAATTGCGTAAAAGGCTGAGCCTTGATGTTGCATTTAGATAAAATTTGCAGATACGCCTGGATGTGTTACTTTTTCATTTTTACTTCTTTGCATAACTCCTGCTGACTCATCAATGTCCAGCCACAAACCCTGCATGGAATTTGGGTAGGAACACCCACTAAGAACCACTTTTAAGAAATTTAACAACTAAGGACTGTAAAGGATTGCAATGAGTTTTTTCCCCCTATACTTATCATTGAAGACTGACTGATCAACACCCAGCCCAATCCCGGAACCTAGAAACATGACATTTGGGGAGCATGTTCCTTCTGTGATGGAAGGACTCACTAAAAACTGATTTGGTGCCTGGTGGTACCTGGTGCCCAGCAGGGATGCCTGTTGCTTGGCAGAGATGCCAGGTGGTGTCTGCTTCTCACTGCTATCAGGTAGTGCCTGGTGGGGATGTGTGATACCCAATGGTCCTAGCACCCTGTATCTGGTGCCCCAAGCCTGGTGCCCAGTGCCTGCTGTGTAGTGGTGCCCAGTGGTCCTTATGGAAAGACCACTCAAAATGGACTGCTCTTCGGGTTCTTATGAAAGTGTGATTTTATGTATTACTTTTATTCTATGTTCCTGACTCTATATGGGCACAACCCAGAGTAACTACAGGGAGTCCTTGCTCCGGTATAAGAACAACTTACTCTGGATTCCAATTTGAATTTCCCATAGGTTTTCACTAGGTGGTGCAGTAACTACGGGTGCATGTAAAATCTCTTAAGTGCTCCCATATTTACTCTGGATTTGGGGGTATGTTTTTATGCACTGTCTTTTAAATACCAATAGTGGTTCTACGTTGTGTGTGCACGAAATTAAAAAAAAATAAAACAAAAATGCATGCAATGCTATGGAAATTGAAACTGAGTCGTACTGCGCATTTAATTGCCTTAATCCATGGGAAAGGGCAGGCTGAGGAATCCAAAGTCACCAGAATAGTCCCAATCTGTTGAATGCAGCCCCCCCGCAATGAGAAACCCTCCCTCTAAGCGAACAAATGCATTGAGCCCTATGGAAAGCAAATCTAAGCTATACTTTTGTTGTTTACTCACAAGTAAGCAAATGTGCCTTGTCTGGTTCTCAGGACTTGCATAGTGGAATGCAAGGGCACAGAATGGTCCCGATCTGATGATATTGGCACGCAACAAATACTCCAGAAGGTGGAAAAGTTTGACGAGCTAATTTCTTGGCACACTGATTAAGCTCTAAAATTGTCAAGGCACAAATCAGGCTTTTTTAGGAGACATTTTACCTTTTTAAAAATTACAACATGCGTTAGCACAATCTTATAACACGATTGCTCCAAACCACATCTAAATGGTTCAAGCAGGATAATGTGCCTCTGCCACATTGGGCCTGCTGAGTTGCTACTACAGGGCAAGGAGAAGGTTTTCCCTTTATCTCAGGTTAGGGCACAGTGGCCCCAATGGGTCTGGTAGAGAGGCCCTCCTATCCTGAATTAACTTCAAAGTGTGATGGTTAGGATTGACACATCCCCTACAATGCAGAGTAACTACAGGAGCACGTAAGAGACATTTACGTCGACGGAGTTACAGCACCTCTTAGTGAAAACCGATGGGAAATTCATATTGCAATCCAGAGTAAATTGTTCTTACATCGGAGCGAGGACTCCCTGTAGTTACTCTGGATTGCACTGATCATCCACCAGTGCAGATAGCATGTGCCTCAAACCAGGGCGTCCAGATGCCTGGAAACCCCCAGACAGGTCCGGAATTTGGATTCCTGTCCGGCCTATCCAGGCATGGGGGGCTTGTCCAGGGATTGGAGGCTTGTGTCTGCTTTGCGACCACTTAAAAATGTTGCTCGGAACGGCACGCGCCTGGCTGGGGCACTTTCCCTCTCACCTTCGGCACTGGCCCCAGCCAGGCGCGCTTGAAGGGAGCGGTCTGCAGATGGACGCTCCGCCGCTGCAGACCGCTCCATCTGAGTAGAGAACGCAGCGGGAAGGGAGGCTGTGCACATGTGCACAGCTCTTTCCGAAGGTGGCTGCTCGGACGGCCGCTGTAGGCGCGCGCCGCTCTGAGCAACATTTGTGTCGCAAAGCAGACACAAGCCCCCCATTGCCAGACAAGCCCCCCCATTCTTGGACAAGGTATCCTGCCGGGGGGTGATCTTTTTAAAAACGTAGGACAAAATGTAGGATGTCCATTTAAAAAAATGTAGGACAAGGTCCTCCCAAAGTCTGGATTTTCAATTGAAAATCCGGACTCTTGAGGACCCTTGTCCTACATTTGGAGGTGTACCAGATGTTCACCCTGGCCTCGAACAGGGTGGTTGGCTCAGCAAAACAACTGGTTGTTGTGACCTCCTTGTGGTCCGTCTAACGCTGTTTCACAATATCGTCTCATCATACGACAAAAGCGTATGATTTTCCTGGACAGGGAGGAAATGTGAAAATACAGAAATGATGGACTTGTGGTGTAGTCGGAGGCTGAAGGCGACTCTTCTGATCTCTTTCAGGGTAACGGGTTTCCAGCTGCCTCCTCCCATCGTGAGCACTGGGGTGGTGCTGTCCCTGTGGCTCGTGAGCGATTATGCTGTCAGTGCTCAAGGCTTTCAGGCAAACTATGAAGGTAAGCTCCAATCCCGTTAATTCTTAATGTATTCTTTTTAAAAGATCTCTCTTTCTATTCATCAACTCCAGTTCCCTTTTCTTTTTTTAGGTCCCCAAATTTGTTTCACCACTTCTGAACTCTTATTCCTGAAACTACCCTACAATCCACAGTAACTATGGGAAGACGTAAGAGGCACTTACTCTGGGTTGCTTGATGCATTTCCAATAGGATTCCCATTGGTGGCACCGTAACCACACCGGTGTAAAAGGGCCCGTAGTTACTCTGGATTGTAGGCTATGAGTGCAATCCTAACATAGGCTGGCACAACTAATCAGTCTTCCCGTTCCTTTGGTGATGTCGGGAGGCAAGCGCATGTCTGTACACTGACCTAACACTCCCCCAGGAGTGGCACAGAAGAGTGTTTTGTGACACTTTCAGGTCAGCACAGGACCTAACTGTAGGTTAGGATTGCAGCCTAAAGGAGGAATCCTAATCAATTTAGGCCAGCACAACCCACCAATCACCCCGTTCCCACGATGGCGTGGGGCTGGCGCATGGGACCAGTGCCACAACTTGTGCCAGCCTAACCAGGAGCTAAGATTGCACTGTAAAATTCATACTCCATTAACAGTTGTAAACAATACCGTTTTTCGGGAAAATAGGTGACCGAAGTCTTCTGCTGGCACTCACTTACTATGTTGCTTACTCAGTGACTTACTATGAAGTTATTTGCAATCATAGGCATGTCTACTTGGGGACCACCAAACTCACCCACCGAGGTGCCGATACTTACACAGAGGTTGTGCTACTCTGTTCCTGTGCATTCCCCCTCAAAAAGACCCCTGGTTGTGTATCTGTTACAACTGAAGTGTGCACTCAAGCTGGTGGTTTGCAAACTAGGAGACGCTCCTTCTTACCCTCTATTGTTCCCCCATACTTTCCATACATTTTTTTTACTGACAAAAGTCAGAACATTGTTAAATAACCTGCACTAAAAATATAGATGCTGGGATGCCAAAAGCACTTGTATGGGGTATCAAGAGGCTTGTCATCCTTATGGAAATGGGCTTCATATCTTCATCATAGTTGCAAGATCGATGTAAAGATTTTGTTCCATGCTGTTACAAATTCATGTTGCAAATGAATTTATATGGGGGACGGGTCAGCTTATGGGGGAAATAATTGATGAATAATATGGCTTTCTGTGCTAAGCTTTCCATTCACCCTTCAGAAGGAATGGACAAAACTTCACAGGAGAAAGAGTGTCCTATGGTATACCTATCAGCTCTGGTATACCTATCCTTTGGTATATCTATCAGCTTTTATGGTATCATCAGCTTTTGTGAATTAACCGTCTAATAGACTAGTCCACCCATGAGCTTCCCTGCAAAATACAGGCCCTTTCTCCATCCCGTCCCATCCCATCCCACTCCACCCGTCTCCCAGATCCATGGACTACCACTGCTACTTGGCTTGTGGTGACTCCTGGGTTTGATGATTAAGGTTGGGACCTTCTGCATGCAAAACATTTGATCTCCCATTTGATTTCCCTTTCACAATAATGGGCAATTGACTAGTGTAAAGTACTGAAACAACACCTTTTTAACCAGTGTTTCCCAACTGGTGGTATGTCGGGGATGCTGTCAGAGGATTTCCTGCTACAGGCAGGGGGTTGGACTAGATGACCTACTGGGTCCTTTCCAACTCTAGGATTCTAGGATTCTAGCACAAGCTTTTCTCACTTGAAAAAGTTCTCCCACCAGCACTGAGCCTCTCACTGGTGTCTAGCGTACCGTGGTGTCCCAACAAGGAATTAACTGGAAATGTCAGGTTACAAGCCATGAAGGTTAAATGGTTAAGACACTGTGGTTAAGACACTGCCTGTTAACCAAAAGGCCAGGGTTCGAGACCCGGGTCAGTCCCCACAAGACAGTGTGAGCTCCTGTCCTTAGCCCAGCTCTCCAACGCAGCTGGAAACAATCATATCGTCTCTGCCATTCCAGTGGCGTGGAGAGGGGGGATTTGCTGCTTGGGTAACAGCCTATCCTCCATATCAATCTACCCAGGCCTTTGTGCTTCGCACGCAGCATCAAGCACGATACCATAGTCTTTCAAGACTGATGGATGCCAAGCTAGGAGGGGATGAGGGAGACAACCTCATCTCTCCCCAGATGCAGGTGAGAGAACCTGGATGCAGGTGTCATATCTGCTTCCCAAGTCATCTGGTGGGCCACTGTGAGATCCAGGAAGCTGGACTAGATGGTCTTTGGCTTGATCCAGTGGAGGCTCTTCTTAGGTTATGGTGATACTTGCAGTAGGAAGATAAAGATAGGGAAATGCAGCTTTAAAAACTATTGCTACAGCATATGCTAGGTGGAGTGTATCATAAATAGCCAAGGGCCAGAAAATTTTGCAGAGCAATGGAGGGTGTTCTTTCTTGGGTTGACATCTCTGCCCTCAGGCAGCCTTTCTCTGGGGAAGAATCTGGAAGCTGGTCTGTGACGTTGATCTCCAGGGTCACAAATTACTCCCATAAGCATAATCCATAATATTCTATTTTGCTCTAAAGTATATACTGACCTGTGTTCTGAACTTGCTTTAGGAGACAGCCCTGGCTGTAAACCAGGGAGAGAAAGTGGTGCTGAAAAGTGAGGGCCTGTGCCACCCTCGGAGTCATATGTAGGACAAAGAGATGCTGCTGCAACCTGCACTTCTGTGTCCAAATCTTCCTATAGGATGAAGAAACACCTATGCCCATAGGTTATGACCATATCAAGAGTTTTTTGGGGTCAATCAGAGCAGTCAGAACCAATGACTAAGGGCGCAATCCAGAGTAACTATGGGGAGTCCTTGCTCCATGTAAGAACAATTTACTCTGGATTGCAACATGAATTTCCCATAGGTTTTCACTAGGTGGTGCTGTAACTACGTCAGTGTAAATCTCTCTTATGTGCTCCCTTAGTTACTCTGGATTGTAGGGCAACTATGCAATCCTAACCTAGGCTGGCACAACTTGTCGGTCTTCCATTCCCATAGCATATGTTTGTGCACTGGCCTAACCCACCCTAGGAGTGGTTAAAAAGTGTCTTATGGCACTTTTGTGACACCCCCAGGTCAGCACATGACTTATGCCTGGGTTTAGACCAGCCTAACTGGAGATTAGGATTGCAGCCAAAGAGATATGGGAGAGTCTTCCTCCACTGGAGACCTTCAAGCTGGGTCTCCACAGGCCAAGGCCAGCATAGTGGAGATGCTGTAGCAGAATTTCCTGTATAGAAAAAGAGCTATGGCTACAATCCAGAGTAACTACAGGACCTTTTACACTGATGTAGTTACGGTGCCACCTATGGGAAACCTATGAGAAATGCAGAGAGCAATCCAGAGTAAGTGCCTCTTACGTCTTCCCGTAGTTACTCTGGATTGTAGGTATGTTTTCTCAACTAAGATGGACTTGATGACTTCTGGACTTGATGACTTCTCAACTCTATGTTTCTTGCCTCTGTCCACTGATGAGCATTACAGTACATTGCAGTGAGAAGGTGATGCGCCAATGCTGTTTATATAAGACACTCAGGGCACAATCCTAACCAATTTAGGCCAGCACAACTTTCCCGTCTCTTAATTCCTGCAGTGCCATGAGGAGGCTGGCACATTTCTATGCACCAGACTAACCCCACCACCCCCCAAGGAGTGATGCAGAACACTTTTGTGACACCACCAGGCCAGCATGGGAGTTGTACTGGGACTTGTGTCGGCCTAACTGGGGTTAGGATTGCAGTCTTGATGAATAGTTGTGGATTTGTTAATATTGAGGGGTGGAAAACTGAGGCAGTAGCCGACTTGGGGAACTCACCCCAAAGTCCTCCTTCATGTGTGTCATTGAAATGAACCATATTGTTTGTATAGTGAGGTTTGAGACCTCCAGCACGCGCCCTCAGAGGCTCAGCAGCTTCTCCAGCTGCTTGCGCCGGCTCTCCAGGCTGCGGAGGAGGCGCGCGGTGGCACAACATGGTGGGCACAACCTCCAGCGTGTGCCGTCAGAGGCTCTGCACCCTCTCCAGCTGATGGCGCTGGCTCTCCGGGCTGCGAATGAGGCGCACAGCGGCAAGACATGGAGCCCACTGAAGCCAAGCCCCTCCTCAGACTCAGGTACTTCTTTGTGGGCCATACTTCTGAGTAGACATGCCCAGGATTGGGCCCTGAGGCTACAAGGCCAGCCACACTTTCCTGCTGTTGCTGCATTTCCCACCCTCGGCTTATACTCGGGTCAATAAGTTTTCCCAGTATTTGTGGTAAAATTAGGTATCCCGGCTTATAGGGTCGGCTTATACACGAGTATATACGGTAAGTACAGTGGTGCCTCACATAACAAATGCATGCCATTCAGGAGGTGGCGCAGAGGTGAGCAAGTGCAGGCAGAATGTGGGGAGGAGGCACCACGGGCGAGCTGCACTGCAGGCGCCTCCTGCAGGTGAGCGTATGTGTGTCTGTGTGTGTGCCATCTAGGAGGTGGCGGAGAGGCGGGCAAGTGGAGGCAGGAGGTGGAAGAGGCGCTGCGGGCGAGCTGCGCTGTGGGCACGTCCTGCAGATGAATGTGTGTGTTTGTGTCTGTGTCTTGTGTGTGAATATTTTTTGGATTGTGGAACCAATCGTTTGAGTTTCCATTATTTCCTATGGAAAAATCCGCTTCACTTAAAGAGCGTCTCACATAAAAAGCATGCTTCTGGAAGGAATTAAGCTTGATATGTGAGGCACCGCTGTAATGTTCATGTGGGCCACATATATTGTAAATTAGATTTGTTACTACTGTTTACTACTGCGTGCTGCAATCCTAACCCCTGATTAATCTGTCGCAGGTCCTGGCACAAATCCCGTGGGGGTCTGGGGGTGACACAAAAGTCTGCACCTCTCCTGTGCGGGTCAGGCCAGTGTAGAGATATGCACCATCCTCCCCACACCACCACAGATTCCTTTTCTCATATTAAGTGTCAGGACCCCATTTCTGGTGTCTCTCACATCGATCCTCCAAGGAAAATAACACGGGAAGATGGAAAGATCAGATAACTAACAGTGCAATCCTATTATCAGAAGAAAGGTCCACTGAGTTCAATGTGGCTTACTCCCAGGAAAGTGCTTTTAGGATTGCAGCCTGCTATCCCCCATTTAGGCCAGCCTTTGGTATCTCCTTCAGATCTCTTTCCAGACCCCTCATTAATAATCAAATGACCTCTGGAAGTGATTGGAAATATCTTCTGGTCATAACTGGTAGTGTTCTGAGATGTGGGGATGGGTGCACTTTGGGAAGAAAAGCAGAGTACACAGCTAATAAAAAAATAAATAATAATAATGTTTTGTATGGGATGATTGTTGTTGATGTTGTTGCATGACTGCCTCTCTACAACAGTAGTAAAAACAGTTTTTAAAACAGTGATTTGCAGTGGCCATTTGTGTTGAGTCAAATCCATGTGTAATGAGGTTGGAGCTGTGTTCTATCCATGTACCCCAAACATATTATGGGTTCCTCAGTTAGGCTGCAATCCTATAAACACTTTCTTGGGAGCAGACCCCATTGAATACAATGGGACTTACTTCTGAGAAGGTATGAATAGGATTGCAATGTTAGACAATAGGACTGGTTTCTTGGAAAGACCACATCCTTGATGAATTCTACCTACAGGGTGCAGAAGCAGGATTGTTCTGGGGCGCTGGCTGCAATCCCATAACACTTACCTGAGAGTAACAGTGCAATCCTAAGCATGTCTACTCAAAAAGTAAGTCATATTCTGCAATAATATTTACTCCCAGGTAGTGTGAAAGGAAAATATTTACTCCCAGGAAAGTATGGTTAGGATTGTAGCCTAACCCTACAATCCAGAGTAACTACAGGAAGACATAAGAGGCACTTACTCTGGATTGCTCTATGCATGTCCCATAAGTTTCCATAGGTGGCACCGTAACTACATCAGTGTAAAAGGTCCCATAGGCACTCTGGATTGTAGACTAACCCCCAAATCCAGAGTAACTACAGGAGCATATAAGAGACTTTATGGGCACCTGTAGTTACTGCACCATTGGAAATTCATATTGGAATCCAGAGTAAGGGCACAATCCAGAATAATTATGGGGAGTCCTTGCTCCGATGTAAGAAAAATTTACTCTGGATTGCAGTATGAATTTCTCATAGGTTTTCACTAGGTGGTGCCATAACTAATAACTAAGGCTTGACAAATGTCTCTTACGTGCTCCCGTAGTAACTCTGGATTGTAATGCAAGTTGTTCTTAGACCGAAGCAAGGACTCTCCGTAGTTACTCTGGATTGTTCCCTAAGGGCACAATCCAGAGTAACTACGGGGAGTCCTTGCTCCGGCGTAAGAACAATTTGCTGTGGATTGCAGTATGAATTTCCCATTGGTTTTCATTAGATGGTGCCGTAACTACGAGTACACGTAATGTCTCTTACGTGCTCCCGTAGATACTCTGGATTGTAGGGCCAGTCTCAAAGAACTGAATGGGATTTACTTCTGAGTAGAGATGCATAGGATTGCACCCACATTCCCACTTGGAGTGATGAGCTGGTGTGATCCCAAGAGGATTCCCCTAATTTCTGCAGCGCAATGGGGTTCCAGGGCAGATGTGGGTGGATGGGGGCGGCTTCTTGATATAAAGGATTCATTCAAACCCGAATAAAAAATGGAAAACTCTCTTTTAAGATTCTGCTTCTCCAGAGAGACAAAAAATTCTTTGGAAGCTTTATAGAAATGCAAATAAATGATTGGAGTGACTTGGCTCCGAGGCAAGTGCCAAACTATTGCTTGTGGGATTAGGTATGCTGCGCGCATAGGTACCATGTGAAATTAATTACAATCACCACCACAGCATACCTGATGAATATATAGCGAGGTGACATTTAAAATAAATTGAGTGAGTGTTTTGCAGTAAGTGGGAAATCAGTATGGATTCCGTTTCACATCCTGGTTAATACCAACAACAGTTCATCATGAGTGGAAGGCAAGGCTGGCTTTATTTTTTACAAGAGCCTATTAATATCACGTGGATGACAGAACCGCATTATCATGTACGGATTGATGCCTCTTGGCTGTCCCGTTGGTGGCATGGAGGGCATAAGAGAGAAACTGGGGCAGGGGCTATTGGTGGTGGGAGAGGAATTTAGTGCCCAGCATTGAAGATTTGCTCCCGATTGCAAGGCCAATAACAAAAGAGCCATTCTAGAAAGCAATGAAGCAGTAGGTTCTTATTAAATAAAACTTTTTATTAAATAAAACTTTAATAATGTTGCAGAGATCTGCCTTCTTAAAATGTTCAAACCACTGAATGGGGGAGAAAAGGGGGGAAGACTTCCTTCCTCCACTATCTGGCTGGCTTCAAGTGTCCTGAATGGGATCCTATCTACAATTTCCTGGGAGTAAGGCCCATAGAACACAATGGGACATACTCAGAGTTGGGGCCCGCCTCGCCCAACAACCAGGTTGCCGGAGGTCAAACCGGTGGGGCGGAGGTCAGGGGGTGGGGCCGGGTGCGCCTGGGTGGTGCGAAGGGCGGGGCGGGGGGTGGGCCCCAACCCCGGCACACTGTGCATGCACTAACCCCCTGCGCACGCACAGTGGGTAGGCCGTACTACGCACATGCCGACCTTGGTGCTTGTGCAATGTGTCTCTTCCAGCTGGAGGAGACACACTGTGTGTGTGCCAAGGTTGGCGTGTGTGCAGTGCGTCTCCCAGCGTGCGAACTGGCACGCTGGGTTTTCTGGCCCCTCCCCCCCGCTGCTACTGGTTCGGTAGCGGCGGGATTTGGGAAACAACCGGTTCAGGCGATCCAGCCCGAACTGGCCTGCGCCCACCCATGGACATACTTCTGAATAGACATGCTTAGGATTGTGCCCTAGGACTTTTAAGAGCAGTACAGGGTGATTCAAAAAGAATGGGACAAAAAGGGACAAGTATGTTTTCTTTTGGTCCCATTCATTTTGAATCACCCTGTACTTTATCTTTGGTGTGCTGATTAATGTGCCCATCCTGGCTATTGATAAGCTAATCACAGGGCTGGATTTTTGGAGCTTTAATGGGTGGCAAGGAGAAGGAAGATTCTGGAATGGATCCCAGAATAGGCTTGCACTTACTTCCAAGGAGACTTCAGGTAGAGTGGCTGAATGCTCTCTTGGATGCTTGAAGTGTGCGGCACTGGAAGGCTACAATCCTCTGCACACTTTGCTGGGAGCAAACCACATTGAACATATCAGGACGCTCTTTTTGAGTAGACCCACTTAGAATTGGGTGGTGACTTTTGTTCAAAGTGCTCCCCATGTCAGTCAGTCAGTCAGTCAGTCAGTCAGTCAGTCAATCAATCAATCAATCAATCAATCAATCAATCAATCAATCAATCAATCAATTCTACAGTGAACAAATTACATATTTCAGTGTTTTAATTCAGGTGATTTACAATCCTTTTCATCTCATGGCACACCAAGTACTAAAATTGACAAGGCGCACCATATTGCTGGTGGGAGGGGAGGTTCAGTTCCTCAGTAACCCCATTAATAAATGATGTCTTTTTAATAAATAAATTGTCCAAACTCCCATGGCACACCTGTGGACCACCCACGGCATACCACTGGGCCATGGGATACATAGGATCACTGTTTTACACCTTGCCTTTCCTCTCCGTACTCAGGTTGTGCAAGTTGGTGTATAACGTCAGTTGTTCCTTGGTATCCATTCCAAGGCCCGTCACAGATATTTAAACCTTCAGATAAGGCAAAACTGAAGCTGAAAATAATTAGCTTTCTCAGGGAAGGCAACAGCCCACCATCCAAAGTGCACCTCCAGCTTTAACGGTATCACCAGATCCATCATCTTCATGGGATGTTGGGTACTGGCCAATAATTCCCCAGAAGAATGGGATATGATTATACACATATGATACACTCGCATACTGGCTTACCCCCAAATCCAGAGTAACGACAGGAGCATGTACGATAGATAGACAGACAGACAGACAGACAGACAGACAGATGTAAGAGATTTTATGTGCACCCAAAGTTATTGCACCTCCTAGTGAAAATCTATGGGAAATTCATATTGCAATCCAGAGTAACTTGACTCCCCATGGCTACTCTGGATTTCACCCTAAAACTTGATGCAACATTTATTCATTATATGTACCAAACTATAGTACAGGGTCCATTGGACCCTTGAAATAATAGGTGATGCAAAAATAAGTAGGTAAACGCCAGGTTAAACACGTCACAATTGTTTGGGAGGGTTAGTGCAGTTCTTTATTTTAAATAAATTGTTGAAATTATACTTTATTATAAACTTTTTCTTTGATCTGTCATTATGGGGTCCTATAATTTTCCTGTTTGATACTGTCACTTCTGGCCATAACATATCAGTGACATTCCTTCTGGTGGTGACTATCCCAAGGGATTCAATTTTCAATTTTATTTCAATATTTATTTATTTTATTTATGCAATATTTATATTCATAAATATATGAATATGGGCTGTGAGTGGCGCAAGCGGTAAAGATGCTGTGCCTGTTAACCAGCAGGCCAGGGTTCGATTCCCGGGTTGGCCCCACAAGACAGGGTGAGCTCCTGTCCTTAGCCCAGCTCTGCGACGCAGCTGGATCTATTCATATGGGCTCTGCCTTTCCATTGGAGTAATTCAGTGCTGTGGAGAGGGGGGGATTTGCTGCTTGGGGAACAGCCTATCCTCCATAACAATCCAACCCAGGCTTTCGTGCTTTGCATGCAGCATAAGCACAATACCATAGTCTTTCAAGACTGACGGAGGCCTGCTTTTTTATATTCATAAATATTTATGAATATTTTTTCAATATTCAATTTTATCTATCTATCTATCTATCTATCTATCTATCTATCTATCTATCTATCTATCTATCTATCTATCTATTTATTTATTTATTTATTTATTTATTTACATCCTCGGCCAGCATAAACAGATTCTAGAAAACAATACAGATAATAAATAAAACTTTAAAAGGAAAACTTTAAAAAAGTAAAATCTTAGCAAATAAGAACACAAATGGCAAGAGAGTGTCGTTGTGGCTCCCAGCATTAAAGCATTTGAGAACCAATGAGTTGCATGATTAATACCAGCGCCACTTGCGCTTGTCTCCTCTGCGGCTTTTCCACATTAACAGTCTCCAAACTAGTCTCCATTGTTGCTTTGGGTAAAACTCAAATGGCAGCTGTACTTTGCTGAAACGGAGGTATTATTCCGAAATGTCACCGCGGAGGAACAAAAGAGAGCAAGGCCACAAGGTGCGCGGGAGTGTGTTGTGAAGCCGAAATTTTGCCGGCATGACAGCTCACAATACTTAAATTGATTAATGAATGGGAAGCAATCCGTCGATGTGCTCAAACATGGACTTACAATGGGATGCTCTTTAAGCGGCAAGGCAACATCTGCCTCTTAATGTCACAGACAACCTTCGCTTTGCTCCGTCAGTCCTTTGGTAACGTTCTGCATCTTGCCGGGCAGATGGCAACGGAAGAAAAATTTCAGCAGCAAAACTCTTTGCAAAACTCAGTAGTATAACAAATTGCGCAGCGTTTGTCAAACTGGGTGTCGGGATCCGTTTGGTGGGTCACGGCCCACTTTCTGGTGAGTCCCATAGAGTCTCCTATGAAAACACAGGTGATGAAATAGACAACTGAACCTATTCAAAACGTCAGCTGCTGAAGACGATTCCTGGGAGTAAGACCCATTGAACACAATGGGGCTTACTTATGAGCAGACATGGTTAGACCATGGTTAGACATGGTTAGACCAGGTTGAAAAATCATGGTTTTCATGGTTAGACATGGTTAGGATTATTTGCCCGGCAAATAGATGAGATCCTGCGCTTTGTAGGTTTATGTCAATACAGGCCCAACCTTGTTCAACAGGGGTTTTGTATACGTAGATTTCACTCAACGCTTTCACATAGGTCACTAAAGAATGTGCTCCTAACACCTCATTGATTCCAGTATGTGTCATAACAACACCCCATTGGACCTTTGAACAATAAGAGCACAATCCTAACCATGTCTACTCATAAGTAAGCCCCATTATGTTCAACGGGTCTTACTCCTAGGAAAGTGTCTTTAGGATTCCAGCCTATGGGTACAATCCAGAGTAACTACGGCACCTTTTACACTGACGTAGTTACGGTGCCCCAATGGGAAACCAATGGCAGATGCATAGAGCAATCCTGAGTAAGTGCCTCTTATGTCTTGCCCTAGTTACTCTGGATTGTAGGGTTAGCCTTACTGGTCAGCTTTGAGTTGAAGATATCCATTTTTGGCTGCAATCCTAAAGACACTTTCCTGGAAGTAGGACCTATTGATCACAGTGGGGCTTACTTTTGAGTAGGCAAGGTTAGGGTTGTGCTCATCGTTACATGCGGCAGTTTCGTACGTGTTATTTTTTCCTGGTTTATTGGCCATAACATTTGCTAGAATACCGATAATGCAGCTTTTCCAATGATACATGACATGATAATATTATTCATAACAATTTTTTTGCAAGTATTTCTATAAATTTGGCCATTAATGGTGGGTTACACTTAGGGTAAAATCCAGAGTAAGCCAGAGTAAAATCCAGAGTAAATCCAGAGTAAAATCCAGGTAAAACTGGAGTCCTTGCTCCAGTGTACGAACGACTTACTCTGGATTCCAATATGAATTTCCCATAGGTTTTCACTAGGTGATGCAGTAACTACGGGTGCACGTAAAGTCTCTTACGTGCTCCCGTAGTTACTCTGGATTTGAGGGTTAGTGTGTCCTGCACCCTCAGTGATGCCAATGAGTTACAAATACTGTGTGTGTCCCCCAGTCAAATGTCCTTAACATTCAAATCATACACAGATGGTATTATTAAAGTGGCAGCTTCTGTTGATGGGATGGAATATAGTGGGACCGAGGGATGAAGATGGCTGCGAAGATACCCAGACGTGCACCACACGGAAGAGAAAGTCCACAATATCTTTAAATGGAAATATTTCAGTTAAGTCAAAAGAAAAATACAATCAACCTTTGCAAGATTTATCTGTTGAGGGAATAAAACAAATGAAGTCAGGGCAAATGAGGGTTGGCTGTGTGGGGAAAAATCTAGAATATGAAAATTATCAGAAAGACAGATTAAAAAATCCCGGAAGACCAGAACGGTGCTTGTGCGGATGTAATTGCATCAGACAAACTGAAAATTGCTCATCAACAGGGGAATTTCTAAGTGTTGAAGGTTGAGAGCAGCCGTCGCTTAAATAACCAAAGCTATAGGCATTTCTTACGTATGCACCGCCTGAAAGCCATTGCTCTGGTTTGCAAAGTAGGAACTGCCGGTGCAGAACCAAATTAGAACGAAAGCATAATTTGATCCAATGTTCCAGAGCTATGACATGTCTGCCAGCCCTCCTGCCAGGCTACCACCTAGCTGTGCCAGTGCTGTGCCAGTGCCGTCCAGGCACCCCTTCTCCAGTGATCCATGATCTGTGTGGACCTCGCTGGTGGAGAAGCAAGGGCATGTGGTGGGAGGTGGGAAATTGGTGTTTCAGGGTGGAGGGAGGGAGGAAAGAGGGTAGGCGAGATATGGGCCAGATGGAGGGAGGGAGGTGGGTCCGAAGGATATCGGGGAACAATTCCTGGTGGTGATGGAGGTCCAGCATTGGACTAGATTGCCAAGGGAGTTGTGGACTCTCCTTCATTTGGGATCTTCAAGCGGAGGCTTGACGTATACCTGTCAGAGATGCTCTAGGACAGTGGAATTCAAGTGTTTCAGCCTGGGACCCCTTTCTATGGATGACAATCTCCAGGACCCTTCCATCACTTTCATGATGGGATGTGTCATTAAAGGCGTCCCATTGCCAGATTCGAAGATGGCTGCATCCAAATTTTGAGACCCCCCTGAAATGAAGTTGCAGCCCTCCAAAGGGATCCTGAACCCCAGTTTGAATACCACTGCGCTAGGAGGATTTTCTGCTGTCTACAGCAGTGGTTCTCAATCTTCCTAACGCCGTGACCCCTTTATAAGTTCCTCGTGTTGTGGGGACCCCCAACCATAAAATTATTTTCGTTGCTACTTTATAACTGTAATTTTGCTACTGTTATGAATCGTAATGTAAATATCCGATATGCAGGATGTAATTTCATTGTTACAAATGAAATGTGTGTTCTATGCACACATTGAACACAATGGGATGTATTTCAGAATAGGCATGCATAGGATTGGGCCCTGAGGCTGAAATCCTATCCACATTTACATGGGAATAAAGGCCCCCTGACTATAATGGGATTTATTTCAGAGTAGGCATGCATAGAATTGGGCCTTGAGGCTGTCAGCCCCAGAGCATGCGCAGCTAGAGCCAGAGGTCTGGCAAGCCTGACCTGGCCCCCTACACCAGGGTTCTTTAGGTGACCCCCAGAAAAGCTCTAGGCGACCCCCAAAGGGGTCCCAACCCCCACTTTGAGAAACAGTGATCTACAGTATTTGTACACTGCTTTTCAACTAAAAAGTACACAAAGCAGTTTACAAGAAAATGAGAAAAATAATAGCTAATTAATACTGGTAAAGGATTGGACTAGATGACCTCTAGGCCACCTTGAGGTCCTCTAGAAGTCATAGATTACCTCTATGACCACTGCTTATCCAAATCTAATACCTTTGTGAAGTCCTCTCAATAAGCGGAGCTCATAGACTCATAGAACTGGAAGGGACCTAATAGGTCAGTCTAATTAATCCCCTAATAAATCTTAATAAATCCTTCTAGAGCATCTCTGACAGGTGCTTGTCGAGCCTCTGATTGAAGATCCCCAGTGAAAGAGAGTGCAGATTGGTGCAGAAAAGAGTCGCCCCATTGTGTCTCCTTCCCCCAAAGTCCCCTACCCCCACGTTAACAGTAGGCAGCCCAAGGTAGGGGTTCTGGTGCCGTTTGAGCTGTGCCACTGCGGACTGCTCAGGATTGTGCTGCCCAACGTTAATTACAGTATACCTTTGTGGTTGTTCTGTTCCCACTTGCAGATGGGCAGCTGAAGTTGAAGCCACAGTTTTTTACGGTTGCGGTGAAACCTGGAGCCAGGCCAGTCGCCATACTCTTGAGCCAATGGGAGTAAACATGGTATCAAACCATTGACAAGACAGACTTGCTGTAGCCTTGAGCATGGCTTTTAATCTGTTTTCTGGGGGATCCTGGAATTCATCAGAGGCTTATGCTAGGTTTCTGGCTGACATAATCAATAATAGTCTGCTGGCTACCCAGACAGACAGCTTGATCAATATCCACGGTTTCGGATCTTCTGCTATGTTGAGTCAGCAGGAGAAACAATGGATGAATTCTGGGGTACACACTAAGGCTGCAATCCTAAAGACACTTTCCTGGGAGTAAGACCCATTGAACACAATGGGGCTTACTTTTAAGTAGACAGGATTAGGATTGTGCTCTAAGCCGAGGTCCAGCAAATACTGTTCATTGCTTTCAAATATCCAAAGCACTAGGAAACATCTTGACGGAAACCCAAAAGGTCGGTCCAGTATTGCGATGCAGGCACACTCTGGTCTGGGAGATTTGTGCCCCCCCCCCCCAGACAATTCATAACAACAGTGGTACCTCACCTAAAGAACTTTATTCGTTCCAGAGGCATGCTTTTTAAGTGAAACACTCTTTAAGTGAAGCGGATTTTCCCACAGGAAACAATGGAAACACAGACAATTGGTTCCACAACCCCCAAAAAGCAGCAGCAGGCCTCCGTCAGTCTTGACAGACTATGGTATCGTGCTTGGCGCTGCACACGCTGCATGCGAAGCACGAAAGCCTGGGTTGGATTGCTATGGAGGAGAGGCTGTTACCCAAGCAGCAAATCCCCCCTCTCCACACCACTGAATTAGTCCAATGGAAAGGCAGAGCCAATACGATTGGATCCAGCTGGCGTCGCAGAGCTGGGCTAAGGACAGGAGCTCACCCTGTCTTGTGGGGCCAACCCGGGTCTTGAACCCGGCCTGCTGGTTTACAGGCACAGCGTCTTAATCACTTGCGCCACCCACAGCCCTAAGCAGTCTCCTAATACATAAGCATAAGCAGTCTGTCCAAGCATAATTTCTTTATATATACAGCACTTAGGACTGCACCCGTTCTCTATTGCATCTTATAATAATTGTAGCATGCAGGCAAAATAGATTCAGATATCAGAGTGCATCATCTACCTTGTTGTTCTGATTTTGCATGAATGATGGGTTCGGGCAAAGCGGGGAGAGTTCTAAATTTACTGGCACTGAATATTCAAATGTTGGTTAAGTAGGCCAAGATGTGATTTGCAAGTCTTAGCTTGGGGTGACATTATTTTTTGTTCTCAGTTTTCAGGCCACCATCAGGCGACATAGTGCCTGGGATAGTTAACCCCAGACCTCACTTGGCTAGTGTTGCTTCTCTGCGCATGGCAAGTTCTGTTTGCAACTTGATGCTCTGGCACCATTGGGAAGAGAGGATGCAATTCTGGGGGAAGGATTGGTGATCTAATTAGAACGGATAATACTGATGTATATTATGCATTTCTTGAGTGCTTCCTCCAGGTCACTTGCATTATCAACATAATCCCGAGAAAAGCCCTATAAAGGAAATCAGAATTGACCCCAAAGTGCAGAACTGGAGGCTACAATTCAAATGTAATAAGTCCTGATCTGTTGTTTAAAAAATCAGCCACGTTGGGCTTTGGGTTTTCTCTCTCTCTCTCTCTCTCTCTCTCTCTTTCTCTGCATCCCTTTCATCTCCTCCGAATTGAGTCCTATAGGATGCTTGGGGGTTTCACAAGGTGCCAGGCTTCAGTGGGCTGTCCAAGATGCTTCTCCAAGGTGGCATCAATACTGAAGGTGACCTTTGCTGCAACCATGCTTTGTTGAACCCCCTTACCCCTTGGTGATCTATTACCCCTTACTATCACTGATCACTCCCAGGGTCTAATGGACCCTGTACTATAGTTTGGTACATATAATGAATAAATGTTGCATCAATTTTTAGTATGGGACCCTGTAGGAAGTGTTTTGTTTTCAATGGAATTTATTATTATTATTATTATTATTATTATTATTATTATTATTATTATTATTAGATAAGAAATGACTTTTAACTGCTAATTAGACAGTTATAAATCCAAACGCATGAATTTTGTATCACCGATTACTTCCAGGGTCCAATGGACCCTGTACTATAGTTTGGTACATATAATGAATAAATGTTGCAACAAGTGTTAGTATAATTATTTTTATTGTGAAACATTGTGAAATTATGAATTTTGATTATAATTTTAGCAGAAACAGAATCCTGTGACTTGCATTTTGATGAGTCATAACAAAGAAAAACCAGTGAAGAGTAACATGGGTCTGATGGACCCTGCCAGTATTCAATGCTATAATTTGAATTTACAGAAAAAAAAATGTAAATTCAAATAATTCATGCTTTTGGATTTATAACTGTCCAAGGGCAAAATCCAGAGTAACTACAGGGAGTCCTTGCTCCAGTGTAAGAACAAATTACTCTGGATTCCAGTATGAATTTCCCATAGGTTTTCACTGGGTGGTGCAGTAACTTTGGGTGCACGTAAAGTCTCTTACATGCTCCTGTAGTTACTCTGGATTTGGGGGTAAGGCCCATATCCTAAAGTCAAATTAAACTCTTTGCTCCGGAGCAGTTAAGGTGACTGTCCATAAAATAACACTAGAGGGTGACGTAACTGCGTGGACCCGTAACTGCTATGTATTTTCCATAAAAATGTCACAAGTTCTTATCAAATAATAATAATGAATAATGAATAATAATAATGAATTCCATTTAAAAACCCTGTCTGTAGTAAGTAATGGATAAGCAGGGAGCAGGGGCTTTGTGGGTAGGTATATAGGATACCCACACAAATATAGGATCTGTGGATATGGGGATGGATCCACATAGTTGCATGGAAGACTTTGCCCCATGCCGTGATCTGGATTGGTCGACCGGTTTGCTGGTCCCAACGCACCTTATTTACAACATAGTTTTCTGTTTCAGATCATGAGTGGGGCTGGATTCTCACCCCCCCCCCATCCTAGCCACTCATGAAACTGCCTCTGTATCTTTATAGCCCTGCTGTTTTCCTTTCTGAGAGACCAAAATGTGTCTGCTGGGAAAGCGGACTTTTTCCACTTATTTCTGCCATTATGTCCTTTGCGGCGAGGAATATTGTCAGCGTAACGTCCCATTTCAATAAACACTCAAGCAGATGCCCAGATTTTTTTCCCCCCATTACAACTTCAGATTAAAACAACTCCCCAGGGGTACTTGGAACTTGGAGCCAAGCCTCTTCCACGTGCGCGCACGCTTTTTTCCTTCTCCCCGTTCCTTCGACTTTGTTAAGCTGTACAAAAAAGATTTTTATTACTTAAATCAGCTTCCAGCCACTGTGACTTAATATAGTAACTAATTGATTTTTTCTTAAGTCCGGAAAGGCAGTGAAGTTTAATAGCATTTGCTGAATCAGCTAGTATAGGAAAGGGACAGAGTGGAGTAAGAGTTGCTTGCAGACATGAACCATTTCCTCCAAGTGTAAGTGTGGGGGCCAGGCTTAGAACGGATGATCCTATTTATCCCATGGATTTTATATTCCTCATTTTTGTAATGTGCATTTTTGTAATGTGTAATATGTTTTGTAAAACATATTGAAATGTGATGGTGCTGCACTGGAGTAAGAGGTCCATCCCTTCAATGCTAGGCAATTCTTACACAATATACATTCAGCAGAATGGGAGGTAAATGGTATCTCATCTATATTGCAACCATACATGAGATCAGTGGTGGGAATGAAATAAATTAACATGTTCTCTATCCTAATAACTTAAGTTAGCAACAGGTTCTGTGTCCCATTAGTAACTGGTTCTCAGAACCAGGTGCTCATTAGCAAAGGATTCTCTAGAACCTGTGAGAACCCCCTGAAGCCCACCACTGGATCTCATGTATGGTTTCACAGCACTTGGCAGCCTAGGTCTTGAACAGGAGGATTGTGAACACCACCAGGACAAAAGGAGAGAAGTGGGGTTTCTTCACCATTCCCACGAGTCGTTGCTCAGAATCTGACCTTAAGGGGGGGAGCAGTGACTGAGTTGGACAGATCAGTTGTAGACCCTCACATGAAGCTGAAGCCTGACCAGTCCAGGCTCAGAGTTGGAGCCCGGCTGAAGCATTACGAACCATAATGATTGGAGCCTGGCTTAACTGTAGTTGGAGCCCGGCTGAACCATCCACTGTGGTTGAACCCTTCAAAGAACCAACTCTTGCCAAGAAATTTCTGCCCCATGAGTGTGGATGCCAGACCTGGCAGTGGGTCCAGAGAAAGGCAAGAGCAGAAAGGAGCTATGCAAGACTCCTGACTCTTTGATCTTCTCCATGCTTCACCATGATCTAGCTGCCTTGGGTTCCCTTTTATTAGAGAAGAAAGGCAGGATATAAATGAAATAATAATAATAATAATAATAATTATTATTATTATTATTATTATTATTATTATTATTATTATTATTATTAATAATGATGATGATGATGATGATGATGATGATGATGATGATGATGATGTAATCAATTTCATTGAAAATGCAATGAAAGTTATGGACTTGTCAACATGAGACGGGGAATCTTCCAGGGGGACTCATTGTCCCCATTGCTGTTTGTCATCGCGATGATCCCTTTGTCAGTGATCCTACAGAAAGCGAATCTGGGCTACCAAACTGCCAAATACTCACAGAAAATTTCCCATCTATTGTACATGGATGATTTGAAGCTCTACGGAAAGTCAGAAGCAGAAATCCAGTCACTCACCAATACAGTCCGAGTCTTCAGTACCGACATCAACATGGAGTTTGGCCTGGACAAATGTGCCACAGTGGCACTAAAGAAAGGGGAAGATCACGGAAAGTGATGGCATTGAAATGCCGAATGGCCAAACCATTAAATGCCACCAGCCTGAAGCCTACAAATACCTGGGCATGCTGCAGCTGGACAATATCAAGCACGGGCACGTAAAAACTGTGGTCAGCAAAGAATACATACAAAGGGTTAGAAAAACTTTGAAGAGCAAATTGAATGGCGGGAACATCATAAAGGCTATAAATACCTGGGCCATACCTGTAGGTAGGTATGCTGCTGGCACTGTGAACTGGACACAGAAGGAACTGGAGGACTTGGATAGGAAAACAAGGAAGTTAATGACCATTCACATTTACATCCACGTAGTGATGTTGACAGGCTGTACCTGCCTAGAAGATCAGGGGCAGAAGACTTTTGCAGGTGAAGCAGTCGGTGGAAGAAGAAAAACATGCCCCGGCAGATGATGTGCGGGAGAGCCAGGAATCTGCTCTGACTGAAGTCAGCAGGAGAAAGTTGTTGAAAGTGCAGCAGACCAACTGTGAATACCACAAAAGTGCAATTCAGGCTCGGACTGCCAGTTGGCAGAATAAAGCACTGCATGGCCAGTTCCTTGCCAAGATTGAAGGGAAAGTGGATCAGGATAAGACCTGGTTGTGGCTGAAGAGTAGAACACTGAAGAAGGAGATGGAAGGCCTGAGACTTGCTGCCCAAGAATAGGCAATCAGGACAAATTATTATTATTATTATTATTATTATTATTATTATTATTATTATTATTATTATTATTATTATTATTATTATTTCAAAATGTCAAGTGGGTGTTTATCCTAATTATGTTTTAGGCTGCAATCCTGATGTGCAGTTGGGCTAGCCTATCTTCACTGCGATGGTCTAATTCTAAGATAGGCCAGCCTACCTACACCAGAGAAGGCTTGGGCCAGTGTAAGGGCACAATCTAGAGAGTAACTACGGGAGCAGTACGAGACATTATGTGCACCTGTAGTTACTGCGCCACCTAGTGAAAACCTATGGGAAATTTATATTGCAACCCAGAATAACTTGTTCTTACTCCAGAGCAAGGACTCCCTGTAGTTACTATGAATTTCACCCTTAGTTTACTGAGGCTGGCCCAAGACAAAGGGATCTGGGCCAGCTTTGCAGGGCCAGCCTATACAGTTCAGCAGGGCTGTGTTGAGGGCATGTGGGGCAGGGGTTGGAACAATACAGTTAGGATGTAACCAGCGCCTATTTCCAGGGCAGACATCTCAGCATCTCAGAGTTAGGCCACCTCAGGAGCAGGAATAAATCCGAGTAGACCCATAGGGGCCCATGACAAGCCAGAGTAAAAATGGAAGCAAAATAAAAAAAGTTATAGGTTTTATGCTAGCCTAAGAACCTCTCCTGCTTCTCAACCTCAGGACATGGCACCAGCCCAGTGAACATGTGCACAGTGCCCTTGTGCTGCAATAGTTAGGCAGTCCTAGAGACCTCCAAGCCCTGTGGATTTGGCCTGTGAGCTCAGGATACGGTCTACCTACAGTACAATCCAGAGTAACTACCGGAGCTCTGACGTCAACGTAAGAAAAATTTACTCTGGATTGCTCTATGAATTTCTGATAGGTTTCCACTAGGTGGTGCCGTAAGTACGTCAACGTAAATGTCTCTTATGTTGACATAAGCGCTCCTGTAGTTACTCTGGATTATGCTGCTAGTCCATCTTAACTGGGCCATTTTTCTGGCCTAATGTCAGGATTGCACCCTTAATTTCTTCTTTAGAACCTCCTTCGCCTTGCCCGCTGCTCCAGGCTTGCCGTGTCTGTGAATTCATTCTCTATTGGTGTGGTCTTTGTTACCGAAAGTCGTGGTGCCTCGTGCTGCCCTCCACCACAACTACTTGGCTGGGGAAATGGGGGTCACACTTTTGGAAGTGAGAATGGCAGGAGGGGACGGGTGCTTGAAAGAGGCACTTGACCACCTCTCCGGAAGGAGCAGAGATCAGGGAAATTCAGCCGCGGCAAATCTGCTTCTGCTGGCTGATTTGGATCTAAGCCGCTTGTAAGACGTCTCATTTCAATCCTCTGCAATCCTCTGGCCTGTGGCTGGTAATTCTGTCCCCTCCGCTTCACCTGGTGGCATTTCTTCCCCCTTTCATGCTTAAAATGTCAACCTCTCAAGCAGAATCTGGCTGGAAGAGAAGCGTGAACGTCCGGGCTGGCCGAAGGAATTGATACTGCAATTTGAGTGTCTCGTTCTCTGTGACTTGCCTGGCCTTTCTTTCAGGATAGCAAAGAATTTTCTCTTCTTCCTTACAATCCCCCGTATCCTAAAGTCAAATTAAGCCCTTTGCAATGGAATAGTTAGGGTGACTTTCCATAAGAGAGTGGCGTATCCGCGTGGACCCGTAACTGCTCTGGATTTTGCTCAGTGTCTCCATTTGCACTTCTCAGTTTGCCATTGACACCATGGGCGCAATCCAGAGTAACTACGTAGAGTCCTTGCTCCGGTGTAAGAACAATTTGCTCTGGATTGCAATATGAATTTCCCATAGGTTTTCACTAGGTAGTGCAGCAACTATGGGTACACATAAAGTCTCTTGCGTGCTCCTGTAGTTACTCTGGATTGTAGGGCATATCTCCCACACTTGTATGGATTCTATAGGTGAAGACAGTCTGATTGTAAGGTTGCAATCTCCACATTCTGATGGAGAAATCTTTTTGGAAAATGTTTTTGTGCCCTCGATCTGGCACGTCAAACATAGGCTGCAATCCTAAAGACACTTTCTTGGGAGTAAGATCCACTGAACACTATGGAGCTTACTTTTGAGTAGACATGGTTAGGATTGTGCCCATAATAGCCACTAAACCAGAAGAACGTGGAGCAGGACAACGGCGCAGACGACACTCACCACATGGGAGGAGGCCCATAATGGTGGTAACGCACTAGCCTCCTGCTCCATGTGATGCAAACCACTCAAAACCTTAGTGATGCAAACTACTGAAGAGGACAAGAAATTTTTGCAACCATTTCTTTTTCAGATAAAAAATGGACCTCCTCCCATGTGGTGAGTGTGGTCTGCGCTGTTGTCCTACTCCTCGTTCTTCTGGTTTAGTGGCTATAACATTTAATAGAATATTGATATTTCCGTGTGCTTTATTTCACTGCATTCTGCATAAAATTGCACATGGAATGATATCTAACATGATGGTATTATTTGGAAATACCAACATTTAAAATTTTTGCCAGAAGTGATGTTCCCGACTGTATACCCGATGAAGCTTGCACACCACTAGTCCTAGCGATGCCATTGGCACCATATCTCCCACACTTGTATGGATTCTATAGGTGAAGGCAGTTCAATTGTAAGGTTGCAATCCTAACCTCCAGTCAGGCTGACCGAAGCCCCAGTATAAGTCCTGTCTGTGCTGAGCTGGGATGCCAAAAAAGTCCCTTAAGGCACTTCTGTCCTACTCCTGGGCAGGTCAGGCCAGTGCACAGTGCTTGTCTCCCTATGTCAGCACAGGGACAGGAAGACTGATGAGTTGTGTCGGCCTAAATTGGCATTGCACCCTTAGGATTAGGGTTAGGATTAGGGCTAGGGTGAGTTGAACTTGTTAGTTGAAAAGCGGTATATGAATACTGTAGATAGATAGATAGATAGATAGATAGATAGATAGATAGATAGATAGATAGATAGATAGATAGATAGATAGATAGATAGATAGATAGATAGATAGATAGATAGATAGATAGATAGATAGATAGATAGATAGATAGATAGATAGATAGATAGATAGATAGATAGATAGATAGATAGATAGATAGATAGATAGATAGATAGATAGATAGATAGATAGATAGATAGATAGATAGATAGATAGATAGATAGATAGATAGATAGATAGATAGATAGATAGATAGATAGATAGATAGATAGATAGATAGATAGATAGATAGATAGATAGATAGATAGATAGATAGATAGATAGATAGATAGATAGATAGATAGATGGATGGATGGATGGATGGATGGATGGATGGATGGATGGATGGATGGATGGATGGATGGATGGATGGATGGATGGATGGATGGATGGATGGATGGATGGATGGATGGATGGATGGATGGATGGATCGCCCGCCCGCCCGCCCGCCCTTAGGATTAGGTTGTTCCTTAGGTTGTCCCGAAAAACTGGGACAACCCCGATTTGGGGGCATTGTGTTCACATACTGCCAAATAGGACAGAGGGTCCTGTCCTGATTTTGTGGAAGATTATGGGATTATGAGAACCCTACTTAGGATTTGTGATTATGAATACAATCCTAACCATGTCTACTCAAAAGTAAGCCCCACTGTGTTCAATGGGTCTTACTCCCAGGAAAGTGTCTTTAGGATTGCAGCCTATGTGATTATGGGAACCCTACTTAGGAGCTACCCTTGAATCAGGATTATGGGCAAAATCCAGAGTAACAATGGGTTGTCCTTGCTGCGGTGTAAGAACAACTTACTCTGGATTCCAATATGAATTTCCCATAGGTATTCACTAGGAGGTGCAGTAACTACGGGTGCACGTAATGTCTCTTATGCGCACCCATAGTTACTCTGGATTTGGGGGTATGTCACCTTAGAGTACCAAGATCCTATGCCATTTGTTTTTGACATGCCAAAGGATGAGAACCTCAGTTAGTGGCAACCGCAGCAGACCCGACTCCTCTGCCTACTTGAGTGCCAGTGGTGGAAAAAGTGAGATAAAACACAGGAAAAGTGTAAAAAGAAGAATCCAAAACAATGGGGAAGGGACGTTGTGTTTTGGTTGTGGCTTAACTAGTTATCTGTTCAGGTAAAGGACTTACCGCCACGTTCATGGAGGATGGCAATAGAACAGTATGTGTTTGGGCCAGAATCTGCAATGAATGCCTTTTCAATGAAGTTGGAAGACAACAGCGTGACTACCGAGGGTGACTGCAGAGTGAATCCATCTTAATTCAAATTAAATGACTTTAATTAACGTAATCTCTGCTTCCAGAAGCGAGTTCGTGCACCACATGTTTATCTGCATGTGTCTGATTATACTGTATTCTCACCTTGAACAATATTTTGATTAAGAACTGCAGGACAATTAGCTGTCAGGGGTTGAAGATAACGTTGGGGCCAAAGGAATTGGGGTGGGAAGGGAGGAAAGAAGAGGTGCAAAGCATCTCTCTAGCCAAGCTGTGCTTTAAATACACATTTTTGCTTTGAGCCAAGTTCTTCAACTCCAGAGATTAACCAAGGCAGTGCCTTGACTTTCATCCGTTTGATTTTGCCCTTTCAGCAGTTTTCAGTTATAATTTCATTTCAGATTTCAGCATCCTGCTTTCATCTTTAATCCAGTTTCATCCCACCGTCTGTGATGTTCATTGGTATTCCGAGGGTGCAGTTCTGATGTGCCAGCTTGTGCCAGACCAGGAAAGTTGCAAACATACCATAAGGAACAGTGCAGGGAGTTGTGTCGTTCTCCCTGTGCCACTGCAGGCCTTGGGAGCTGGTGGGTTGTCCTAGCCAAGATTGGCCAGCGCAGGTGTCTGGGGGGCATGGGGAGGGCAGAAAGGGGCAGGAGGGTGGTGTTTTGGGGCACACGGAGGTCAGGCGGCAGGTGGTACTTTAGGTGGGTGGCTAGGTGGAGGAAGGCAGCAGGGCTGGCATCCCGCAGTCTGGGGTTGCTTGGATTTGCACTGCTGAAATTGATGGTGCACATCTGAGTAGACCTGTCACAGCATCACCTGGGGTAAAGGGAAAAGGGTAGCATCAGAAATCCCAAACTTGTGTTGGATGCAGCACAAGAATGCTAGCCTGCTTGCATCTGTAGGATTAGGAGTTAGGATTGCAGTATTAGGATTATTTTTTTTCTTTTTTCAGTTTATTTAGATTTCACACAAATGTGCATGTTTTAAATAGTTAGGATGCAATCCTAAGCTTCAGTTAGGCTGGCCTAAGTCCTGGAATAAATCCTGTGCTGACCTGGGCGTATCACAAAAGTGCAGTAAAACACATCCTGGGATGTTGGGGTTAGACCAACTCCTGGGGGTGGGGGTTAGACCAATGCGCAGGCTTACACCAAACTCCCCGCACCAGAAAGATAGGTCAGGTGAGTTAGGCCAGCCTAAATTTCTTAGGATTGTGTCCTTAGTCATTTATGCTTTTCACAGGACAAAATAAATTTGCAAGATAAATAAGGCATTGTGCTTTCATCCATCCACTGGTCCCTAATAAAAAATGTACAAGATGTGGCTCTTATGGTAAACCAGTTTGTTGACTTTTGGGGGGGGGGAGTCAGTTTTAGGGGTTAATTGGACCACACAAAGGCATTTCAAGAAATCAGATCATAAATCTGATTTCTTTTTGTTTACATGATATATATGTGATAGTAAATTTCTTGGTTAAGATGCTGTGCCTGTTAACCAGCAGGCCAGGGTTCGAGACCCGGGTCAGCCCCACAAGACAGGGTGAGCTCCTGTCCTTTGCTAAGCTCTGTGACGCAGCTGGATCCAATCGTATTGGCTCTGCCTTTCCATTGGACTAATTCAGTGGCGTGGAGAGGAGGGATTTGCTGCTTGGGTAACAGCCTCTCCTCCATAACAATCCAACCCAGGCTTTTGTGCTTCACATGCAGCGTATGCAGCGCCGAGCATGATAACATAGTCTTCCAAGACTGACAGAGGCCTGCTAATGGCCATCATTTTGGAGTATAAGCAGGAGGAATTTTCCTTAGCGCACTGTTTCTGCAGGCTATAATTCCATGTTGGCAACAATTTTTGCTATAAATTCTGACTTTTCATTTTTTATTTATTTTAAAATAGATTGTGCTTCACTGAACAATTTAAAATAATCGTAAAACATACACAGCATCAGCCTTTCCATGGTAGGGTTGCCATAATTCTCTTCCACAAGATCGGGGCAGGACCCTCTGTCCCATTTGCCATGTGAACACGAGCAGTGGTGAGCTTTAGGGGGTTCTCACAGGTTCTATAGAACCCTTTGCTAATGAGCGCCTGGTTCTGAGAACCGGTTACTAATGGGACATAGAATCTGTGGTTAATTTAGGTTATTAGGACATAGAACCTGTTGTTAATTTGAATTCCCACCACTGAACATGAGCCCCCAAAATCAGGATTGTCCCTGGTTCCAGCCACAAATAAACCAGAAATCAGACATCTTTTTCTAAGCCATGGGGTATTCATGCAAGTGCTCTTGGGGATCACATCGCCACCCTAATTCTCCCTGCAAAGAATTAGGGAAAGAGTAGAGCTCTCTCCGAGTTTGAGAACCACTGTAGACTTAGGGCACAATCCAGAGTAACTATTTTTATTTATTTATTTATTTATTTATTTATTTACTTACTTACTTACTTACTTACTTACTTACTTACTTACTTACTTACTTACTTACTTATTTACTTACTTACTTACTTACTTATTTATTTATTTATTTTCCCAATTTATACCCCGCCTTTCCTCCCCAATAGGAGGGAGCCCAAGGCGGCTAACAAAGAAGAATAAAACACCATTAAGAACGCTAATAAATACAAGTTAAAACATAATTAAAATACAATTAAAATACAATTAGAAAGATTAAAAGACGAAGAACAATTAAAAACAAGCTAAAAACATTGGTTAAAAACAATAAAATAAAACAATAAAACTGCCCCCCAACCTCTGCCCCGTTTAAAATGCTTTTTTAAAATAAAAGGTTTTAAGGCTCCGCCTGAAGCTCTGTCTTGAGGGAGCTTTTCTCAGTTCTAAGGGGAGGGAGTTCCAGAGCCGGGGTGCCACCACCGAGAAGGCCCTATCTCTGGCTGCCACACCTCTCACATCTTTTAGTGGCGGCACAGTCAGTAGGGCCCCTTCAGATGACCTTAGGTGACGGGTCGGATTGTACAGAAGAAGGCGGTCCCTCAGGTACCCTGGACCCAAGCCGTTTAGGGCTTTAAAGGTCAGGACCAGCACTTTGAATTCAGCCCGGAAACAAATGGGCAGCCAGTGTAGTTGCTGAAGCAGTGGCCCAACAGAGTCGAACCGACAAGCCCCAGCAACCACACGGGCTGCCGCATTCTGGACTAGTTGAAGCTTCCGGACCGTCTTCAGAGGCGGCCCCACGTAGGCCCCAAGTTACAATAGTCTAGTCTCGATGTCACTAGGGCATGGGTCACCATGGCCAGATCTGAACGACTCAGGTATGGTTGCAGCTGGCAGATCAGCCGAAGCTGAGCAAAGGCTCCCCTGGCCACAGCCGCCACCTGGGACTCCAGGAGCAGCTGCGAATCCAGGAGAAACCCCAAGCTGCGAACCTGCTCCTTCAGAGGGAGTGCAACCCCATCCAGAACAGGATGATATTCCAATACTCGAGTTGAGGACTTCTGGACCAGGAGAACCTCTGTCTTATCAGGATTTAATCTCAGCTTGTTCACCCTTATCCAGTCCCGCACTGCCTCTAGACAATGATTCAGGACTTCAACTGCCTCCTTGGACTCAGGAGAGATAGAGCTGGGTGTCATTGGCGTCTTGATGACACCTCACTCCAAACCTCCGGATGACCTCTCCCTGCGGCTTCATGTAGATGTTGAATAGCCTGGGGGATAGAATGGAACCTTGTGGCACCCCGCACCGAAGAGGCCAGGGTGCTGAACAAGCATCCCCCAGCACCACCTTCTGGGACCAGTCAGCCAGGAAGGTGCAGAACCACTGCAAAACAGTGCCTCCAATCCCCAACCCGGCCAACCGACTTAGAAGGACACCATGGTCGATGGTGTCGAAGGCCGCTGAGAGGTCCAGCAGGACCAACAGGGACGCACTCCCCCTGTCCATTCCCCGGCATAGGTCATCCACCAAGGCGACCAAGGCAGTCTCTGTCCCAAACCCCGGCCTGAAACCAGATTGGAAGGGATCCAGATAATCAGCTTCAACCAGGACCCTCTGAAGCTGGGACGCCACCACCCGCTCAACCACTTTGCCCAGAAATGGGATGTTTGAGACTGGCTGATAGTTGTTTAGGTTTTTAGGGTCCAGGGAGGGTTTCTTCAGGAGGGGGCGAACCACCACCTGCTTTAATGCAGAAGGCAACGCCCCCTCCCTCAGAGAGGAGTTCACCACCCTCCCTGTCCATTCGGCCAGTCCATCCCAGGCCAGCCTGATTAGCCAGGCTGGGCAAGGGTCCAGCAGGCATGCAGATGGTCTCACACTACAGAGAATCCTGTCCACATCCTCAGGTTCTACAAGCTGAAAAGAATCCCAAAAGATGGACAAAAGAGGTGCCCCAGGGACATCGTTGGATGTTGTTAAAGTGGCGTCCAAGTCATGCCGGATCTGATCGACCTTGTCCGCAAAGTGTTGGGCGAACTCGCCACAGCGAGCCTCCGTGTGTTCTACCACGTCAGTGCGGGGGGCCAGATGGAGTAGGCCCTGGACTACACGGAAGAGCTCTGCTGGGCGGTTCTCTGCGTATGCGATGGTGGTATGAAGTATACCTTTTTAGCCGCCGCCGCACTATGGGAAGCCTTGCTCCGGTGTAAGAACAATTTACTCTGGATTGCAATATGAATTTCCCATAAGTTTTCACTAGGTGGTGCAGTAACTATGGGGACACATAATGTCTCTTACGTGCTCCCATTATAGGATTGGTGCTCCCACTCTGGATTGCTCCCACTCTGCTCCCACTCTGAATTGTAGGATTACTCTATCACAGCTACCACCTTAAGTAAATCTCTCCTTTCCATTGATTTTCAGCTTCCTTTAAGGTATTGACAATCTCACTGTGGAGTAACTGTGAGTTCTTCTCCTTAGCGGTTTCCCACGAGTGTGGGGTCCGCTCTCTCTTGTTGGAAATGGCTAAGGGTTAATCACCATAACCACTAAGGGTTCATTTCAAGGCATCCAAAAACATGCTTGTCCCAGCATGAATAAAAGTCAGATCCAGAGTCCAGGTGCTCTTGCGAGGAGCACTTAATCAAACTTCTGAAGTTCAATTTGCATCTCATATGTAGGTCTTTGGTCTGTCCCCAGCTGACTCATAAAGTATCCTTGGCCACAAACCAGTATGGATTTTTCCCATTGTACTGGAAAGGTCACCCAAGCCACTATTCCACTGTTAAGTAGATGGTGTTTCAAAAACATCAGAGGGAGATATATTGCTGTGGTGACCGTAGTGGCCCTGGGCGATGGCTCCTGCCCTGGAGGAACGTCCATCAAAAATGAAGAGGAGGAGGGTGGACAGAGAGCAGATGTGCATGGCAAGCATTATTAAGAGCATGTTTGGGGTTATTGTGGTTCATATAATCACTAAGATTTCTCTTGGACATTGCCCATTCCTTTTCCTAGGTTTAAGATTGTGACTTTTTTTCTGGGTTAGGAGCCTGGCAAATTCATGTTGTGGTGTGAGCATTACCTGTACCTTGTCTGTGTGCCACATGGGAATTTATTGGCCCGATCCTATCCATGATGAACCCCAGTGGGAAGTGTGTCCTACCAGCATTGGCTGCCAAAAAGTAGCTGTAAAGTGCTCTACATGCATGCAAGCTGTCAGTTAAATTGACAGATAAATTGGGACATGAGATGGAACAGGGTGTAGGGAAGATGGGGTGGGTGGAAGGTGGCAGGATTAGGTGTAATGGGAAGGAGATGGGATGTGGACTGAAAGGATCAGGCCTGGGGGGCAGGTTCAGCCGTGGCACCCACTGAATGCATATAAATTCAAAACAGTTTCCCAGGCCTGATCTACCTGCACAGGTAAATGTGAACTTGGGGCAAAATCCAGAGTAACTACGGGGGTCCTTGCTCCCATAGTTACTCTGGATTTTGGGGGTATGTGATCTTTTCCAGTCCAGGTGTGGCAGGTGAGCAGTGGGGAAAAATGTATAGGTCTGCATATCCAAAAAAACACAAATCCCCATTTTTTTCAAACAAATGGGAGTGTTATGGTCAGTCACCTATATAGACCACCTTGATTCTATGAGGGTATATAAATACTATAATAAACTATATCTATATATCTATATCTATAGATATAGATATGCAGTGGTACCTCGCTTAGCGAGTGTCCCTCTTAACGAGGGATTCACTTAGCGAGGGAAAATTTCATCTAAGTGTTTTCATCTAAAGACTGTATAAGCTCAGCCAAACTCCCTTTTTTGTACTATTGGAAGTTTGTTAAATTCCAGGAACGATGCCTTTTTAGAACCACTAGTATGGGATTTGTAAGCAAAAAGAGGTTGTGAATAAAGAATCAAAGCAGAAAAATACCCCCTGCTCTGCCACTATATCTCCGTCAAATCCTACAGGTACAATTAGTGGACTATGGAAAACAAGCCTGGCGGGTTGATTGCGTGTGGTAAGTTGATTGCGTGTAGCACAAAGATCTGAATTGCATCCCACGTTCCCATGAATTGAGACTGGCTTACAGATGTCTGTGGATTATTGGCGCCTCATTTCATATCCGGGGTGGGAATTGGCCTTTTGGGGACACGCAGGATGTGTCACATCTGGGCGGGCATTTGGGTGTCACATCTGGGTGGACACGCAGGATGTGTCACATCTGGGTGGGCATTTGGGTGTCACATCTGGGTGGACATGCCGGATGTGTCACATCTGGGTGGGCATTTGGGTGTCACATCTGGGTGGACATGCAGGATGTGTCACATCTGGGTGGGCATTTGGGTGTCACATCTGGGTGGACATGCAGGATGTGTCACATCTGGGTGGGCATTTGAATACGGTTCTTATTCAAATTTGGATATATGTTTCAAACTGTCTTTCTGGCACTGTTTTGCATGAATTTCAATGCGCACATCTTCCTCCCTGCATACGTGATGAGGTTCCTGGCATGATATTTAGATACTTGGGAATCATACCTTTTAAATGTTTTTTATCTGTGTCCAACCTTCGCTATTGCAAGGTGAACTAGAAAGAACGAAAGTGTGAGAATGTTGGGTGAGAAGAACGAAAGAGTGAGAAGAGTGTTGGGAATGTTTAACGGTGGCCCAGTGGAATTGCTCGCGATGTGCAGGCCACACAAAGTGACACTCAAAGGAGGGTGACACCACTACAGTCCAAAAAAGTTTTAAATCTTGGTATTTTCAAATAAAGCCATCATGTTCTATAGCATACAATGTGTCATCCCAAGCAGAATCCAATGACCCAAACTGCTTTGAAAACTATTTTATTATAGCCGACAAAAAGCTGGGTTGGGGCAATGGTGCATCACCATGTTCACCCCCTGAGGTTTAAAACACTGAATGGGAGGAGATCCATTATTGGGATGGTGCACTGGCTTTCCATGCTAGTTGATGATGATGATGATGATGGTGCACTGGCTTTCAATGGAGCATGGATGGCTTTCCATGCTGGATGATGAAACCCCTACTGATGATTTTGCCATGGCCATAGTTCAGCATAGGTGGTCTGCATATGTTTTTACATTTAAATGGATTTGGTTTATACCCTCCCCCCCCCCCCAAAAAAAAACACCTTGTTCCGCTGTGCCCAATGAGTAGGGTTGCCATAATTCTCTTTCATAAAATGGGGACAGGACCCTCTGTCCCATTTGCCAGTATGAGAATGCAATCCCCCCGAATTGGGATTGTCCCTGGTTTTGGGGACATATGGCAACCCTCCCACTGAGGAATCCTTCTTGCTCTGTGTTTAGCAGGCAAGGCTGTAATAAAATAAAATATATTTGGCACAGCCAAATAAAAATCAAAGACAATCAGATATAGTTATGGTGATCCATGCCCTAGTGGCATCGTGTTTATACTACTGTGACACTATTTGGGGCTACATTTGCAAAAACTGCTATGCGAGTAGGATTTGGTGGCCCAGTTGGTTGCTGGGGCTCAGTGGTCCGAGCCTGCCAAGCTGTTGTTCCAGCAGCTCCACTGACTGCCCATATCCATTCTAAGGGCACAATCCAGAGTAACTACGGGGAGTCCTTGCTCCGGTGTAACAACAATTTGGTCTGGATTGCAATATGAATTTCCATAGGTTTTCACTAGGTGGTGCAGTAACTACAGGTACACGTAATGTCTCTTATGTGCTCCCGTAGTTACTCTGGATTGTAGGGTTAGCCCTGTTCAAGGTGCTGGTGAGAAACTTTAAAGCCCTATAGAGAAGAAGACCAGGATTCTTACGGTCCACCTTCCCCTATACAATCCTGCACATCCTCTTTGATCAGATAGGGACCTGCTTTAGGATACTGCTGTCACATGAAGCCAAGGGGATGGAGGCTATGTGGGGCACCCTTTTTGTTGTGGCATCATATTTCTGGAACCAATTATTTGAAAATTGGAAAACTACTTATTTCACTCAGATTCTGAGGACAGAGAAGGAATCATCTGTCTGTCTGTCTGTCTGTCTGTCTGTCGTAATCAAATCTAAAATTTAAATTTAAAAAGCTTTAGCTCCATCATGGATATTCAAAGCAGCTTCCAAGTATATGTATATGTCTCTCTGTGTGTGTATACACACACACAGTATTTCCTTGAATCTAATGTGCCATCCAATCCAATGTGCACCCTATACTTATAATCATAATACTGTATTTTCTCAAATCTAATTAACCATCAAATCTAATGTGCACCCTGATTTTGGAGACTGGATTCAACTGTAATAGATGAGCGTTAGATTCGAGTGAATAGGTTTTGGAAACTGTATTTGGAAACCCCTGCCCTAAACAAACAAACAAACAAACAAACGAGCTTTAAATAATCATAGAATCCTAGGGACCCAGTAGATCATCTAGTCCAACCCCCTGCCTGTAGCAGGACTTGGCATCCATCAGTCTCGAAAAACTATGTTATCGTGGTTGACGTTGCATGGAGAGCACAAAGGCCTGGGTAGATTAATATGGAGGATAGGCTGTTATCTAAGCAGCAAATCCCCCCTTTACACAATTTAAAGAGTCCAATGGAACGGCAGAGCCAATACGATGGGTTCCAGCTGTGTCACTGGGCTAAGGACAGGAGCTCACCCTGTCTTGTGGAGACATGGGTCTCGAACCCCGGCCTTCTGGGTGTCTTAACCACTTGCACCACCCACAGGAAATCCTCTTAGAAATAATAATCCTTCAGTGCCTCGTAAGGTACTGAGCAGCCACAGAGTGGATGTCGCTTGCTCCTTTTCACTACTTTGCCTGAAAATGCTTTGGATATACAGTACATCGTTTGATGTTGCTCAGCTCGTTGAGCCCCACATCAGGTCTTGAGGTTCATGTTCCACTACGGTCTTCCACCGCCACAGCACTTTTTCAACTCCTACCCCTCCACTTCCTTCCCACGTCTCTGCCTTTCTGGCCACTATTGCTCTCCTTGCCCCCGTGAATAATCTCGCAAAGGAGACGCGGAGCCCTTGGGCATGTTTTTATGGCACAATTATGCCGTTTCAGCTTTGTTTGCAGTACAGCGTAATAGAATTTGTTCCTGGACTTCTTCCCCTCCCATTTGATGATCGTTTACGACTGCACGTTTTGTCATCCATCTCCTCCTCTCGGCAAGAAAACGCCATAATCATTACAGCAGTGCAGTAGGCTGGCGGCCCATTGAGGGGAAATTTATATGGCCTTTTTCATCCCAGCATAAGCTGGCTTGAACTATGAGCTCAGCATTTCTGGAGTGCTGTATTGATGATCCTCCGAGCCGCAGAGAGAGAGGTCAGCTTCCTCCATCTCTGTCTGCAAAAATGTTGCATCATGTTCATGGAATATCAAATGAACTGAGTGACTTAAGGCAAAATCCAGAGTAACTACGGGAGTCCTTACTCCGGAGTAAGAACAAGTTACTCTGCATTGCAATATGGAGTGCTGTATTGATGATCCTCTGAGCTGCGTAGAGAGAGGTCAGCTTCCTCCGTCTCCGTCTGCAAAAATGTTGCATCATGTTCATGGAATATCAAATGAGCAGAGTGACTTAGGGCGCAATCCAGAATAACTACGGGGAGTCCTTGCTCCGGTGTAAGAACAACTTACCTGGATTCCAATATGAATTTTCCATAGGTTTTCACTAGGTGGTGCAGTAAGTACGGGTGCAAGTAAAGTCTTTTACGTGCTCCTGTAGTTACTCTGGATTTGAGGGTAAGGCTACAATCCTAAAGACACTTTCCTGGGAGTAAGACCCACTGAACATAATGGGGCTTACTTTTGAATAGACATAGACCTATATCCTAAAGTGAAATTAAGCCCCTTGCTCCAGAGCAGTTAAGATGACTTTCCATAACATAACACTAGAGGGTGACGTAACTGCACGGACCCGTAACTGCTATGGATTTTGCCCATGGTTAGGATTGTGCTCTCAAACAGCACATCCAGATTCTGCCTTAAGGCAGAGTGACCATATTCCTATTTTTTCCAGGACATGTCCTCTTATTTTTCCAGGACATGTCCTCTTATTTTTCCAGGACATATCCTCTTTTTTCAGCCTTGTGTCCTGCGGGAAAAAAACTTCATTGTCATTTACCTTGACAGCAGGCAGTTCTCTTAATTAATTAATTAATTAATTAATTAATTACATGTCATGTCATGTCATGTCATGTCATGTCATGGCTATAAATAAATAGTGACTCAGGGATTAAAGGCGTTGTGCCTGTCAATCTGAAGATCGGCAGGTCAGTGGTTTGAGACCCGAGTACTGCAAAACCAAGTGAGCTCCTGTTCCTTGCCCAGCTCCTGCCAGCCTAGCAGTTCAAAAGCATGGAAATGCACGTAGATAAATAGGTACCACCTAACAGTGTTCCATGTGCATGCAGGCCACATGATAATAGAGGCATCATTGGACAACACTGGCTCTATGGCTTCAGAATAGGGAATGAGCATTGCTCTCTTGCATCAGTCACGATAAGCAGGACCACCGGCAGAGGACATCTTTACATTTACCTTTAGTCTAGAGCTTAAATTATCCACATGAAAGTAATATACATGAGTGTTTTTAGCTTTTATTTGGTCATGTCCTACATTTTTGGGGCTGTCTTTCATTTTATGGTGGGTCTTGACCTCTACCAGTTATGATGTGTGGTCACTCTACCTTAAAGTCCATGAGCACATCTCAGTTGGAGGTACCACCTGCACAGACCCTGTTCATGTAAATGGAAAGCAATATGTGTGGGTGTGTTTATAGCCTTTATTTGGTCATGTCCTACATTTTTGGGGCTGTCTGATATTTTTTGGTGGGCTTTGACCTCAACCAGTTATGATGTGTGGTCACCCTGCCTTAAAGTCCATGAGCACAGCTCAGTTGGAGTTACCACCTGCACAGACCCTGTTCATGTAAATGGAAAGCAATCGATGTGGGTGAGTTTATAGCTTTTATTTGGTCACGTCCTACATTTTTCTTTAGCTATCCTACATTTTTGAGTGGGCTTTGACCTCTACTAGTTATGATCAGTGGTGGGCCCTGCCTCGCTCAACAACCGGTTTGCTGAAATTTGGGGGCGGGGCCGGGGTCAGGGGCAAGGCTGGGGTGGCCCCCCCACCCAGCGCACTGCGCATGCGCCAACCCCCGGTGCACTCACAGTGCGTCTCCTGAGCGCACACCGGGGGTTGGCGCATGCACTGTGCGTCTCCTCCAGCTGGAGGAAACGTACCAAACCGGTACGCTGTGGTTTCTTGCCAACCGGGTTTCTTACCGGTTCGGTAGCGGCGGGGTCGCGGGAACAACCGGTTTGGGCGATCCGGCCCGAACCGGCTTGGGCCCACCCCTGGTTATGATGTGTGATCACCCTTCCTTAAAATCCATGAGCACATCTCAGATGGAGGTACCACCTGCACAGACCCTGTTCATGTAACTGGAAAGCAATCTATGTGGGTGTGTTTATAGCTTTTATTTGATCATGTCCTACATTTTTCTTTGGGTGTCCTACATTTTTCGGGGGTGGTTATGACATTCACTCTCCCTGCCTGCCTCGTGGATGGGCCGAATCTGCCAGACTTCTTAGTTTAAGCTGGCTTTTAAAAAATTGCTCTATCGCTGCCTTGCCCACTACTGTTGATTTACTGTTAATTAGAGGGAGAAGATTCTGTTTAGATTTTCCACCTTGAGCACCAAGATGTCTTGAGATTGGCACACCTTTTCCGTCGCTCCGCCTGCACCACTGTACCCTTTTGCCCCTTTGGAGAGAGAGAGGAAAGGGGGGGAACAAACCTTCACAGCAAATTGCATTTTCACTCACTTTGATGAATGTTTCCAACCATGTTCTTGGCAGGATGTTTTGTTCTCCCCGGCCAGGCGGCAGCAGCGAGGGAAGGTCAGCAAGACTTTTCCAACTCCCTAAAGTTGGAAGCTTTGGTGCCTTCACTTGACCAACAAGAACAAGACCTGGTTGAAGAACAAAGGAAGCATCCCCAGAATAGTGTCCTAGAGATCAACATTGGCACCCACTTTGGATATGGAAATAATTTCAGATCCCAGCCTCAGAATCAGGGTACGGTAACCATACGCCATGTCCAAAAAAGAGGACACGAACCCGCCAAAATGACACCCCAGAAAAATGTAGGACATGACAAAATAAAAACTCAAAACACTGATAAATATTGCTTTCATGTGCTTAATTTAAACATTATGGGCACAATCCAGAGTAACTACAGGGAGTCCTTACTCCGGAGTAAGAACAAGTTACTCTGGATTGCAATATGGAGTGCTGTATTGATGATCCTATGAGCTGCATAGAGAGAGCTCAGCTTCGACCGTCTCCATCTGCAAAAATGTTGCATCATGATTCATGTTCATGGAATGTCAAATGAACTGAGTGACTTAGGGCAAAATCCAGAGTAACTACGGGAGTCCTTGCTCTGGTGTAAGAACAACTTACTCTGGATTCCAATATGAATTTCCCATAGGTTTTCACTAGGTGGTGCAGTAACTATGGGTGCACATAAAGTCTTTTACATGCTCCCGTAGTTACTCTGGATTTGGGGGTAAGTGTACACAAAAGTAAGCCCCATTATGCTCAATGGGTCTTACTCCCAGGAAAGTATCTTTAGGATTGCAGCCATAGTCTTGCATGCCTAAAGTAAGCAAGTAAAGTAAGTGTCTCTTATGTGCTCCCGTAGTTACTCTGAATTGTAGCCTATGGCTGCAATCCTAACATCCACTTAAACCAGCCTAAGCCACAGCATAAATTTGGTGCTGATCCGGGGGGGATGTCACCAAAGTGCCATAAGGCACTTCTGCCCCACTCCCGGGGTAGTTAGGCCAGTGCAGCTCCCCCAACCTTGCAAGCAGTGCACAAATATTACGCAGCAAAGATACTGTGGCTGCAATCCTAACCACACTTTCCTGGGAGTAAGTACTATTGAACACAATGGGACTTACTTCTGAGAAGACATGATTAGGATTGCACTGTGTACTATTGTTTTTTTAATTTGTTTTTAAAAGGGTTGTTGATATATAAAGACCTGAAAAAGGGCAAAACCGATGTCATTTTTGGAATCAGAACCTCAAATGTACAGAAAAATAGGATTTTATTATTACGGTATTTTATTAATTTATTTTACTCAGAAGTAAGCAGGTTCTGCAGGAGGTAGGCAGCAGTCCTCTCTTACTCACCAGAAACACCTCTAATTATTATTAATATTTCTGATCCTCCTTTCTTTTTGCACTTGAAAGGCTTTTTGGGGGGATCCAAGCATCAAAACAACAGATTCAGATAACACTTTTATTGGAAATTTAGGCGCAAGAAACACGCTTTACAGTATCTTGGGACTGCGTTCAGGAAATTTGCAAAGCTGAAAAACATCAGAGATGGCAATCATTAGAATTAAATATTAATGTAAGGTATAAAATTGAGGCACTGGGCAAATCTGACTCACTCACTCACCCACCCACCAACGCCCAGCCAAAACCACTGGGCCTAGAAGCAGGAAATTTGGGGAGGTGTTCCTTCCATGATGGAGGGATCCACTAAGAACTGGTTTTTGGAAATTCTCACCAAAAGTATGTGTCTCATATACTTAAGATTATAGACTGACTGATCAATGCCCAGCTGATGCACAAGGAGGGAGGATGCACAGGGGTGATGGTGTGCATAGGGGATGGTACATACAGGGGATGGTGCGCATGGGGGACGGTGTGCATGGGAAGATGGTGCGCATGAGGGGGTTGATGAGTATGGTGGTAATGCATATGGGGGTGTTGCGCATGGAAGGACGGTGCACATGGAGGACAGGGAGATGTTGTACAGGGGTATTGTGCATGGGGGACGATGCAAACGGAGGTGTTGCATATGGTGCACGTGCGGTGTATTACCTGTGTGGGGATGATGCGCATGGAGGGACGGTGCACATGGGGAGATGATGCACATGGGGGGACAATGTGCACGGGTAGATGCACTGTGGGGGGATGGCAATCAGGGGGGATTTTACTCCTGCAACGCTGGTACGTTTTCGCTAGTAATGAAATAAGTTTGGTACCCAAAGTTTGGTAACATCTGAAGTTTCTGAATGCTTATTACTCAGTTTGGCCTGCCTTGAAGGGGAAACTGTGCCGACGACCCCATGTTCCTTTTCCTACATGAGGAGCCCCTTAAGAACACGATTATTCCTTTAGTGCTCCATTTTTTAGCAATGGCCTGAAGATCCACAGACTGGGGGGAGGAATCTCATAGGGAATGCTTTCCTTGTTGAGAGGGGGCTGTTCCATTTCAGTTTTCTCTCCCATCTGGTACAGTCTGGAAGTTAGAAAAGGAAAAGAGTGAATATTTTTCATTTTAAAAAAGCAAACCAAAGTTGTATCCGCAAATAAGATGGACGATGTTACATCCAAGTCTATTACTTTTTTTAAAGTATCTCTTTCTGGCTGGTTTTTAGTGAACAAAGAAATAGAAAAGAGGGAGAAAATAGTTTCCATTTAGCTTTATCTTCCTTGGCTGTGCCGGAGATGAATCATGACATCAAAAGAGGTATAAAATGAAATGGAAAAAAAAAGATACCATTTATTTCCTCTTCTCTAATACTCACTGGACACTTATTCTGAAGGTTAAAAAACATTGCTTTGGAACTGAAATCCATTGCTTGCAAACCCAGATAAAAGCCCCGTAAGCAGACACAGCCTTACTTAGCCAAGAGTTATGGCCAGAGATGGGAGGAGGAGAGAATTTATCTGCCAACAAAAGCTAGGAAGACTTAAGTGTTTTTGGAGGTGGCGACACTTGAGGAGAGGTCATCGTGGGATGGGAGTGCACATGCTCTGCATGCTGAAGATCTCCAGGTTGGATCCCAGGGACCTTTAGCACAACACGGACACAGCCACTCTGGATATTGAAAATAATGCTTGGGATATGCACTCTTACAAGGGAAGAATCTGCCCCCCCCCCACCAACAGCAAGGTGTATGGGTGCAAACCAGAGTAATTACGGGGAGTCCTTGCTCCAGTGTAAGAACAATTTATTCCAGATTGTAATATGAATTTCCCCTAGGTTTTTCACTAGGTGGTGCTGTAACTACGGGTGCATGTGATGTCTCTCATGTGCTCCCTATTGTAGCCTAACCCACAATCCAGAGTAACTACGGGAGCATGTAAGAGACATTACTCATAGTTACAGCACCACCTAGTGAAAACCTCATATTACAATCCGGAATAAATTGTTCTTACACTGGAGCAAGGACTCCCCGTAGTTACTCTGGATATGGGGTAAGGCCGTTAGAACACTAAACACTGGATTTGGGGGACTGTCTCTTACATGCTCCCGTAGTTACTCTGGATTGTAGGGTTAGGCTACAATAGGAGGCACATGAGAGACATCATGTGCACCCGTAGTTACTGCACCACCTAGTGAAAACCTATGGGAAATTCATATTGCGATCCAGAGTAAATTGTTCTTACACCGGAGCAAGGACTCCCCGTAGTTACTCTGGATTGTGCCCTAAGTCTCGTAAATGCATGCACATTTTGAATAGACAGTGCACATGAAGTACAAGTCACTGCTGTCATGTTTTACTACTGCTTTATAAGCGGTGTCACCAGGCCTTAGATCAGGTGTACTGATAAGGCGTACGATACCATCACCACATCCCATGGCCAATTACTATTACTAGCAGAGTAAAGATATATTTTCTTCTGCCTGTTCTGACTCTCCCAACAGTCAATTTTAGTGGATGTCCCCTTGTTTTGCTGTTGTGTGTGATGGAAAAGAATAGTCCTCTATCCGCTATATGCATCTCATGCATAATTTTGTACATAATTTTGTAGGGCACTAATCTTGTCAAGGCACACCATCCATTTTTTGCCAACTGACCAGGCACTCACAAAATCAATGGGTGGATGGGGGGGGGGGGCTTACATCCCCCAGTGACCCAACTAACTGCCCCCAAACTTGAGTGGATCACCTTCAGACATTCGCAGCACACCAATGTGCCAAAGCACAGTGGTTGAAAATAATTACCTAGAAAAATGGATGGTGTGTCTGGAAGTGATCACTTGCAATACCCCGGAGAGCTAATTACTTTGTTTTTGAAGGTCTGATGTTTCATTTACCTTGCCCAATTTAATTGATTTAAAAGGTTAAAAGTGACAAAATACGGTATTTTGCATTCAAACAATATTTATTTTGCGTTTAGTTTCTTTTTGTGTTCACCTACAATTCCCAGAGGGAGCGAAGACCATCAAAATGCAAGTAGTTTGCCTTCTTCCAGTTGCTTTGGTTGGAAGGCTGATACCCTAATCCTATTGGCATCTAGACTGGCAGAAGAAGCAGCAAATCAAACCCCTTTGCCAGACTCAATTTGGTAGCCTGGGGCCATGTAGACCTACACCAACACTTTTGCTGGTCCTAATCGTAGTAGATGGCCCCTCGGAGGCTTCCATATGATGGATCCAAGTGCAAGTGGGTAAGACACTGTGCCTGTTAATCAGCAGGCCAGGGTTCGTTTCCCGGGTTAGCCCCACAAGACAGGGTGAGCTCCTGTCCTTAGCCCAGCTCTGCAACACAGCTGGAACCAATCGTATTGGCTCTGCCGTTCCAATGGACTATTTCAGTGGCATGGAGAGGGGGATTTGCTGCTGGGGTAACAGCCTATCTTCCATATTAATCTACCCAGGTCTTCGTGTTTCTCATGCAACGTCAAGCATGATACTATAGTCGTTCAAGACTGATGGATGCAATTACAGTTCCCCTAGGAGCTGTAGAAACCATCCAGGAGAGCCACACAGTCCTTATCCCCCCATTAATAAAAAAAATCCCACTGTCCTATCCGGCTTACTCTAATAGGGATCCACCAACAATGGCCCAGTAGGACAAGGAAGCTGCCAGTGAAAAATGTTTGAGAACCACTACCTTACCTAGATAAGGACTCCCCTTTCCATAGGATGAATTTCAAGATGTATTGATGAAGTTCCATCAATTGGGGTGGGGAGCACCTGGGACAAGGCTGTTTAAAGCCAGTCCCCCAAATCCAGTGTTTAGTGTTCTAAGGGCCTTACTCCCACATCCAGAGTAACTACAGGGAGTCCTTGCTCCAGTGTAAGAACAATTTATTCCGGATTGTAATATGAATTTCCCATAGGTTTTCACTAGGTGGTGCCGTAACTATGAGTAATGTCTCTTACATGCTCCTGTAGTTACTCTAGACTGTAGGGTAAGGCTACAATAGGGAGCACATAAGAGACATTATGTGCACCTGTAGTTACTGCACCACCTAGTGAAAACCTATGGGAAATTCATATTGGAATCCAAAGTAAGTTGTTCTTACACCGGAGCAAGGACTCCCCATAGTTACTCTGGATTTTGCCCAGTGTCTCTTGAGTCCATTCCTTACTCCATCTATATCTGTACTGTCTACTCTGAGTGGCAGCATTTCTCCGGTCCCACCTTCACGTTCCACCAGGTGTTGAAAGAGGTGCTTTTTGCATGGAGAGACCCTTTCCAAACCCAGAAAACGGGCATATGCAGAGAAGGTTCATTACAGCTAATACATCTCCGTCATTTGAAACCACCGTGCACATTTTAGGTTGTCGTTTTAATTGGAGTGTTGTGCTCAACTGGACCCAAGTTCTTGGGTGAGACAGGTGGACGTGCAGCTCGGATATTTGAAATAAATCACATTGAGCAGGTTTTCCGTGCCCGATCAAATGACGTCCAGGGAGGCTTCACGGCAGCTTCATTTGCTTACCGGATCCAAGTATTTCTCTTGTTGATGAGGCTTCAAGGTTAGAGCCACAATGGTGTTAATATATAGCTGCCTGTCATGGCCGATAATTCTGGCAATGAAATGCATTTATTTTTAGCCATGTAAATGGGGCAATGGGCTTGATAGAGGCAGCATTATCTATTCAGACCCGTACTTGGGGGATAGGAGTAGAGATTGAGCTGAAGGGAAACCGGGGAAGACATTTAATCAGAATGGAAAACAGCCAGAGCTTGGCTGGTTCCTGCTGAAATTACTTGTAACGGTGCTTTTCTCGCTGGATATGGCCAGGTGAAAACAGGAGAGGAACAACACCGGGGCATAAGGAAGGCAGGCCCTGACTTCGTGATCCTAAAATCATAGAACTAAATGGGACTTACCCAGGATGACCATAAGTCCAGGACATCCCCTCCCTTTTAGCCTTGCATCCTGGAAAAAAAATCTTCATTATTCTCCTTTTCCTTGTGAGCAGGCAGCATGGAGCCTTTTTGTAATTCAAAAATTATAGGTAATAAATTGTATGTAATAGTTTCAGATTTAATAACCAATAATATAATGTTTAAATAACTACATGGAAGCATTATACAGTGGTGCCTCACATAAAGAGCTTAATTTGTTCCAGAGGCATACGCTTTTAGTGAAACCCTCTTTAAGTGAAGCGGATTTTCCCAATGGAAACGATGGAAACTCAGACGATTGGTTCCACAACCCCCAAAATATTCATATAAAAATATTAACTGGATGCAAAAATGATAGACCCTACAATCCAGAGTAACTACGGGAGCTCATAAGAGACCTTACGTGTACCTGTAGTTACTGCATGACCTAGTGAAAACCTATGGGAAATTCATACTGCAATCCAGAGCAAATTGTTCTTACACTGGAGCAAGGACTTCCCATAGTTACTCTGGATTGCACCCGAAGTCTACTTAGGCTGCAATCTTAAAGACACTTTCCTGGGAGTAAGCCTTATTTAACACAATGGGGCTTACTTCTGTGTAGACATGGTTAAGAGGCTGCAATCAAAGACACTTTCCTGGGAGGCTTACCTGGGCTTCTGCTGGAGGTTTAAGGTGGTCAGTGGGGGCACTCCAAGTTGCCTCCAAGTTGCTCCTTTCAAAGAGCCTCCATGTAGAGCGTCAGGGCTGCATAGCACGCATGCCCATCGCGCGCTTGCTTGTTGAGTGAAGCAGAACTTGTTATGTGATGCAAGATTTCTTGGAAATTTATGCTTGTTATGTGAAATGCTTGTTATGTGAGGTGCTTGTTATGAGAGGTACCACTGTATATGAGGGTTTTTTTTATTTTTTCATGTCCTACATTTTTTGGGTGTTCAAAAAATGGGGGCCTGGTCCTCTTTGTTGGATTCTCCAGTGTATTACCAGTGCAATTTGTTCTCAACTAGCCAAAAAGAGAGCTAAAAGTGACATCTCCTACAATCCAGAGTAACTATGGGAGCACGTAAGAGACATTACGTGCACCTGTAGTTACTGCACCGCCTAGTGAAAACCTATGGGAAATTCATATTACAATCCAGAGCAAATTGTTCTTACACCGGAGCAAGGACTCCCTGTAGTTACACTGGATTGCACCCATCATTAAGCAGAGGATGGCTAGAAATAAACACTTTGTTCTTTCATTGAAACTCATTTGCTGCAAGTGACAGAAGAGAAAATGTGCATATCTTGTTAATATTTTTAAAATATTGGGGGGGGGGATAAATTGCTTCACGGGATTGCATTAAGCCCCCCCTCCCGTTGAAGACGTCAAGTGCTCAAGGTTACATACTGGTGAAATACAGGTATATAGGTGTTATATACAGGTTCGCATCACATAATAATGTATAGGTCAACAGCCAACCACATAAGGCATTCCACTGCAGCCATAAAGTCGCACAGCAATGAACTCACTTAATGTAATACAGGGAATGAATCCCTATCATTAAATGATGCTGACCTGCATGGATTTCTCTAAGGTCAGGGTGCTCTTGCACAAGACCTGCAGGGTTTCCTCCATCGTTGTGTCGGAAGGAGAATCTAATGATGTCCTCCAGCAGTTTTTGTGTTTGTGTGCGTGTGCGTGTGCATTTTAATTTCTCTTTGGCTGCAATCCTAACGACCCTTTCCTGGGAATAAGACCCACTGAACATAAGTAGACATGGTTAGGATTGCAAAGGAAGGAAGGACGGATGGACGGATTGTGTCATGGGGTGAAATCCAGAGTAACTACAGGGAGTCCTTGCTCCGGAGTAAGAACAAGTTACTCTGGATTGCAATATGAATTTCCCATAGGTTTTCATTAGGTGGTACAGTAACTACGGGTGCATGTAATGTCTCTTATGTGCTCCCATAGTTACTCTGGATTGTGCCCATAGACAAAGAGTAAATTCAGGTGTGCACCTCACTGAAGAACCATTGCCTAGCAAAGTGTAAGTCTGAGCATGTGCACTTTTATTTCATAAATTTTGTTTCTCGCCAGACTTCTGATCCAGGAGTCCCCGAGGCAGTATTTGTAAGACAACAAAATACAATTAAAGTGTTATGATAAAGGGAGAGACCATTTTTTTCTCTCTCTACCACTGTATAAACTGGTGTCATGGTGCCCTCCCTTGGCCATCTTTCTTCTATTCCACATTGAATCTAAAGCCCACAGGATGGGCTTGGTGGGGGTCTGAACACATGTCCAGTTGACCACATGTGGGAATTGGTGTGAGATAGTCAAGGTGACCGGCCGCTGGCAAACCGGTCCCCACGGTTCTTGCCAGGTTTCGCTCAACATAGAAGGGCTTAAAAAGCAGCACCTGCCTCAATTCCCTTTTCTATGCAATGTTTATAGGTACAGGCACTCTGTTCTCCATTCTGTATGGTCACCAGGGGTGGGCAGATGCCGGTTCGGGCCTATTTGCCTGAATCGGATCTTCTCACGTGGCGGCCGCTGGCATACCGGTCAGAGCCGCAGCTGGCAAGAACTGTGGGGACCGGTTCGCCAGCGGCCGCAACGCGTCCCCTGAAGCTCGGCTTCAGGAGACGCAGTGCGCTAGTGTCCAGCTGGATGCTAGCGCACTGTGTCTCCTAAAGCTCGGCTTCAGGAGACATAGTGTGCCTGTGTCCAGCTGAAGTGCGGCTTCATGGCGCATGCGCAGTGTGGCACGATTGGGGCCAGTCCCTTACCCCGCCCCCGCCCCCTGACCCCACGCCTGCCCCCAAACTTTAGGTGAACTGGATCTTGGGGCTGGCTGGGCCCATCACTGGTGGTCACCCTGGTAGTATTCCCTGCACATGCCTTTCACAAGTCACAAAATCATGCTCTGTCTGCTGTTCTTTTGCTTTTGCTTTTTTTTGGTGTAATGCTTCGAACTTGGGCTTGGCCAAGGAAGATCTGGGTGTCATTCCCAACTCCCAACTCAGTCATTCCCAACCAGGCTCAGTATCTCTCAGCGAGCCTACCTCACAGGGTTATTGTGTGGATAATGGGAGAAGCCATGTACACTGTTTGGAATTTCTTAAAGGAAAGAGGGACACATAGGCCCATATCCTAAAGTCAATTTAAGCCCTTTGTGATGGAGCAGTGACGGTGACGTTCCATAAGATAACTCTAGATGGTGATGTAACTGTGTGGACCCGTAACTGCTCTGGATTTTGCCCATAAATATGATGATTAACTAAAATAGTGGTGTCATTAAAATCAGAAATTCTCCTCGTGTTTTGTTTTCGTGTTTCTTGTTTTCGCAGACATGTCTTTTCAAAATGTGTAGTGAATCTCTTGGCAACACCCAAATCCATTATCTTATGTATATCCTTTAATATGATGTACCAGACAGAGAATTGGACCTAATTGACAAGGCTGTAAACAGGGCTTTTATGTAGTTGTGTGAATTGTTCCGTCTTTTAATTTGTTTGCATTCCTTCATTTCCATATAATAAGAGGGGGGGGGGGAGAACGAGTGAATGAGAAAGAACGAGTGAATGCTAGGTTGGCTGGTGGAAGAAAAGCTTTCCATGGAGCAAGAAAACACACAAACAACGGCTATGGAGGAACCGCAAAAAGCCGGGACAAAGGTCTGATATTATTACGCCGTCCAGCATCTGATATCATAAATAATACAGATGCCTTAATCTCAGAAGCAGTCGGGGAAAAAAGGATGGCTGTGGCGATCAGGCGAATGTAAGCAATAATATTGGTTCAGAGGAGGCTCGGAGGAGAATATTTTTATGTATTTAGATTTATACCCTTCTGTATCCCAGGAGCCCAAGCTGTGATTTAAACCACATTATAAAACATGAAAATATATGGTTCCTTGGCCCAAAGGAACCCATTCTTTGTGTATGTGGAGGTAGGAGGGGAAGACGGAAAACACAAACCTGACTTGTATCCTCTCTCTCCCCCCTTTTTTAAATTCGGCAAGTTTACATCCTTTACATCACCTGGTAATACTACATGGATACTGAAACTGTCTCACTATTTCTTTTGGGGACAACTGCCTGGGCACATGCAACAGTCATGGGGTCCCACCCCTCAATGGCCCTACATACATATACAGTGGTACCTTGAATAAAGAGCGTCTTGAATAAAGAGCAAAATTTTCTCAGAAATTTTGACTTGCTTAAAGAGCACTGTCTTGAATAAAGAGCACTTCTGGGGAAGTTTGGAAGAGGCTTCCAAGGCAAGGGAACTCACAGGCAGGACGAGGAGACTAGCTTGAGCTCCAGTGGGACCCTGGGCAAAGTTTGGAATAGGCTTCAATTGCCAGGGAACTCATGGGACGTCCGGGGGGAGCAGCCTGAGTCAGGTCTGTATGTGGGATCTGTGTGTGGCAGCGTGGAAGGTGTGCCTGATCAATGTTCTCGTGCTGCTCCCCGTAAGCAGCAGGGAATGTTCAAGTGGCACAAAAAGACAACAGATTCCATTGAGCCAATGGATAACAGTGACTCCACTAGTGATTGTGAAAGAGCACAATCCTAACCATGTCTACTCAGATGTAAGCCCCATTGTGTCCAATGGGTCTTACTCCCAGGAAAGTTTCTTTAGGATTGCAGCCAAAGTCATCCCTTCTCTGTAACCCTCACACCAGCCATGAAGGTTTTCAAAGGTACAGTACAGTTCAGTACTGTACAGCATTTTCTTTATTGCAGTGTTGTGTGTTACTGTATATTATAGTGCTTTGTACAGTGTTACAAAGCACTATAATATACAGTATATTGTATAGTGCTTTGTATAGTTGTATAGTGCTTTGTATAGTGCTTTGTACAGTAAAGTGTTTTGTAATCATTTTTATAAACTAATATTTTTATATGAATATTTTTTTGGTTGTGGAACCAATTGTCTGAGTTTCCATGATTTCCTATGGGAAAATCTGCTTCACTTAAAGAGCGTTTCACTTAAAGAGCACGCCTCCAGAACGAATTAACTCTTTAAGTGAAGCACCACTGTATATGACATTCCTCAAATTCTTGCCTGGTGCAACTTCTAAGGTAGAGAGGTCAGGAGTGACATGTTGAAGGGGGTTGTCAAACCCATACTCTTCTCTTCTAACCACACTACCATGTTGATGCCCTTGCTCAATGTCGATGCCCTCCTAAGCCACACTACCATGTTGATGCCCTTGCCCATGTTGATGCCCTCTTAAGACCACCTCTAGATGGTTTCTTGATTTTAATCTCCTTGAGGACCAGAGTCTTACCCCCAAATCCAGAGTAACTACAGGAGCATGTAAGAAACTTTACGTGCACCTGTAGTTACTGCACCACCTAGTGAAAACCTATGGAAAATTCATATTGCAATCCAGAGTAAGTTCTTCTTACACCGGAGCAAGGACTCCCCGTAGTTACTCTGGATTTTGCCCTTAGACACATGCTTCTTAATCTGAGTTTTGGTCATGGCCCAATAAACCAATCTGAGTATAAGGCCAGTCCAAAAGCATAGCATCAAACCCTGGAATTGACAGGATCTGTTAGGCTGAGTGTAAGTCCTGAGAGCCTGGTTTATCTTGTCTCCTTACCTTGTCTACTGAGTACAGCCTGTTGCCTTTAAGGCCTATCTTGTGTGTCTGCGGCTGCAATCCTATGCACACCTTCCTGAGAGTCAGGGTGCAATCCTAAGCATGTCTATTCAAGTCCTAATGTGTTCAATGGAAATTGTCTTTAAGATTGCAGCCTAAGGGCGCAATCCAGAGTAACTACGGGGAGTCCTTACTCCGGTGTAAGAACAATTTGCTCTGGATTGCAATATGAATTTCCCATAGGTTTTCTCTAGGTGGTGCAGTAACTACGGGTGTATGTAATGTCTCTTAGGTGCTCCCGTAGTGACTCTGGACTTGGGGATAAGTCCCTTAGAACACAATGGGAGTTACTTCTGAGTAGACATGCTTAGGATTGCACCCTTAAGGAAATAAATTCTAGATCTGTCTCCCATTACAACCCAGTTCTCCCTGTAGCCAGATTACATTGTGAGGTTGTCATGTGCACTCAACCCCTCTGCCTGCGGATGTTGTCAGAAAATGTAACGCAACATTTGTTAACGGGGGCAAATGAGGCGGAATTTGTGAATGAGATCCTGGCTTTCGGACATGGCATTAAGAAACAGAAAATTTCAACCTGTGTCTTGTCTTAACAGTTCATTAAGTAAAGAGCAGGGAGTATTAAGACGAAGACTTTAAAAAATGATAGATGGTTTTTTAAAACTTGGAGCGAAGTTCCAGTTATTAATTTCAAACGACAAGGACTCGAAAGCCAAGAATGGGTTCTGTGTGGAATAAAAAATAAAATAAAATAAAAAATGACATTGGTTATATTATTAAATTTGATTTGGGAGTGCTGGTGCAGAAAATGAAGCATTTAGTTTTGTGCCAATACTTGATTCACTTGGATCCAAAATTCTGGATTTTGTGGAAGAGAATTCTGGCAACTCTATCTCTGGGGCAAGTTATGGGGCCCCCAAAAGCACAGGCCTCAATTCAGTCGAATTAGCCCCATCGATCTAAGGCCGGAGTTGTCCATAACGTGCAAATGCAAAAAGTGTGCTTGTATCAACAAACATTTCTTTATTTTGTATTTATTTTGAAATTTCAATCACACGCTCTCTATGTCAAAGCGGTACTTATAGCGGGATAAATTACAGCAATAAAAGAGTTTTGAAAGCATTAATGCTACGATGATAAAACTACTGCCATATAAAATACTAGCTAGATATGAAGGGTATCCCTTTGCCAGACCAGACACCTCCCTAAAGAGAAATATTTTCATCAGCCATCAGAACAAAATGGACCTTGATGTTGTTCTTTGGGGTTTGATCAGGTGGGTTGATTCAAGTGGGAGGTTTGGGAATTTTAATTCTGGATCAAAATGTTCCAACCAAATATGTGAGTTGATATCAGTTACTGGGAAGGTTGATGTTCTTCGGGTAAAATCCAGAGTAACTCCGAGGTGTCCTTGCTCCGGTGTAAGAACAACTTACTCTGGATTCCAGTATGAATTTCCCATAGGTTTTCACTAGGTGGTGCAGTAACTACGGGTACACGTAAAGTCTCTTATGTTCTCCTGTAGTTGCTCTGGATTTGGGGTTAAATGAGGTTGGGAGTTGGTAAATGGTTGGAAAAAGGTTTATTCTTTGGTTGGCAAATGGTTTTCACTTGTATTTGATGAATACCCTTTCTGGGCAAATATTGATTCGACATAAATCAAAATGGATCAGAGGATTAAAAGCAGGCCTCGGTCAGTCTTGAAAGACTATGGGATCGTGCTCGGCGCTGCATACGCTGCATGTGAAGCACGAAAGCCTGGGTTGGATTGTTATGGAGGATAGGCTGTTACCCAAGCAGCAAATCCCCCCTCTCCACGCCACTGAATTAGTCCAATGGAAAGGCAGAGCCAGTACGATTGGATCCAGAGGATAACAACTGCAACAACTCACCAGGTGGCACTTTGGTTCATGAGCATAATTTGTTCCGGAAACATTCTTGTCATCCAAAATGCTGGTATATCCAAGTAAATTTTCCCGTAATGGAAACTCAGACAATTCATTCCAGAACCCAAAAAATATTCATATAAAAATGATTACAATTCTGTAATATTATACAAAATAATAAAGAAAATACAAAATTTTAAGAAAAATAAAACAAATTAACCTGCACTTACCTCCAAATCCAGAGTAATTACGGGTGTATGTAAGAGACTTTACGCGCACCCATAGTTACTGCACCACCTAGTGAAAATCTATGGGAAATTCACATTGCAATCAAGAGTACGTTGTTCGTATACCGGAGCAAGGACTCCCCGTAGTTACTCTGGATTTGGCAATAGTCTCAGGTCTCTCAGGCTGCAATCTGCCCCCCTTTCACAGGAGTGAGCCTCACTAATTATAATAGGGCTTACTTTAGGCATGCAAGACTATGGTTGCAATCCTAAAGATACTTTCCTGGGAGTAAGACCCATTGAGCATAATGGGGCTTTCTTTTGAGTAGACATGGTTAGGATTGTGCTGTATGAGGACAATCCTAACCATGTCTACTCAAAAGTAAGCCCCAATGTGTTCAATGGGTCTTACTTTCAGGGAAGTGTCTTCAGGATTGCAGTCTAAGGCTACAATCCAGAGTAACCACGGGACCTTTTTCACCAACGTCGTTACGGTACCACCTATGGGAAATGCATAGAGCAATCCAAATTAAGTTCCTCTTATGTCTTCCCGTAGTTACTCTGGATTGTAGGGTAAGTCTATCAATCTCCTTTCCATTGCTTCCCTTACGTATGAGTGAGCGCCATTGATTGTAATAGGCTTACGTCAGAGTAGACATGCATAGGCTGCTTTCAGGACAGAAGTTGCTGGCAGAGTTCTGAAATTGGCCATATTCTAGCTGGAACTATTTATCGCTTGTTTATCAAGACATCACTTGTATATCAAGTTAAAATTTATTAGAAATGTTTGCTTATCTTGCAAACTGCTCTCAATCCAAGTTACTCTCAATCCACGATCTTACCGTACATCTTTTGTCCTTTGATGATGGACAAAAGAGTTTTTCTCCGCATTTGCTTCTTTGTACAGTTTTGTTCCCTGTTAGAATGTGTTAAATTCAGTTTTAAGAGTACATTTACTTATGTATTTATTTATACATAAATTTATTTATTTATATTTATTTTTTTATTTTTTTATTTTTATTTATTTAAGTCAGGGGTGCCCAAACGTTTTGGCGGTAGGGGGTGTGCAAAGCTTATCCATTTCTCAGAATACCCTGTGGAGGTGAGGGGAGCAGAACTGCTCTTAGTTCTGGAGGATTACAGGACTTGCCCACTATAGGACCTGTGCCACTCTTGGGACCTTTTACACTGGCGTAGTTACAGTGCCACCTATGGGAAACCTATAGAAAATGCATAGAGCAATCCAGAGGAAGTGCCATCATCCACATGGAGGCTTTTCATGGTCTACAAATGACACCAATGATTTAAGGATACCCCGCTTTACCCATGACAAAACTCATGCCCAAGGTAGCTTACGTAGGTTTTATTCTTTTATCTTCACAACAACCCTGTGAGGTAGGCAATTCTTCCACAGGCATCTCGTACAACTCTTCTCCTAAAAACTCTTTTCTTCTAGGTGGAATCCTTCATGGCGTGGTCATTATATTCACCATCAGGAAAAGAATGGTTCCCATTTAATTGGTTCCCAATTATTTTTGACCCAGCAACACCCTAGACATAGTGGGCCATTGGCCATAGTTTCCCATTAGGACAACAATCCTATACAATTTATAGGGTAACCATAGGGTGAGGATTCATTCAACAGCTTCCCTGATGAGTTTCCTAGGGTTAAGATTTGGGACACAAAATTTAGATTTGGTTCAACTAAGGGCAAAATTCAGAGTAACTACGGGAAGTCCTTGTTCCGGGGTAAGTAGCGTGGAGGATTGTGGTAGTGCCATTCTGCACATTTTCTGAGTTTAGTGGAGTTCTGGATATGGTTTTCACACTGACAAGAAAGAAAAGCAGGAACGAGGTTGGAGTCAGTGTGCACAAGGGGTTCCAGTGCTTGCATGTCAAGGATGATGCATGTCAAGGATGATGCATGTCAAGGATGATGGATGCCTGGCAGTGTGCTCCTTTGGACTGATCCAATGCTCTCCTTCCCTCCCTGGCAGTGTTGCCCAGCCACACATGTGGAAACCCAGGACGACTCCAGAACGGAATCCAGCAGGGGACGACGTTCAGTATCGGAGACAAAGTGCGCTATAGCTGCAACCCGGGCTTCTTCCTGGAGGGGCACGCGCTGCTCACTTGCCATGCAGGCTCCGAGAACACCGCCTCCTGGGACTTCCCGCTGCCCTTCTGTCGAGGTAAGTGCAGAGGTAACTGCATGGTAAATGAAAGCTGAGCCTGTCAATCATCTTAGGACCATATTCTGCATTATTTTTCTGTTTTTCCACAAAACAGAATCATGTGCAGATTGTCCTTCCAGCACAATGATCCACATCATATTTTGGGAATGGTTTTCATGTCCTCTTTAAATCTATAATTTAACTTGGCATCCATCAGTCTCGAAAGACTATGGTATCATGCTCGACTCTGCATGTAAAGCACAAAGGCCTGGGTAGATTGATGCGGAGGATAGGCTGTTCCCCAAGCAGCAAATCCCCCCCTCCACGCCACTGAAATAGTCCAATGGAATGGTGGAGCTGATCCGAAGGCTTCTAGCTGCGTCGCAGAGCTGGGCTAAGGACAGGAGTGCACTCTGTCTTGTGGGGACCCGAGTCTCGAACCCTGGCCTGCTGGTTAACAGGCACAGTGTCTTAACTGCTTGCGCCATCCACAGCCCTACAGAGAGCTTTTTAATGCACTGGTGACTACCCCCGTCCCGTAGGGGCTGCTGATCAGTAAAGCAGGCCTCCGTCAGTCTTGGAAGACTATGGTGTCGTGCTCGGCGCTACATACACTGCATGCAAAGCACGAAAGCCTGGGTTAGATTGTTATGGAGGACAGGCTGTTCCCCAAGCAGCAAATCCCCCCTCTCCACACCACTGAATTAGTCCAATGGAAAGGCAGAGCCAATACAATTGGATCCAGCAGCATCGCAGAGCTGGGCTAAGGACAGGAGCTCACCCTGTCTTGTGGGGCCGACCCGGGTCTCGAACCCTGGCCTGCTAGTTAACAAGCACAGTGTCTTAGCCACTTGCACAACAGTATTGTATTACTTTAGCATCTGCATTATCTCGAGAATTGTACCCCCTCCCGACGTGCATCCCCTGCGTCCTTCAGTCAAGTATCTTGCATTGATTCCTTTATCGACTCCGTGTTCATATAATCAATTAGCAATTCTGCACCAGACCATAAATTTTGCCTTTAAATTGAACAAAAACTGCCCAGTGATATACATTCTTAGCATTTTCTTTCACAAGCCAGATGGTTGTGATATATGTAGATTTAAAATTTATATGCAACTACCGCTAACCTCTTGGGTACCAGTGCCCCCCAAATGAGGGGAGCTGGGCCGATTTGGCTGGGTTGATGGTGGCAAAGGGCTGTTCCACCTTCTCCATCTTTCATCTCCTAACTTAGCCTCATCCATCTCGACTCTTTAGTGGAACTGCATGCTGAGTTGCTGCTTCCTCCGAGAAACCTTATTTTTCACCTGGACTGTAGGAAATAATCATCCCATCCTGGCACTCAGCAAACCCTGGATCAGATTTTAAACATTTTCTTTTAAACTGGGGGGGGGGAGCTGCAGGAGTGGAAGTCACCACTGCATGCGGACTGATCTGGAAAGAACAGGTTGATAACATCCTTGATGTTGTTGCAAAACTCTAAGGCTTGGCATCCATCAGTCTTGAAAGACTATGGTATTGTGCTTAACTCTGCATGCAAAGCATGAAGGCCTGGGTAGATTAATATGGAGGATAGGCTGTTACCCAAGTAGCAGATCCCCCCTCTCCACGTCACTGAAATAGTCCAATGGAAGGGCAGAGCCTATATGATTGGTTCCAGCTGCGTCGCAGAGCTAGGCTATCCCTGGGACAGGAGCTCACCCTATCTTGTGGGGACCTGGGTCTCGAACCCTGGGTCTCGAACTCTAAGGCTACAATCCAGATTAACTACAGGACCTTTTATACTGACGTAGTTATGGTGCCACCTATGGGAAATGCATACAGCAATCCAAAGTAAGTGCCTCTTACGTCTTCCTGTAGTCACTGTGTATTGTAGGGTAAGCTGGGTTCTACTGACCCCCCCCCCCCCACCAGCACTTCTCTAGCTTTCACAGTACAGATATGTGTCACACATTGATGTTCCTGTAAGTGATGGACCATATATATGATGGTGGTCCATTGCTCCAGAAATCTGGGAGGCAAACTACACCTTTTCTTTTAAAGAATAAAATCCGAGTGGGTTTCCTCCCCACCTCCAGCTAACATTTGTGAGCAGATGCCGCGTCTCACATCCTTATAATAGTTTGCTATTATTAGAATGCCAAAGACCTGCCGTTTGTCAGGAATGGATGGGAAATGCTGATGTTTTGGTAATATCTAAACATATCTAATCACGGATCCGTGTAGCAGACCCAAGCCACAAGGGTGGCCATGGACCCTCTGGTTGTAACCCCAGCTGGCCCGCAATACCAGTACCGTCTGGATGCAAGACTTAATGCAAGACTTCCGCAAATTATCCCACTAAGGCAAAATAGATATTGTTTGCAATCCTAAAGACACTTCCCTGGGAGTAAGACACATTGAACATAATGTGGCTTACTTTTGAGTAGACATGGTTAGGATTGTGCCCAAAGTCTCCCAATATTGTGTTGGGTAACAAAAGTGGGGGTGTTTAAGCAGGACAGGATGATAGGAAGTGGGGAAAAAAACAAACCTGTAGTTAGGGAAACTGTGGTTAGTGAATACAGGTTCCACCTTCTTTCGGTGCCACCCATGGGAGACCTATGGATAGCATACAACTATCCAGGGTAAGTGCCTGTAACAAGTTTCTGTAGTTACTCTGGATTGTAGGGATGGCCAGGATTGTGGTCAAGAGGGAAGGGGTGGTTTAACTCAAACAAATCTGTTCGAAAACCTAGAGAGGGAGATTAACTGATTAACTGTTGTGTCAATATAGTCAACAGGCTGTTTTTAAACAGGCTGATGGTTTAATTGCTTTTTAAAAACCCTTAGATGACCATCTAATTTGCATAAATTATAATTGCCGGTCAATGCCGGTTGGTCATCTAAGGGGTATTACAAAACGTGAAAATCGATATCCACAGAAGTTCCTGGATCAAGACTGTTCTGGATGCTGAGACTCAACCTGTATATGAATATTATTAACCTGAATCCTACCTTGAACTGGAAGGGCTGTGTGATCACAACGTTTTTGTGAAACACCTTTGTAAAAAGTTTTTATAAAACACTTCACTGTTTTCGTAAACACTTTCATTAGCACTCCACCAGTGATGGGCCCAGCCTCCCCGAAGATCCAGTTCGCTGGAAGTTCGGGGGCTGGGCCGGGGTCATGGGGCGGGATGGGGAGGGCCCCAACCACACCGCACTGCGCATGCACCAGGCTTGGCACATGCGCAGTGCGTCTCCTGAAGCCGAGCTCGGCTTCAGGAGACTCAGTGCGCATGCGCCCAGCTGGACGCACTTGCACTAAGTCTCCTGGGGCTCGGCACCAGGAGGCTTATTGCACCTGTGTCCAGCTGGATGCAAGTGTACTCAGTCTCCTGGAGCTCGGCCTCAGGAGACGCAGTGTGCTAGCATCAAGCTGGACGCTAGCGCACTGCGTCTCCTGAAGCTGAGCTTCAGGAGTTGCGGCGGCCACTAGCGAACCGGTACCCGCGGCTCTTGCAGCCGTGGCTCTGACCGGACCGCCAGTGTCTGTCGAGGGGGAAGATCCGGTTCGGGCGAGTAGGCCTGAACCGGCATCTGCCCACCTATGCACTCCACTTTGTTGCATTGTTGAAACGGTTGTAGCAGCACAAACCAGTTCAGTTATTGGTTAGCTCTTAATTGCAAGAAGGTAATACCCTTGGGCTGCAATCCTAAAGACACTTTCCTGGGAGTAAGACCCATTGAACACAATGGGGCTTACTTTGGAGTAGACATGGTTAGGATTGTGCTCTTAGTTGACCAACCGGGTCCATTAGACCCAAATTTATAATGTATGCAAATTAGGCTATTTTTAGATGGTCATCTATTATTAAGAACCACTGAGAACATTTGGAGACGTGTTTTGAAGTTGGGAGAAGCTGCAAAAACTGCCTGAACTCTCAGACTTCTGTAGATGGATTTGAAGAGCATGAAATGCTCATGTTCAGAACAGTGTGGATAGCACTTTAATGGACACAGATTAGCAAATCCAGGGGATCCGAGTCCATGGATAATGTGGATTGACCACATTTTGTTGTGAGATAGGAGAGCTATTCCCAAAACACATATCTAGAAGGTCAATCAGTTGGTCCAGCTCTCAAATTTAAGGGTTGTATTTCTAGAATAATTTTAGAGTTAGGATGAAGTGCCTGAACTGCAAAATGGTCCTATAAGGAGCCAGAATGGCTCTCTCAAGGGCTTCTAGCACTTTGGCATACTTGATGATCTATCATCCTAAGAAACCCATTTTCCTGTACAAAAATTATTTTGTCTGTCTGTCTGTCAGGAAAAAAATTTCTTACTGTCAGGGCAGTTTGGAAGTGTAATGGATTGCTAAGGGATGTGGTGGACAATCCCTTATTGGGGATCTTCAGGCAGAAGCTTGACAAGCACCTGTCAGAGATACTCTATGAGGATTTCCTACTGCAGGCAGGGGGTTGAACTAGATGACCTATTAGGTATCTTTCAACTCTTGAGTCAATGCTACAATCCAGAGTAACTACGGGACCTTTTACACCAACGTAGTTACGGTGCCACCCATGGGAAACCTATGGGAAATGATTAGAGCAATCCAAAGTAAGTGCCTCTTACGTTTTCCCTTAATCACTCTGGATTGTAGGGTCTGAGTCTATGAGTCTATGGGCAAAATCCAGAGTAACTTCAGGGAATCCTTGCTCCGGTGTAAGAACAGTTTACTCTGGATTGCAATACGAATTTCACATAGGTTTTCACTAGGTGGTACAGTAACTACGGGTTCATGTAATGTCTCTTACATGCTCACATATTTACTCTGGATTTGGCTGTATGAGTCCATGAGTCTGTCTGTCTGTCTATCATAGAATCATAGAATCTTAGAGTTGGAAGGGACCTAGTAGATCATCTAGTCCAATCCCCTGCCTGCAGTAGGAAATCCTCCTAGAGCGTCTGTCTGTCTGCCTGCCTGCCTGCCTGCCTGCCTGCCTGTCTGTCTGTCTGTCTGTCTGTCTGTCTTTCTAATTTGTTTCCTGTCATTCTCCCAAAGCATGGGGACCCAAGACGGCTAGCAGCAGAGCATAAATACAGTACAATAGAATCTTTGACACTTCCTGATCTTATTGCTTAAATATTTATTCTTCCATTTTTACAGTATTATCGTAAATAGGATATTTTAATACAAAACTCCATGAGCATAAATATTTTAAATATATAAAATAGAAGGAAGCTCAGGACTGTAGTCTGAGTTGTCTCAAGTTCATATGCCACGGGTGGCCAGCTTTTCAATAGAAGAGATCTTGGACCGTTGACAATTGTGTAGAACAGGAAATTTCAGCAGGTGCAATGATGAGATGAGAAGGTGCACCTGCTGAAATTTCACAGACAGACAGACAGACAGACAGGAGAGAGAGAGAGAGAGAGAGAGATCAAATATGAAAGGTTGGCCGTCCTTGTCATAGGCAGTTCTTCTATCCTGTCTTGGCTCATCTGTCAACCTGTTTTGGAAGTCTCTACAAAGTTTTCAAAGATCCTGAATAGCAAAAGAAAGAAAGAAAGAAAGAAAGAAAGAAAGAAAGAAAGAAAGAAAGAAAGAAAGAAAGAAAGAAAGAAAGAAAGAAAGAAAGAAAGAAAGAAAGAAAAACATTTCTTAGTCCCCAAAGAGTTAACCATCTAAACAGACATCAGCAGCAGCCCCTTGGAGAGATGATGCTCTGAGATGAACAGGGACATGTGGTCTCACCCCACTAAGTTACACCATCACCTGTCCACCCTACTCAGCTAGCAGGAGAATTAGAGAGCAGCCCCTCTGGGACACTTCAAATACTTGTGTCAAAATGCTCTAGATGTCTTTCTCAAGCAGAAGCCCCCAAAGCTGTGTCAAGTATTGCTTTTGAAAAAAATTCAGTGTTAAATTCAGACAGGGTGTCTGAATATGTCCTCTTTTTGAAGATGTCCTCTTTTCTTAGCATTGTGTCCTTGAAAACATTGTTATTGTCCTCCTTTTCCTTGCAAACAAGCAGAATGGAGCTTTCTTGTCTTTCTTTATATTTATAAAACTGAAAAGTAACTGACTGACTCACTGATTCACTCACTGACTCACTCATCAACACCCAGCCAAAACCGCGGGGCCTAGAAGTGTGAAATTTGGGGAAGGTGTTCCTTCCATGCTGGAGGCACCCACTAAGAACTGGATTTTGGAAATTCCTACTGGAAGGGGGTGAAAAGGGGCGCAACGCATTTTCCTCCCTATACTTTCCATTGAAGAATCCCTGACTGAGGGACGCTCTGCCCCAGCCCCTGGACCTAGAAACGTGAAATTCGTGGAGGGTGTTCCTTCTGTGACACCAACACCCACCAAGAACCGATGTCGAGAAATTTAACTCTTAGAGGGCTGAAAAGGGGTGCAACGTGTTTTTGTCCTTTGCTTAACATTGAAGACTGACTGATCAACATCCAGCTGATACACTGGGAGGGAGGGTGCCCAGGGGGTGATGGTGCGCATGGGGGGAGGGTGTGCATGGGGAATGGTGCACATGGAGGGATGTTGTACATTGCATATGGGGGTTGTTGCACATGGGGGATGATGCACGTAGGAGGAGTTGCATATGGTGCGCATGGGGGATGTTGTATGGAGGTTTTGCGCATGGGGGATGGTGCACATGGGGGATGATGCAGAGTGGGGAGATGTGTATGGGGGGAATTTTACTCCTGCAACATGGATACATTTTCACTAGTAATTAATAAATTATATGTAATACTTGCTTATGAAATTGTTTAACCACATGAAAGCAATAGACCGTACATGAGTTTATTTATCTTTTATTTTGTCTTCCCTACATTTTGCTTGGCTGCCCTACATTTTGTCCTCTTTTGTGGTTATGACACCCTGACCTGGTATTCTGAGGTAGCGAACCATGGATGCTCATCATGGCTCGTACCATTGATCAACTTTTGTTCCAGAAATCTGTCCAATCCTCTTATAATGTCAACCAGGCCAGATGCCATCACCACATCCTGTGGCAAGAAGTTCCACTGATTAAACACATGCTGAGTAAAGCAATTTTTTTAAAAAATTGTTTATTCTAATTCAGTTTTAGTGTCTGTTCCAACTCAATCCTAACCATGTCTACTCAAAAATAAGCCCCATTGTGTTCAATGGTCTTACTCCCAGGAAAATGTCTTTAGGATCCCAGCCATGATGTCTCCTGCTTGCAGCGGTGTCTGCGATGATCCCAAAGCACCTGATCCTCTGGGTTTCTGGTAGGGTGGGGGAAGCCCTTGGTTTTGCTTTACTCCTTGCAACCAGCACACTTGCAAAATTAACAAAGCGAGAACTGGAGAGTGAATGATCTTGCTTTTTATTCAGGCTGGTTTCTCAACATCTCCTAAGCATTAGCATTTTGTTCTGCGGTGGTTCACAACGGTTCCTGGGCGCCCACAGGAGCATCAATTATGCACTGCCACCTGCAGCCCATTAGAGGCAGAACTGCCCGAAGAATACACATCCTGCTCTCAAAATGAGGATCACGTCCCTGCACAGCCAACTCTGGATTTGTGTTTCTTCAGACCGTTGATTGTTTTCTACAGTGATCACGTCCCTTTATCTCTTTTGCCTGTTCCAATTAGCTTTATGCAACCGCGCCAATCCGTCTTCTTCTCCACTAGCCTTCCAACAAGTTTCCTGGCAGTTAACTTGGAGGCCGGCAGGGAGAAATGGAGTCCGCCAACTGCTTATCCGTATTGTGGGAAATGCCCTTATAAGCTCTCCGATGCTTTATGTTTCCTCTCCCCCCCCCGCCCACCAATTGCATTTGGCAGCCTTTTAGCCTTGCTCTTATGAGTCAGCAAACGTGGTGTCTTCTGAATCTCTCAGCAGATGACGGTGCATTAATAGCCTGGGTTTTCAAGCTTCCTGCCTTTAGGGAGCCCTTTTCTGTATATTCTGTATATACTGCATACATATTCTGTAAATACGATGGATGGATGGATATTGAAAGGAGAGACAGACAGACAGACGGACAGACAGACAGACAGACAGATAGATAGATATTGAAAGGAGGGACAGACAGACAGACAGACAGTTATTGAAAGGATGGACAGGCAGACAGATATTGAAAGGACAGACAGACAGACAGACAGACAGACAGACAGACAGACAGACAGACAGACAGATAGATAGATAGATAGATAGATATTGAAAGGAGGGACAGACAGACAGACAGATAGATAGATAGATAGATAGATATTGAAAAGAGGGACAGACAGACAGACAGACAGACAGACAGACAGACAGACAGACAGATAGATAGATAGATAGATAGATAGATAGATAGATAGATAGATATTGAAAAGAGGGACACACAGACAGACAGACAGATATTGAAAGGAGGGACAGACAGACAGACAGACAGACAGATAGATAGATATTGAAAAGGGACAGACAGACAGACAGACAGACAGACAGACAGACAGACAGACAGACAGACAGACAGATAGATAGATAGATAGATAGATAGATAGATAGATAGATAGATAGATAGATAGATAGATAGATAGATAGATATTGAAAAGAGGGATGGACAGACAGGACAGACAGACAGACAGATTTGCTTTGGATTGCTTTGGATTGCAGTATGAATTTCCCATAGGTTTTCACTAGTTGGTGCATAACTACAGGTGCATGTAATGTCTCTTGCATGATCCCATAGTTACTCTCGATGGTAGCGTAAGGGTCCTGTCCTGATTTTGTGGCACAGCAGCTTTCCACAGCACTTAGGGCACAATCCAGAGTAACCACTGGAGCATGTAAGATACATTACATGCACCCATAGTTACTACACCACCCAGTGAAAACCTATGGGAAATTCATATTGCAATCCAGAGTAACTTGTTCTTATTCCAGAGCAAGGACTCCCCGCAGTTACTCTGGATTTCACCCTTAGCAAGCTTGTGCTGAGATCTTGGAGAGAGCTGCCTCACTGGTCCCAGAGTCCGGAAGCCCTTTCCAGCATCTGGAGCCGGCATAGCAGCTCTCTCCTGGGGGGTTAGCCAGCCCCGGTGCTCATCCTACGACCCATGGAGAGCAAAGTAGGTAACAAACCTATGGAAACAAACTCTCAGAGATACAAGTATCTCCCACTTTCTGATGGTTTGTTTTTTGACAATTCATGCTTTCAACATCTTTCAGTGATACCCCAAACTCATTCATTCTGGGCTTTCAACCTCTCTCTGCTCATCGAAAGGCCAAAATGGCTCTCCCCATATGGTACCTCCTGGCGAATCCCATCCCTGAAGAAGTAAAGAGAATTCATTTGCACAAAGCTTTGTGTGGCAGGAGGAATTTGCAAGATAAAAGGGGCATTTGCAATTTGCTAGCTAAAAAAAATATTGGAAGCAACATTTATCAACTAAAAAAGATGGGGTTCCACTTTTCAACGGTTTTCACTTTTGGGCGGTGCTTTGGTATCTAACCTGTCCAATAAGTGGGGGATGCTTTTATGAGGTTTTCCCCAAAACCTGAAGTAACTTTTTGTGCTATCTGAAATCATCAGAACACTCTCCAGGTATTTCCTGTGATTTACTAACTAACTAACTTACTTACTTACTTACTTACCTAGGGCACAATCCAGAGTAACTACAGGAGTACATAAGAGACATTACGTGCACCCGTAGTTACTGTACCACCTAGTGAAAATGTATGGGAAATTCACACTGCAATCCAGAGTAACTTGTTCTTACTCTGGAGCAAGGACTCCCTGTAGTTACTATGGATTTCACCCCTACTTACTTACTTACTTACTTTCTTACTTACTTACTTACTTACTTACTGAGCGTTGGAGGGGAGGATGTTATAGCCCCGCGCAGGAATGGGACTGTTAGGATCCGGGGAGAAGGGGTTCAGAGGGTCTGGGGACAGGGGAAGAGGCTTCTCACCTTCTCTACTCAGACCCCAAAGCCTTCCTGGCCCCATACATTGAAAGTCCTGCTCTTGGGGGGGGGGGGAGCTCCCAGTTTTGTTACTACATCCAGCATCTTTGTTGGAGTTAAGAACAAAGAATTTATGAATGAGTTTCCAGAACAGAACTTGTTTGTAAGTAGGGGATTTACTGTCTGTCTGTCTGTCTGTCTGTCTGTCTGTATGTATGTATGTATGTATGTATGTATGCATCACATAAAAAGTAACATAAAACCAATTAAAACCCATTATAACTGCATTTCATAAAATCTGACATTTAAAAACCCCATAAAACAGTATATTGTAAAAGAATAAAAGCAGTACAATAAAATTGTAACAATAAAAACTAATCAAAGCAGTGACATCTTATATGAGCCTCAGCCTATAAAAACTTTAAACTAATAAAAAGAGCAGATATTAGAAGGTCCGGTTCTCTGAAGGCTTGTTTGAATGTGCTGGTTCTGAGTTATTTATTCCTGTACCTATAAGGTAAGCTGCTTATGGGGTGAGGGAATGTGAGTCTATTTAAATGTGTGCTTTATTTCTTGGTGTTTGGAAAAATACTGAAAATTCGAGTTCCATCTCTAATTTTTTATACAGTGGTACATCTCATAAGAAGCGCCTCACATAACAAGTGTTTCACATCACAAGTTTACATTTCCAAGAAATCTTGCTTCACAAGTTCCGCTTCAGTTAACAAGCAAGTGCACTATGGGCACACGTGCTATGCATCCCTGACACTCCGCGTGGAGGCTCTTTAAAAGGGCTGACGGCCAGCACTGCTGCCTCTAACTGCCCCCAACTTAAGGGCAGTTGCCTGCAGGTGCCAGAGGCAGCTGCCCCTAACTGCCCCCAAGTGCCCCCACCAGCCACCTTGAACCTCCAGCAGCAGCCCAGGTAAGCCTCCCAGGAAAGTGTCTTTGATGCAGCCTCCTAACTATGTCTACTCAGAAGTAAGCCCCACTGTGTTAACTGAGGCTTACTCCCAGGAAAGTGTCTTTGATTGCAGCCTCCTAAACATGTCTACCCAGAAGTAAGCTCCGTTGTGTTAAACCCCGCTTACTCCCAGGAAAGTGTCTTTAGGATTGCAGCCTAAGTAGACTTCATAGGATCATGCACATTGAATGCATGTTTTGAATTCACTTCCCTTGTTTTGTCATCATTTTTACATCCAGTTAATATTTTATATGAATATTTTGGGGATTGTGGAACTAATCATCTGAGTTTCCATTATTTCCTATGGGAAAATCTGCTCCCCTTAACGAGCATTTCACTTAAGGTGCAGGCCTCCAGAACAAATTCAGCTCTTTATGTGAGGCATAAGTGTATTTAATTTTTTATCTTTGACAACATGCCCGAAATTTAATGTGTCCCTTTGGCAAAAATGTTTGGATATGTCTCATCTGGAATCCTCTACAGATTATAGGGTCTGCGAAAGTAGCTGAAGAAATCCTTTCCCAATATTGTCCCGAGCAGTTATTCTTGATGGTTGACAGTCACTGGCTCAGAGGGAACCATCACTGAAAAGGGGGGTCAGACAGTTAAATGAAAGAATAATGGCTATCCTAATAAACTGTTAGTCAATTGTTCTCCGGACCAGACAAGTCAATAGGTTACACCTAATAGGTTGCAATCCATCAAAGCCTTCCCAGAAGGAGGCAAGAAAAAGGCTTATCATTCGCATCAATATGTGGGCTGTGGGTGGCGCAAGCGGTAAAGACGCTGTGCCTGTTAACCAGCAGGCCAGGGTTCGAGACCCGGGTCGGCCCCACAGGACAGGGTGAGCTCCTGTCCTTAGCCCAGCTCTGCGAAGCCAGCTGGATCCAATCGTATTGGCTCTGCCTTTCCATTGGACTAATTCAGTGGCGTGGAGAGGGGGGATTTGCTGCTTGGGTAACAGCCTGTCCTCCATAACAATCCAACCCAGGCTTTCGTGCTTCGCATGCAGCGTATGCCACGCCAAGCACGGTACCATAGTCTTCCAAGACTGGCGGAGGCCTGCTTTGGCATCAATAGCCTTAGAGCAACCATCCCATTCCAAGTTGTGGTCCGTTGTCCTACCTGTGACAACCACATAATATCCTATTTATTCAAATCTAATGTACACCTTTTTCAGCCAAATTTAGGCAGGCCTAACAAATTTAGGCTGGCCTAACTCAACATATCTTCCCATGGTGGAGGTTGGTGTGTGCCTATGCACTGGTCTAACCCCCCAGAAGAAAGGCAAGAGTGTCATATGACATTTTTGTGATGCCCCCCCAGGTCAGCACAGGACTCATGCCAGGACTGCAGCCTTGGAGCAAAATCCTTCCCATTGGGTCTTACTCACAGGAAAGTGTTTTTAGGATTGCAGTGTTAGTCTCCGAAATAGGGGAACACATTAGATTTGATGGTGCATTAGATTTGAGTAAATACAGTTTTTTGATTATAAGTATAGCCAGTATTAAGTTTAACAGTTTACTATATGTAATTAAAAACTAATATCAATGCATTGTTGATAAAGTAGTACAATTAACAGAAACCCATTGCCATATTATTATTGTCATATAAGATTGTTGAATGCAGTAAACTTGAATTTTGCAGCTGCGCATTACAATTGCCAGTAAACATTTTTTAATCTCAAGCCTTTAAAAATCAGATGCGCATTAGATTTTAATGGTGCATTAGATTTGAGTAAATATGTGTATTTGATTTGAGGATGTCTTAAGAAATAGGAAGGTGGAGATCCCTACAATCCAGAGTAACTATGGAAGACGTAAGAGGCACTTACTCTGGATTGCTCTGTGCATTTCCAATAGATTTCCCATAGGTGGCACTGTAACTGTGCTGGTGTAAAAGGTCCATTGGATTGTAGCCATAGACCACAAGCCTAACTAGTGGATTGTAGCCATAGACCACAAGCCTAACTATGGGCAAAATCCAGAGTAACTACAGGAAGTCCTTACTCTGGATTCCAATATGAATTTCCCATCGGTTTTCACTAGGTGGTGCAGTAACTATGGGTGCACGTAAAGTCTCCTACGTGCTCCTGTAGTTACTGTAGATTTGGGGGTATGTCTACTCAAAAGTAAGCGCAATTGTGTTCAATGGATCTTATTCCCAGGAAAGTGTCTTTAGGATTGCAGCCATAGGGTGCAATCCAGAGTAACTACAGGGAATCCTTGCTCCTGTGTAAGAACAATTTACTCTGGATGGCAATATGAATTTCCCATCGGTTTTCACTAGGTGGTGCAGTAACTACGGGTGCACGTAATGTATCTTACATGCTCACGTAGTTACTCTGGATTGTAGGGCTAGTCTTGTAAAAGTTGAACGCCTCGTTTGAGAGGTGAGCTTTATAATAGAGCCTTATAGGATTGGGGTGAAAGGGGGATGTGTAACTTTTACTCAGCAGAAATCAGCACAGGGCATTTGGGTCTCGCTGAAATGGGCTTTGGCACATCCGGGAGGTGCAGCGCATCCCCTGCAAACATTCTGACTTCAGCCACAATCTCAGCAAGGGCTTGAAAGCCCCATTACACCAGGATTGATTCTTGAGCTCGGAGCTAAAAGAGACCATAAATCCCTGAGAGGCACAGCCTCCCTTCTTGAGTTATGGCCAGCTTTGGAGAGGCAGGGAGGTTACAGCCGAGGAAACCCTTTGAGAGACAGAGATGCTCACTCAGCTTCCAGTAACAACAATTAGCAAGGAGAGGGACCAAAAGCGTCCTCGTTTGCACCAATCAGGAGGGGAAACGAAGGGGTCCTTTGGTCAAAAAGGCTCACTGTGTGTTGATTCTAACATGCCATCAAATCTAAAGCACACCCATCATTTAAAAGCCTTGACATTAAAAAAAATACTGGCGATCATAACACGCAGCTGTAAAGCAGGTACAAAATTTAATTTACTGCTTATAATAATGAGTTATATGATAATAAGAAAATGGCAACGGATTAATGCAATGCTTTTTACCTAGGGCAAAATCCAGAGTAAGTACGGGAAGTCCTTGCTCCGGTGTAAGAACAACTTATTCTGGATTCGAATATGAATTTCCCATAGGTTTTCAATAGGAGGTGCAGTAACTACGGGTTCATGTAATGTCTCTTATGAGCTCCCATAGTTACTCTGGATTGTAGGGTTATTCCGTTATTGCAGAATAGAGGAGTCGCTATTGATTCTGTTCTCCACCCAGACAAAATAAGTATATTCCTTTGTAATAATCTCTAGTTTTTTTCTGGATGATGTTCCACGTGTCTCCAAACTGTGAACATTATCGGAAGTGTCGCTTCCACTCAAATTCGGCCAGATCCGGTGGTGTGTTTGGAGCTGCCTAAAGTTATGAATCAACTCCAGAGGCAATAAATATAAACAAACACGGTTCACAACAAACAGTTGTCTTTTTTAAGCAATTACATGGAATATAGTCTTACCTTAGGGAAGCTGTGAAGAATTCAATTACTAAAGTCCTGCATAAATACTCTATATCATCTGGAGTCACGTCTCAAACCCCGTCTCTTGCAATCATATTAAATTCTAAATTTATTGTGTTTATAGGCTCTGGTAGCAACACCATCTCCAGTAATCAGGATGGGGGAAATCTTGTCTATTTACTAATCTTTCCTTCCCATTAATATAACATGTTAAAGCACCAGGGCGCAATCCTAACCAATTTAGGCCAGCGCAACTCACCCACTCTCCGTTCTCACAGCGGTGTGGGGAGACGGGCGCATGTCTGTGCGCTGGCCTAACCTCCCCAGGAGTGGCGTAGAAGTATCTTTTGGCACTTTTGTAACACCTCCATGCCAGCAAGGGACTTGTGCCGGAACTTATGCCAGTCTAACTCGAAGTTTGGATTGCAACCCCAGTCTCGTCATCCTTCAAAGTGGTGGCATTACATCAGTTTATTTGTTTATTTATTTGTTTGTTTATTTGTTTGTCTTTCTGTTTGTTTATATATTCATTTATTTGATTTATATCCCTCTTTTCTCCCTTAAAAAAGGAAACCCAAGAGGGTTTAATCCAGAGATGGGCTGGCCCCATCCCAAGATCCGGTACGCCGGAAGTGGGAGGGGCCAGCCGGGGTCAGGGGGTGTGGGCGGGGTGAGGGGTGGGACTGGGGAGGGGCGAGGGGCAGGGCGACGTTGGCGCCTGCGCAGAGCCTGCTTAGAAGCCGGCCTGCCAGCTTCTAGGCAGGCTCTGCGCAAGCGCCGACGCCGGCGCTCACGTAGAGCCTTCCCAGAGGCTGGCAGGCCGGCCTCTAGGTAGGCTCTGCGCAAGCGCCGACGCCGGCGCTCACGCAGAGCCTTCCCAGAGGCTGGCAGGCCGGCCTCTAGGTAGGCTCTGCGCAAGCTCCGACGCCGGCGCTCACGCAGAGCCTTCCCAGAGGCTGGCAGGCCGGCCTCTAGGTAGGCTCTGCGCAAGCTCCGACGCCGGCGCTCACGCAGAGCCTTCCCAGAGGCTGGCAGGCCGGCCTCTAGGTAGGCTCTGCGCAAGCTCCGACGCCGGCGCTCACGCAGAGCCTTCCCAGAGGCTGGCAGGCCGGCCTCTAGGTAGGCTCTGCGCAAGCTCCGACGCCGGCGCTCACGCAGAGCCTTCCCAGAGGCTGGCAGGCCGGCCTCTAGGTAGGCTCTGCGCAAGCTCCGACGCCGGCGCTCACGCAGAGCCTTCCCAGAGGCTGGCAGGCTGGCCTCTAGGTAGGCTCTGCGCAAGCTCCGACGCTGGCGCTCACGCAGAGCCTTCCCAGAGGCTCTGCGCGAGCGCCGATGTCGGCACTTGTGCAGAGCCGCGGGCGTGGTGGGTGCAAAACATGGTGGACCGTACCGGTCCACTATGTTTTGCATTTCCCTGTTGCTGGCGGTACGCTAGCGGCAGGGAAATGGGAAGAAACGGTACGGGCGCACAGGCCCGTACCGGTAAGTGCCCACCACTGGTTTAATCCCAAACATAATTCCAGTTTTCAGCATGAAATCGGACAGAGGCTGCAATCCTAATCTCCAATTAGGCTGGCCTAAGCCTCGGTATAAATCTTGGATTAAACTGGGGATGTCACAAAAGCATGGTAAGGCACTTCTGCCTCACTCCGGGGGGGGGGGGGGGGGGGAGGGTGTAGGCCAATGCACAGTCATATACCATCGTGGAAAGATAGGTCAGGTGAGTTAGACTGGCCTAAATTTCTCAGACTTGCACCCTGAGTCTTTGAAACACTTTCCAGGTATTGGTGAGCAAACTGGAGAAATTTTACCTTGTATTAACTCAGAATCAACCTATGACCTGTATCCTAAGTGAAATTAAGGGCACAATCCAGAGTAACTACGGGAGCATGTAAGAGACATTACGTGCACCCGTTGTTACTGTACCACCCAGTGAAAACTTATGGGAAATTCATATTGCAATCCAGAGTAACTTTTTCTTCCTCCGGAGCAAGGATCCCCATAGTTTCTCTGGATTTCACCCTAAGCCACTTGCTCCAGAGCAGTTAAGGTCGTTTTCCATAAAATAACACTAGAGGGTGACGTAAGTGTGTGGACTCATAACTACTCTGGATTTAGCCCTACATTTCAGTGACTAGTTCTGACCACCAACTGAAGCCATTTGGCCTGCCAGCCAATGCCCAATGTCCACCCAGGGACTCTACCAGTCCAAGTTACTATGAGCCAGATGGGGAACGGTGGAGTTGATCTCCTGGGTTCTTGGAGTGCAGTGGGGCTGTGTGCAGAGCTTGGCTTGTGAGCCCTTTTGGGACTGGGTGCCATTAGCACCCTTTTCATTTTCCCTGTAACAAGCTTTGAAGAACTTTTCATTGAAAAGTGGTATATAAATACTGTTGATTGATTGATTGATTGATTGATTGATTGATTGATTGATTGATTGATTGATGCTGAGAACAAGGAAATGTCCTCATTAAAAATGTCCTGGCCTATTGATGGATGGATGGATGGATGGATGGATGGATGGATGGATGGATGGATGGATGGATGGATGGATGGATGGATGGATTGAGGCTGAAGACAAGGAATCGGAATGAGCAAATTCTTCTGTGTAGAAAACAATTTTCAGGATTTCAAGGGGTTTCTTCTCTGTCGAGGTGAACTGTTTTCTGAACATCTTGTTGGGATTTCCTATTCCCTGTAAACATCTGCAAAAGCTTGAGCCTTTGAGAGCTATCGGTTTGGTATCTTACAAAAGGTCAATTTTTTGTGTGCACTGGTTGTTTGCAAAGGGTTGGATAAAAAAAGAATGCTTATGAGTGGTTGATCTACTTGCAGAGATTCAAACTTGGTTCGGAGGGATTCATGCTACTCTTACCCCCCAATCCAGAGTAACTACAGAACGTAAGAGACTTTATGTGCACCCGTCGTTACTGCACCACCTAGTGAAAACCTATGGGAAATTCATGTTGCAAACCAGGGTAAATTGTTCTTACATCAGAGCAAGGTCTCCCTGTCGTTACTCTGGATTGTGCCCTTATTCTCACAAATGCGGGAACATATTTCAACATTATTTCAAATGCTGGAAATATTTCGATATTTTGAGCCGTCCTCCCCTCCGACCCCCCGTGCCTGAAAATTGTGTACGTGCAACCCAGATGTTCCATACAGCTCCATGTACTGGATTTTGCTTTGCAAGGTTGAGGATTGAAGGAGGGCATTGATATCAATGTCTGCTTTAGAGCAAGAACAAATGCCTGCGCTGGGGTGTTGATTGGAGTGGAGAAGCTCGTCGTTCTTCAAAAAGATCTCTGATTGCTTCAAATATGATTTCATAGAATCATAAAGTCGTCCGGGACACACAAGGGTCTCACAGTCTCCTGGAATCTCCGTAATCTCTTTGAGTGCTTTTCAACTAATTTGGCAATATTCAGCCGCTGGGTGGAAGAAATATTTTCATCAGACATAATTTTAGTGCCGTTAGATCCAGAAGGAAGGACTGATCTGTGAAGGGGAGGCAGAACCTCTGACACCACCACATCTTTGCTCTGGAATTGGTAATTCCTTAGGGCAGGGGAATGGAAGTGCATCTCTTTCCGTCCCTGGTATTTCTAAGGCAGGGCATAGAATGAGTCTTCTTCGGCACCCTGGAGAGGAGCCCATTGATCTGGATGGGTCAGACCCTGACCTGCCAACCTCAACTCAACGCTGTGAGTCAATCGGAGTTTGGCTGGTTGTTAAAACTTTTGGAAATGCAAGGCAAGTGCCCTCAAATAAACCATTTATTATACCTTATAAAGTATAAATACCTTATACATTAATTTATGAATATATTTAAAAATTATAAATAATTTATAATTAATTTAGTTCAAGGAACTAAAAATGGAGAGGGGGCTCAAACAGAATAATACCAGTCATTTCCAAGGGAGCAGAAGAAGCACAATTCTTTGTTCCCCATTTTAATATGGTGTGGATATCTTCCTTTTCCTTATTTAAATACATATACACACAAACACCAAGAGTGCAATCCTAACCCATTTCGACCTGCATAACTCACCTGTCTCCCCAATGCCAGGGAGGTGGCACAGAATCCTAACCATGTCCACTCAAAAGTAAGCTCCATTGTGTTCAATGGGTCTTACTCCCAGGAAAGTGTCTTTAGGATTGCAGCCTATAGTACTTTTGTACTATAGACTTATGCTGGCCTAACTGGGGGGTTAGGATTACTACAGCCTCAAACAAACAAACAAACACACACACACACACACACACAACACACAAATCATTGCTTTGTGTGCTTTTATAGATCGAATCTATCTACTTTAAAGAAACACAAAGGAAAACCAATGAACACAATTTTGGCTGTTGTGAATCTTCAGGGGAGACATTTGGGAGGCAGCCACGGATCCTGCTTTCTTGCAAACATTTTCTGAATGTTGTGGTGTAGACAAGGCTGGGCGCTCAATGCAGTCCCCTTTTCCCCGTCATCTTCCCTACCATCCTGCTTTTCTCCCAGGCCTCTGCTGCCCCCTAACAGCAGCATATAGCGACCCTCTCCATCCTTTCTCGCTTAAAAAGGTGAGCATTAGATTCAAGTAAATACAGTATACCCTGACTTTGTACCTAAAAAGATACTCAAGGCGGATACCCTTTTCTACCTAAAAGGTAGGGCACACTTTCTTCTCTCTTGCACACTTCTGCTTTGTCCTTTGCAAGTGCAGCTCTCTGAAGAGGGAGGAGGGCCTGCTCTTTGGTATTGAAATAGGTGGGTGCAGAAGGTGAGTAGGAGGAGAAAGATTGTGGGTTACTGCCACCCAAAGCACCCTTTATATCATCATGGGGCCAACCCTGAGTGCACATTTCGATCTGGGCACATTTCGAATTCCAACGGTCTCAGTTCTCCAGAGCTGGTCCAGTGAGCACCTGCTTCCTCCTTCCCTCTTCTACCTCCCTCTTCTACCTTTCCTTTTCTACCTCTTGGTAAACTCTTGGTGTCCTCCCATCTCCGAGGCCACGGCTGTTGAGCAAACGGCCCCTTCCAAGTTTGTTTGCTGAATTTAAGCAGAGCTGATGGGTTTATGACTCTGCTTGGCAGCCGGGCACAGACATGGTAAGCCAGCCGTAGACGCTGGGAACGTTTGTAATGCTGCTTTTTAAGCGTATCAAATATGCATTATCTCATTAAAAATGTCCTGGCCTATTATAACTCAAGCAGTTCCTTGAAGTACACTGTGCTGAGAGAGAGAGAGAGAGAGAGAGAGAGAGCACATATTCATATGGTGTGTCTGTGTGTGTGTGTGTACGGCATGCATGCTGATGTGTTGAAACCAAAACTTAAAATATGAATGTGCAGCTATTATTTAGTTTTTGAAGCAATTGAAAATTTTTTTTATTAAAAAAGAATTTTTAAATTAACTATCCTAGAGAAAAGATGAGGGAGTACATCTATCTATCTATCTATCTATCTATCTATCTATCTATCTATCTATCTATCTATCTATCTATCTATCTATCTATCTATCTCTTCCTTCGATATCTATGTATCCATCCATCTATCTATCTATCTATCTATCTATCTATCTATCTATCTATCTATCTATCTATCTATCTATCTATCTATCTATCTACCTACCTACCTACCTACCTACCTACCTACCTACCTATCTATCCCTCCCCCCTCCCTCCCTCCATCCATCCATCTATGGTGTACTCCACCTTTCTCCCTGAAGGCCATCAAGGCAGCTAACAATCAAAAGATTTATACCATCTAAAACAATTTAAAACGGTAAATCTGAATAAAAACCATAAATATACTTTAAAACAATAAAACACAGTAAAATATAATATAAAATAAAAAAATGCACAATAAAAACATTTCTTCAGAATAGCAGGATAACATTATTAGGTTTTCCTAAATAAATAGGTTTTCAGGCCCCACCAGATAGTTAGGAGGGTATTCTCCTAACCAGGAGGGGAGGGAGTTTCAGAGTATGGGTATCACCAGTGAGAAGGCCCTGTTTCTGGTCACTGCACCCCAACTTCTTTTAGTGGTGGTACAGTCAGCAGGGCAACCTCTGATGACCACACAGGACAGGGCAGCCTTTACGGAAGGAGGTGGTCTCTCAGATACGCTGGTCCGAAGCCATTTAGGACTTTGGATGTTAAAACAAGCATCCTAAATTTGATCTGGAAACAAACCGGCAGCCAGAGCCAGAGCAGTGGTGTGACCGAATCAAACCACCATGCTCCAGCAACTACATGGGATGCTGCCTTCAGTACTAGCTGTACTTTCCGGACTGTCTTTAGGGGCAGCCCCAGGTAGAATAATCTAACCTTGATGTCACCTTGGCATGGACCACCCATCGTGGCCAGATCCAACTGAGACAGATCCAATTGCAGCCGGTGCCTCAACGTCTTCCGGAAGTCCTTTGAAAGCAGTGTCGTTATCCTGAGGTTTTGAAGCCCCTTGAAATAAATAGATGTTCGTCATGTAAAGCCACAGAGAGCCCCTTGACTAACGCATCTGAAACACCATTCTGTAGTGTGCATTGTAAAGTTAACAGGCTTTCGCCGCATGTGCGTCCTTAGTAAATAGCGTAGTGTTTTGACGGCACTCGAACACGCAAAACTGACACGGCGCCACAATGCAAGTCAAATTAATTCTCGGTTTCCCTTTATCTTCCTGCCCATGTTTTGCTTCTCTTGATCCTCCCTACTTTACTTACTGTAATAGCTTTGCGTTAATAGAGTCAGCTTGTACAGGAAGATAACCTGTGGTAAGCAGCGGTTCCAGTTCTCATTCCACGTGATCTACATGTTGTCAGCTTTATTGACGTATCAGGGTGTTTTTTTAAGATTAATTTATTTGTGCTTGTATAACATGTTCTGTCCCCTACACTCCAATAGTGCCCTCTCAAGCTTAACTGCAGGTAGTGCCTCTGGTTGGGATGAGTGAAACGTCCCTGTTCTGTTTCTGGAACAGGGGATCACACCCCATTCTGGAAGTCCTTGCTGTGATCTGTTCTGGTTTAATTAGGACATTATCCAGAATTAGGGTTGCCATATTTTCTTCCACAAAATTGGCACAGGACCGTCGTCCCACAGTATGTGATCACAATTCCCCCAATTCCCCCACCCCAAGAAAAATTGGGGTTGTCCCAGCAAGTTGACCATATATCCGAGAAAACCCGGATTTGTCCGGATTTTTAACCTCCTATCCGGGTGTCCTACATTTTGGCTTCATTTTTGAACTTCACAATGGTGTGCAGGACCCCATCATGTCATATGTTGTTGGATTCATATTGAAGAGCAGAATCCAATGCAAAAATTGGTTTTGAGTTATTTCCTTCCTATCAAATGTTATGGCCGAAAAAGCAAAAACAATATTAAAAAATACATTTTTGGCAATTTTTTTAAATGGGTAGAAATTTTGGCCTTAAGGTTCAGAAATTTTGGGCTTGGCATCTGGTCACCCTGTGTCCCTGTTTGGGGAACATATGGCAATCCTATCCAGAATTAATTCCTTTGAAAGCAGTGTACTGAAAGCATATTCAGTTTGGCAGAGATTTTGGTTTCTTCAAGAATGATCAGCGGGATGGAAGGGAAACCCTATGAAAAAGGATTGGGGAACTTGGGATGTTCAGCCTGGAGAAGAGGAGGCTCCGCAGAGACATGATTGCCCTCTTCAGATACCTGAAGGGCTGTCATAGGGAGGAAGGGGCTCATTTGTTCATAGCTGCTTCTGAAAGCAGAGCTAGAACCAATGGGGACAAACTGCAAGGAACACGTTTCCGGTTGGACATCCAGAAAAAAATTCCTGAGGTTGGGGGTGGTTCGGCAGTGGAACAGATTGCCAAGGGCGGTGGAGGACTCTCCCTCACTGGGGGTCTTCAAGCAGAGGCTCCATCAGCAGCTCTTGGGAGATGCTCTAGGAGGATTTCCTGCTACAGGCAGGGGTTGGACTAGATGACCTACTGGGTCCCTTCCAACTCTAGGATTCTATGATTCTATGATTCTATCCATTTGCATTGTGTATATCACATCAGGAAATACACACACAAAACACACACACACAAATACACACAGAGAGTGAGTGTATGTATGGTAGTTAAAGAATTAGACCACAATTCTAACCAGTTTAGACGAGCACACCCCAGCAATGTCTCCATTCTGCAGTGGTGTGAGGAGGCCAGCATGTGTCTGTCCTTACAGCACTTTTATGACACCCATAGGCCACCACAGGATTTGTACCAGGACTTGTGCATGCCCAACTGCGGTTTAGGATTGCAATGTTAGTTAAAGATTGTATGTGTGGAATCTCGACATATACAGGTGCCCCCGTATATTCCTGCCACCACATATGCCAGAAACTGTGGATAGGAGCAAATCCTATATTTACTGTTTCTCCATTATGCCCCCAAATCTAGAGTAACTACGGGAGCATGTAAGAGACTTTACATGCACCCATAGTTACTGCACCACCTCGTGAAAATCTATGGGCAATTCATATTGGAATCCAGAATAAGTTGTTCTTACACCTGAGCAAGGACTCCCCGTAGTTACTCTGGATTTTGCCCTAAGCCCATCAAATTGCTTCTTCTTTATGCTTGGAGGGCATGCGCTAAAGAGCTAGTGTGACATGCATTGGAAGAGAAGTGGGTGCCAAGAGCACATAGTTTGGAGGGCTGAAAACAGGGAAACCGAACCCAAAAAAGATGAGATAAGCAAAAGGGGGACATTTTTGAACAGTGGATTCCTGAAAAAGTGGAAGCAAAGTTTGCAGATGCCGTGTGTGTGTGTGCATTTGAATGTTTGTGCATTCATAGAGTTCCACACACTAAAGAATAAACACAGGAAACCATATATGCAATCATAAAAATACTTTTAGCTGTGTTTTATGAATGGACATATGCATCACCAGGATCCATACCTAGTTCTTCTAGGACTTACTAGTTGTTGTTTTTTAACCCTTAGATTCCCAGGCAGGTTGATTCAACCCACATTTTTAATTTATGCAATTTATGGGAATCTAAGGGTTTTAAACAGGGTCTTGTATCTATCCCTTAGTGTGACTGGTGCTGCTCCACAAACTATCCATCACATTGTGCTTAATCTCTCCCTCACTAGTTGACCTACTTGTTTCCTTCCAACGCTATCATTCTACGGGTGCAATCCAGAGTAACTACGAGGAGTCCTTGCTCCAGTTTAAGAACAATTTGTTCTGGATTGCAATATGAATTTCCCATAGGTTTTCACTAGGTGAAAACATTCACTAATGTCTCTTATGTGCTCCCATAGTTACTCTGGATTGTAGGGTTATTGTATTACAAAAGTGAAACTTTCTGAATTTTATGTCATTTATTACGTTTTGACAGTTTATGCTGGTCTTTGACTGTAACAATAAAGATGATGAGCTTCCCTCCCAAATAAGTTGTGCCAGCCTAGGTTAGGTCTCCTTCTTTTCTATGAGTACAATCCAGAGTAACTACTGGAGCACACACGAGACATAACATGCACTCTTAGTTATTGCACCGCCTCATGAAAACCTATGGGAAATTTATATTGCAATCCAGAGCAAATTGTTCTTACACCGGAGCAAGGACTCCCCATAGTTACTCTGGATTGCACCCTATGTAAATATGTGGTTAAGATCTTGTTGACAGAGAGATGCATGACACCAAGAAACAGCTTCTCCAGGGAAAGTTATAGAAATTATGTCCCCCAAAACACTTAAAAAATTAAAAACAAATTACTTGGAAGCCTGCCTGGGGGGAACATGCCTGATGCAGCAAGAGGATGACCTAAGAGACCTTGGAAAGTGCTGTGTTTCTTAGTGGCCATAATGTGCTACGGGGTGGGGAAGAGTGTTGCCATCAGCCCTTCCAGTTTAGTTGTCGCTTATGCCAACTGGCATCAAGCTGGAGATGCTGGCACAAGCAGTCAGCTCATGCATACAACCAAATCTCATCCATGGTGGAGCAGATTAGAGCAGTGTTTCTCAAACTGGGGGTCTCGACCCCTTTGGGGGTCGCCTGACCCTTTCATGGGGGTTGCCTAAAGACCCTTAGTGTAGGGTGCCTTGTAAGGTATTTTGCATCTTTTTTATTTGTAATTACAAATAAATATTTCACAATATATAATTAAATGTTATTTTGTGATTAATCAGTATGCTTTAATTATGTTCAGTTTGTAACAATGAACATGCATCCTGCATATCGGATATTTACATTACGATTCATAACAGTAGCAACATTACCGTTATGGAGTATCAACTAAAATAATTTTATGGCTGGGGGTCCCCTCAACATGAGGAACTGTATTAAAGGGTCACGGCGTTAGGAAGGTTGAGAACCATTGGATTCGGGGATGGGGACGGGATGGTCCACAGATCAACAAGAGCACATTCAGTACAAACGGATAAAATTATGCAACATGGGGTGAGAGGCGAGATTATGCCGGAAAGAAAATAGGGTGCTTTAGCAATCATTTATGTCTTCAGTTGAGGGTTTCTTCCCCAGTGCTTGTTCCCCCAGAATCAATAGGAAGTCTCAAATAACAGTTTTGTTGTTGTTTTTTTTGCTTTCATGGAATAATTGTGAACCATTTTCTTTTTCATTTGGTGCTTTGTGTTTGCAAGCACATCCCGGCCTCGACGGTGCTTCGTCTTGGTTCCTGGGCTCCTGCTGTACAAAATGAGGCTTAAGCCGGACAAGGTGACCCACGGTCCCTTGGCAGGAGTTTGGCTGAGGAGGGTTTCAGCCTGAGATTACGCCGTTCACCTTGCAGGGACAAAGCTCCGCATCCAATCCGGTGCAATATGCAGGCTGAAATAAGAGAGAGCTGGAGCCAACATTAAACAGTAGTGTTGGTGCTGCATCCTAGTGGAAGCTGGTTTTTGTGAATACCCCAGTCCTTATCTCGGCCCATCCCAGCTTTACCTGCTACGTTCCTCTCCCATCTCATTCCAAACTTGGCTTTTTAAGACCATTCCCCAGGAACTTGAGATCAGAGGCAGACTTCAGAGAGAGAAAGCAAATGCAATTAACAGTATATACAGGACAATCCTAACCCTTTCTACTCAGAAGTAAGCCCCATTCTTACTTGTTCTATGGGTCTTGCTCCCAGGAAAGTGTGCTTCGGATTGCTGTGTTAATTTAACTCATTCGTATGGTTCTTATCCCCAACTAAGGACAAAATCCAGAGTATCTATGGGGAGTCCTTGCTCCGGTGTAAAAACAACTTACTCTGGATTCCAATATGAATTTCCCATAGGTTTTCACTAGGTGGTGCAGTAACTACCGGTGCACGTTCTTACATGCTTCTGTAGTTACTCTGGCTTTGGGGGTAAGTCATTGTTGTCCCCCAAATGCAAAACACTTTTTAAACCGTTAAAGGTTTTACATGGGTAGGGTTGCCATATGTCCCAGAAAATCAGGACAATCCCAATTTTCAGGGATTGAGTTCACATACTGGCAAGTTAGACCGGGGGTCCTCTCCCAGTTTTGTGGAAGAGAGTTATGGCAACCCTGTACATGGGGTTGAGTGGGAAATTATGGCAACCCATAATGGGGGAGAATTGCAGTGGGAGAATTATGGCAATCCTATAGATGGCAATCCTATAGATGAATTATGGGAATCCTATTGTGCCTGTGGAGGCACAACTGACTAAGACACTGTGCCTGTTAACCAGCATGCCAGGGTTTGAGACCCGGGTCGGTCCCCACAAGACAGGGTGAGCTCCTGTCCTTAGCCCAGCTCCTGCCAACCTAGCAGTTCGAAAGCATGTAAATGCAAGTAGATGGAAATAGATAAATAGGTATATAAATAGAACAATTTGCACACTCAAGTTTTGCATTTGCTTTTCAGCGGACGATGCGTGTGGCGGGACACTCCGGGGGCAGAGTGGAATTATTTCAACACCTCATTACCCGTTGGAGTACAGCAACAACGCAGACTGCACGTGGACCATTCTCGCAGAGCCTGGGGACACCATTGCCCTGGTGTTCATGGATTTCCAGCTAGAAGACGAGTACGACTTCTTGGAAGTCACAGGAACGGAAGGATCTTCTTTATGGTGAGACATCACTGTGCTTCTTTATATGGTTATCAACTACTTTCCTGCGTCCACCTGCGGGCATCTCAACCCACAACCTTTGTGTAAATGAGGGTGCAAAGCGGTGCAAATGAGCAGTTGGAAGGAGAACGTCTTAAAGTATTGGAAAGTTTTTTTGCAGAGAAGGTCTGCAAAATGGAGTGTATTTCTGGAGGATGGAGTAGCATTTACAATGTGTACTTCCACTTGTTTAACTGATGTTCCGTTGCCTCTAGATATTTTAGGGAACAGTAGGTGTGGGTGTGCATGAAGCCACTGATCTCTATCAGATAATCTTCAGCGCCACCAACCAAATTACAAGTTCCAAGATTCCCTGGCATCATTTAAGCTTGTGTTAGACCTCCGGCAATGTGTAGTATATCCTTCTATATGAACTGAAGCATCTGTTCCTTTTTTTTAAGTGTGAAAAGTCTGCTTTATGGATGAGGAACATTTGCTAATTTGTCATACTTGCTCATGCTGCCACCCACTGAGTGGGTATACAGTGGCAATACCCTTGCAGTGTCAGATGGTGTGCTGCAATGTACCATATTTACTTAAATCTAATGCAGCATTGAATCTAATGCACATACGGTGCAATCCTAAACATGTCTACTCAGGATTACAGGATCCTTCTAAGGATTACAGTGCAATCCTAAGAAGTACATTCCATTAAGTTCAATGGGACTTACTCCCAGGAAAATGCTCTTAGGATTGCAGCCATACAGTGCAATCCTAAACATGTCTTCTCAGAAGTAAGTCCCATTGTGCTCCATAATTCTTACTCCCAGGAAAGCGTGGTTAGGATTGCAGCCTTGAAAATTTTAAAAAAAACTGTACTGGTGATTGTAATGTGCAGCTCAAAGGAGGTACAAAATTTAATTTTACTGCATACCACAATTAGTAATTTGATGGTGATGATGGTGATGATGATAATCATCATCATCATATGACAATGAGGTTATGTTATGATTTGTATCTAATTGCACTACTTTATAGAGCAATTATTTATATTATATGACTGGGACCTATGTGACCCTATACCTGGACATTTGGGCTTTACTGTGCCGACATGTCTGGCGTCATGACATTTGCAAGAGTATCAAGACCACTGTTTAGCTGCTGCAGTTGCAGAGTTGTGCCCAGGATGGCAACATCATCTGTCCAAAGACAGGTTGTTGTTGTTGTTGTTGTTGTTGGGGTGTGTGTGTTTTACGGATGCCAGTAAGCACAATCAGCGTTCTGTCACCCCTCTCTCTGCCTGGGGTGTTACAAGCCACTGCAACGGAGAGCGAGAACTCCAAATAAGAGATGCACAGATTCATTCATGCGCCAGTCTGAAAATAACACAGGCTTTATTTGCTAAACAGAAAACTCATCAATCTTTCCTTGTAAGCACAGTTTTGTCGCTCTTTATGTTGGCGGTAAATGATCCACAGTCATCAAAGAGGGTGGCCGTCAAATTAGGGGCAAGTGATCCCTCATTGACTTTTGGAGAGACAGGCTGTGAAATTTACTGTGCCAAAAAATGTACAAAAAATTTGCTGTACAGTAGGAATGTCTAAGGTCTGAATTCTTGGCAGAGTGCACGGGGCATGGGTTCCCAAACGGTGTGCCATGGCACCCAAGGGTGCTTTCCCTTATTATCTTGTTCCAAATTTTATTCATTCTGGTTTCTCCAACAGCTTTCATCAAACGTCTCCTTTCAGTTGTGACAAAGGGCACAATCCAGAGTAACTACGGGGAGTCCTTGCTCCGCTGTAAGAACTTACTCTGGATTGCAAAATGAATTTTCCATAGGTTTTCACTAGGGGGTGCAGTAACTACGGGTGCACGTAATGTCTCTTATGTGCTCCTGTAGTTACTCTGGATTGTAGGGAAACTTTCCCCCAAATCCATAGTAACTATGGGAGCATGTAAGAGACTTTACGTGCACCCATCGTTACTGCACCACCTAGTGAAAACCTATGGGAAATTCATATTGAAATCCAGAGTAAGTTGTTCTTACACCGGAGCAAGGGCTCCCCGTAGTTACTCTGGATTTTGCCTATAGTTACATCATTTATCCTAATTATCATTTAGAGTATGCTTTTATCTTCCAATTGCCAGTTCTTCCATCTTTTCTTTACTCATTTATTTAATTGATTTAATTGATTTTTACTCTACCTTTCTCCTGCACAAGGGGACCCAACGTGTCTAATCTCATATTATCGTACATGCTTGACAGCACAATCCAGAGTAACTTCGGGACCTCTTACGTCGACATAAGAAAAATTAACTCTGGATTGCTCTATGACTTTCCCATAGGTTTCTACTAGGTGGCACCATAACTACGTCAACGTAAATGTCTCTTACGTTGATGTAAGAGCTCTGGATTGTGCTGAGAGTCAAAGACTGAAGATATAGCTGTAGTTCTGTAGGAAGTGGGTTGCTGATGCAGCAGAAGGTATAAAGTGCAGGGAGGAAAACTCTTTGAATCTTGATTCCTGAGAAAATGGAAAGTTGCTTACATCCAAAGCAGTGGTTCCTGTACTTTTCATAGAATCATAGACTCCTAGAGTTGGAAGGGACCCAGTAGGTCATCTAGTCCAACCCCTGCCTGTAGCAGGAAATTCTCCTAGAGCATCTCCAACAGGTGCTCATCGAGCCTCTGCTTGAAGATCCCCAGTGAGGGAGAGTCCATGAATGAGGGCGGTTCAGCAGTGGAACAGATTGCCAAGGGAGGTGGTGGACTCTCCCTCACCAGATGATCTACTAGGTTCCTTCCAACTCTATGATTCTATGATTCTCTGGGTGCAATCCAGAGTAACTACAGGGAGTTCTTGCTCTGGAGTAAGAACAAGTTACCCTGGATGGCAGTATGAATTTCCCATAGGTTTTCACCAGATGGTGCCGTAACTAGAGATGCACATAATGTCTCTTACATGCTCCCGTAGTTACTCTGGATTGTAGCCTCTGACACCTAATGGTGATCCTCATTTACTCCAGGCTGCCAGAGTAGTGTTTCCTTCCAAGGCCAAATGAACAAGCAGCTGTTGTTCCTCATTCATTCCATACAGTCTTAGAAAGGAGAGAGGATGTCAGCTGCGGAAATAATTAAACGTGTTGGTGGGTGCAAAATTAAAAGGTAATGCATTTGCAATGTTTGTGTCACCGTCACAAATAACGACATGTTCATGTAGCTAATTTATACTCACTTGACAAGCTATTGGGGGGATATGTGGTCTGAGTGGTTGAAAAGCCATTAATCTGCAATAGCCTCCGTTTAAAGTATTTTCAATTGTTTAGTGTTCCCGGGGCTTATGTGAACATTAGATGTTGCTTTTTTAATGCAGAAATGTTTTTGATTAGCATATATTAATATTTTAGGATGCGGGCTTTCTTCTGGGCCAGGCTAACTCAACAAGCTTTGTAGGGTCTTCATATTCAGGCTTCTGGCATTCTGTGTTTTTTTCTGGGGTGGGGATGGGGGGGGCGTTTCCTTCCTTATATATATATATATAAGTGTGACATATATATACACTAGTGATATAACTATATATACACTATATATATACAATATATACACACTATATATGCACTAGTGACATAACTGCGTGGACCCGTAACTGCTCTGGATTTTGCCCTAAGACACAGATTCTGGGTTGGGTCCAACCCAGAATCTGTGACGCAGGGCAAAATATATATATAAGGACTTTATATATAAGGACCCAACCCAGAATCTGTGACTTAGGGCAAAATATATATATAAGGACCTTATATATAAGGACCCAACCCAGAATCTGTGACAATGGGCGCAATCCAGAGTAACTACGGGAGCCCGTAAGAGACTTTATGTGTACCCATAGTTGCTGCACTACTTAGTGAAAACCTATGGGAAATTCATGTTCAATCCAGAGCAAATTGTTCTTACACCGGAGCAAGGACTCCACATAGTTACTCTGGATTGCGCCCTTAGAGCAAAATATATATATATAAGGACCTTATATATAAGGACCCAACCCAGAATCTGTGACTTAGGGCAAAATATATATATAAGGACTTTATATATAAGGACCCAACCCAGAATCTGTGACTTAGGGCAAAATATATATATATATAAGGACCGTATATATAAGGACGCAACCCAGAATCTGTGACTTAGGGCAAAATCCAGAGCAGTTACGTCACTAGTGTTATCTTATGGAAAATCACCTTAACTGCTCCATCGGAAAGGGCTTAATTTGACTTTAGGATTTGGGCCTTATGCTGCAATCCTGTCCTCACTTTCCTGGATGTAAATCCCATTGAGCACAATAGGACTTACTTCTGAGTAGATTTGCATAGGATTGTGCCCTTCGCCACAATGATCAAAGCAAAAAATGGCCTTTGAGTTTAGGAGCATGTTTTTATACGTGAATCAGTGTGACGTCTGTTGGTTTGGGAAAGGGATGGAGAAATTTCAAGTGTGAGACCTATTTGGGGGTGAAACTGGTTACAGACCCCATGGGGGGATCTGTACATTTGTAGGCTATACTATTTCCAGCTGTTAGCGGATAATTGGATCTCTAAGTGCTTTGGACCTTTGTTCACACCTAGAAAACTATCATGCTGGGGACAGGTCAGGCCTACATTAGTACCATTTGTTTCCAGTTTCAGCCATTTGGTTGAAACCATTTGTCTCAACAAGATGTATCAAAGATGGCTCTTGAATTCATATACAGTGGTGCCTCACATAAAGAGCTTAATTTGTTCCGGAGGCCTGCTCTTTAAGTGAAGCGGATTTTCCCATAGGAAATAATGGAAACTCAGATGATTGGTTCCACAACCCCCAAAATATTAATATAAAAATATTAACTATGTACAAATATTGCAAAACGCTGTAATTGAATTCAAAACATGCATTCAATGTGCATGATCCTATGAAGTCTACTTAGGCTGCAATCCTAAAGATGCTTTCCTGGGAGTAAGCACCATTTAACACAATGGGCTTACTTCTGAGTAGACATAGGTGGCTGCAATCAAAGACACTTTCTTGGGAGGCTTACCTGGGCTGCTGCTGGAGGTTCAAGGTGGCCGGAGGAGGCAGTTAGGGCCAGCTGCCTCTGGCACCCCCAGGCAACTGCCCCCAAGTTGGAGGCAGTTAGAGGCAGCAGCGCTGGCTAGCAGCCCTTACAACCTGCCTCTGCACAGAGCATCAGTGCTGCATAAGTGCTTGTTAAGTGAAGCGGAACTTGTTATATGAAGCAAGAGTCCTTGAAATTTATACTTGCTATGTGAAACGCTTGTTATGTGAGGTGCTTGTTATGGAGGTTCCACTGTACAGAGATGAGCTGAGAAGGGCCAGGTTTTTGCTGCCAGTCTGCCAGCTGTCTGTCCACTGATGCAGAGGCCTCCCATTGCTGTAAAATAGTTTTATAATCTCATGAAACAAAATGTTTCTGTCCTGGAAGCAGATTTTCAAAAGGCCTTTTAAAATGTTGTGTTTGAGAGCTGCAACAGACTTACCCAGAGGTTGGTAATTAAATCCAAATGATTCATCCTCTATTTTCTTTTTTGTTTGTAAGTAATTTTTGCCTATGGGTAAGGAATGAAAATCTAGTATGTTCTTTTAAAAAAGTTTACGATTCCACTTCAAAATATTGCTAGAAATCCTACTGCCTTTTCCATTTAATTTGCTTTATTTAAAAACCAAAAACACCCCCAAAACTACTTTTAATTATTAGAAACATTCCAGATAGACTCAAGGCCAAAGAATGTTTTATGACTTTAATATTTAATATGTGCTACAAATAGCTGTAATGGTGGTCCATGGATGCAAACAACTGCACAACAAACTTGTTTGGGTCTCTAGATCTGGCAAATGGCTGGCGGTTCTTTGGGTCACCAGGAAGAGGAAAATATATTCTGTGGCTGTCATTTAAATAAAACAACTACTAAAATATAAAGCCTCCTCTGGAAGGATTGCTTGTGTCTATTAGCAGAACCCAGGAACAACAAGATAGGTCACCCCTATCTATCTGTCTGTCTGTCCATTTATTCATCTATCCATCTATCCATCCATCCCATCCCATCCCACCCATCCACCCATCCATCCATCCATAAATTTATCCCATCCCACCCACCCACCCACCCATATACCTATCTATCTATCCGTCTATCCATCTATCCATCTATCTATCCATCCATCCATCCACCCCATCCATCTATCCATCCATAAATCCATCCCATCCCATCCCACCCCACCTACCCACCCACCTACCCACCTACCCACTTATCTATCCATCCATCCATCCATCGCATCCCACCCACCCCATCCCATCCCATCCCCCTATCCATCCATCCATCCATCCACCCATTCATTCATCCCATCCCACCCACCCCATCCCATTCCCCTCTCCATCCATCCATCCATCCATCCATCCATCCATCCATCCATCCATCCATCCATCCATCCATCCATCCATCACTTTTCAAATTAAAAGTTCACAAAGCTGTTTACAAACAAAATGAAAAATAAAATAAAATTAATGGCTAATATCCCTCTCCTAACTGTTAGTTGTCACAGACTGCCATGGACCCATGGAAAGAGAGTGGGGAGATGCTAAGTGGATGCGCCCAATCATATGCTGCCTGCTCAGGAATTACCATGGCCTGTATGGAAATCCATAAATAGTTTTGACAGTTAATTAACTGTCTAATTAACTAGCTAATTTTTGCAAGAGGGCCACATCATCACTTTGACACTGCGGGAGGGGGGGGGGTCAGAAAAAATAATTTTGAGTAAATTTTGAATAAATTTATATATATATGAGTATATTCAAGACAAATCTGGGGAGGATTGCAGGGGTTACCCATGGGCTGCTCACTACAGGCTGCATTGAGGCTTGCCATGGTCCATATGTGGCCCCCCGGCCAGGGTTTGAGGACACCCTTGGTATACATTATGTGCCTTCAGATGACCAGCTGCAGACAGAGAGGTTGTTGTTCTAGGTGCAGGAGATGGAAGATACACAGAAGATGCCTGTGACACAGGGAAGATGGTTGTTGGGCATTACAGGTGTGGGGCTGGCCCTGTACTGGGGAGAGAGCAGCAGAACCCAGGGAGATATTGGGGGATCTGGTGCTGGAAAATTTGCCTGGTTGTCTTCATTTGGTGCAGCCCTCTATTACGGGCTTCTGCCTTGAAGGGGGTATCAGGACACTGAGTGGTTGTGACCCAGAAGGTCTAGCAATGGGCAGGCCACCAGTGGACCCCTAAGAACGAAACACTCTTTGGAGCTCACAGTTTTGATCACAGTTTCTCTAGCAGGACCTGGGAGAGTCCAGTTTTCCTGAAATGTGAGAAAGAAATGTAACGGAGATGGGAGAAAGTGCAGAGTGAGGCAGCGAGGGGGAAAAGAAAGTCCTTCTAGACAATTACAAATGACAGTTCTGGGTTTCTTCGCCTGGTAGGAAGATGCTGGCAGCATATTCTGGTTCAGTGGGCCTCTCTAATTGTGTAGGGCACAGGCTGACTGGCTCTGGAGCTGGATTGCAAACAAGAATGCCATCTTTTTCTGCTAGATCAGCCCCACCACACTCCGTCTCAAGTTACTATTTTTCTCTCTCTGGCACGTATGTCTTCTAGGTTTGCAATCAGGCAATGCAGTCCTGACGTTAGGCCAGAAAAATGGCCCAGCTAAGCTGGCATAAGTAGGCCATATACTGAGTTGACAGGCCAAATCCACAGGACTAGGAGGGTTATAGGCTGTCCTAACTGCTGCTGAAGAGGCTGGAGCACAAGGGCATCCTGAGGTTGTGCTGAATCCTGAGACTGAGCTGTAGGGGTTGGCCTAGGACACAGAATTTTTTGCCATCACTTCCAATTTTACTCTGGCTTATCATGGACCCCTATGGATCTTCTAAGATTTATTCCTGCTTCTTAGGTGGCCTAACTCTGAGGAGCTGTTAGAGGGCATGTCTGCCCTGGAAACAGGCTCTGGATACAGTCTAACTGCACCATTCTAGGTCATGCTGAACATGCCCTCAACATGCCTCTCCTGGGCTGGCACACTTAACCTGCAGGGGACCTTTCCCTTTATCTTTTTACTGGCAAATGGGACACAGGGTCCTATCCTGATTTTGGAAATGACAATTATGGCAACCTTAGGATGTAGGCCATGTGGAGATAGAGAAATAAAATCAGCTTACTGAGCAGGGTGACCATATGCCGCACCTCTGAATGTAGGACAAGGGTCCCCAAAAGTCCGGATTTTCAGTTGAGGACTTTTGGAGGACCTTGTCCTACATTTTTAAAATCCTACATCCTACATTTTGTCCTACATTTTTAAAAAATTGGTCCTTACCTTGTTTGGGGTCCTCAGGCTGGTGGGGGCAGCTGTGTAGTGATTTGCGCCACAGTAAGGCCGCTTGGATTGGCGTGGATGCAAAGCACCGTCCGAGCAGCCATGTTGGAAAAGACCCCTGTCTCCTTCCCCTGGATTTTTTCTTTAAGGAGCAGAGGCTCTATCGCTCCCATTCAGAGTGCGGGGAGCGGCCGGTCTGACTGACAGACCGCTCTGCGGAGGGCAGAGCATCCCTCCACAGTCTCAGACCGCTCGCCGCAAGTGCGGCTGCATCCACTGCGGAGGGAAAGTGACCTGGCCTCCTAAAAAAAAAATCCAGGGGAAGGAGACAGAAGATGTGCGCATGTGCACAGCATCTACTTTTCCAACATGGCTGCTCGGACAGCGCTTTGCATCCGTGCCGATCCGAGCAGCCTTACTGTGGTGCATAGCACTACACTAGCCCCCCCCCCATGCCTGGACAAGCCCCCTCAATGCCCGGACAGGCTGGACAGTATGCAAATTTCTGGACCTGTCCGGGGGTTTCCGGGCATCTGGATGCCCTGCATAATGAGGAGTTGGAGGAATCCCTCTTTGATGGATGTTCAGACTCAGATCTGGAGGGTGTTGGAGCCACCAGGAGCTCTCCATGGTGCTGATGTTCCCAAGCCGCTGCCTGTAATTGAAGCATCTTATTTTATTGCTGCATCATCTTGACTCTTCTTTAGGAAAGTTTCTCCCTGGTTTTACCCAGAATATTTTGGACACTCAGGGCCTAATCCTAACCAGCTTAGGCCAGCAAACCTCACCCATCCTTCCATTTCCATGGCGGTGTGCGGAGGCCAGCACATGTCTCTGCACTGGTCTAACTCCCCCAGGAGTGGCACATCACCCCCATGCGCACCAACCCCTCCATACGCAACACTTATGTGACACCTCCAGGCCAGCATGGGAATTGTGCTGGCCAAACTGGGGTTAGGATTGCAGCCTCAGCACAACTATCTATCCCGCTGTGTTTCCCCAATAATAAGACACTGTATTAATTTTTTTTGTAAAAAAACACCGTAGGTCTTATTTTTTGGGTAGGCCTTATTTTAATTAAAATTGACTGCAAAATGTAGGACAATGAAGAAAAATGTAGGACTCCCAGACAGGAGGCTAAAAATCGAGAAAAATCCAGTCTTATGGTCACCCTGGGCACAGAAGTAAGTCCCATCCATCCCCACCACACTCAAAGGGCTTACTCCCAAGAAAGTCTAGCTGAAAGATCCCTATTCTGTGTGTGTCTGCACAGAAGGTTTGGGCTTTGAGGTGGCTATCCCATCCACACTTTCCTGGGAGTAAGTCCCACTGACTATAATGGGGCTTACTTCTGAGTAGCAATGCAAGGATCAGTCTCTGAGGCTGCTATCCTATCCATACTTGTCTGGGAGTAAGTCCCACTTAATATAATGGGGCTGACTTCTGAGTAGCAATGCAAGGATCAGGCTCTGAGGCTGCTATCCTATCCACACTTGTCTTAGAGTAAGTCCCACTGAATATAAAGGGGCTTACTTCTGAGTAGCAATGCAAGGATCAGGCTCTGAGGCTGCTATCCTATCCACACTTGTCTTGGAGTAAGTCCCACGAACTATAATGGGACTTACTTCTGAGTAGACCTGCATAGGGTTGGGCTTTGAGGCTGCTATGCGGAAGTGGGATTTTAGTCGGTCTTCTTTTCAAGGGAGGTCTTAATTTAGACCACAGGGCAAATATCTGGGTAGGTCTTCTTTTCTGGGTAGGTCTAATTATAGGGGAAACAGGGTACCTATCCACCTGTAGTATTTATATACTGCTATTCTAACTAAGGAGTGGAATTTAAAATCTGAAGTTAGTTATTTTTTTTTTGTTATTCCCCCCAGTGAGGAGAAACCTTTGACAGAAGGTATGCTGTGATGGTTCAAGTTGTACCCATCAGCGTATCTAGACCTGTTGCAAGTCTGGAAGGAGGTTTGGTTCTTTGCTTGGAGCTCAGCTAATCTGAACTAATTTCGGATCCTTGCAATAAGCATTATTCATTAATGGATAGCCTCTTCCATCAAAAGGCTGTCAATGCAGGCCATAAAAGCAAACTGAAGTTGCTGCAATTTCTTAAAGCAAGTGCTCTTAGATATTGGTATGATGAATAGGGAAGTTAAAGCTGCAATATAATTTAATTGATTTTTATATCTTTTGGCCAATTGTCATTAAACATTTAGCTTTCTGGGGGGAGTACAGAAAGAGGGAGAAGCCCCCAATGGTTGAATGATATATTTTTACAACTGTTCTACGCCGGGGAAATGAATGGCTTCATCATCATCATTAATTATTACAGTGTTTTATAACCTCAGAGCCTCTTCTGTAGCGGAGAGGAACAGCTTTTGATTTTAGTACACCTTTTAAAAAGATAGTCTTGGAAGACAGACTTGGAAGCTTAGCTTTGAAATGCAGTTTGCAAAAATGATTCATTCCACTCTTAAAGGGAAAGCAATATTAATTAAACCTGTCGAATGTAACTCACCCCCAAATCCAGAGTAACTGCAGGAGTACATAAGAGGCTTTGCATGCACTCATAGTTACTGCACCACCTAGTGAATACCTATGGGAAATTCGTATTAGAATCCAGAGTAAGTTGTTCTTACACTGGATCAAGGACTCCCTGTAGTTACTCTGGATTTTGCCCATAGTCAATATTTGAGGGGGCAATTATGCAAGGGTTGTTCCAAAGAACTGGGGAAAGCAGCTGCTAAGGGCGAAATCCAGAGTAACTCCTGGGAGTCCTTGCTCTGGAGTAAGAACAATTACTCTGGATTGCAATATGAATTTCCCATAGGTTTTCACTAGGTGGTGCAGTAACTACAGGTGCACATAATATCTCTTATGTGCTCACGTAGTTACTCTGGATTTGGCTGTAAGTCTGTTCTGTGCAGGCGTTCAGGCTGCTGTAGCAGTTCTCACACTTGCACCTTTTGAGATTGTTTCGTAAGGAGACATTATAATGTCAGGGTGACCATATAGAATGGGGGACAGAGTGCCTTTACCTTGAGCTGTTGCACAGAAGAGGAAATTGAGGCAGGTGCTGCTTTTTAAACCATTCTAAACCTGCCTCAATTCCCTCTTCGGTGCAGTGGTTCAAGGTACAGGCACTCTGTCCTCTATTCTGTATGGTCACCCTGTATAATATAGAGATTCAAATATCCAATACAAGCATTAAATCACAATATGTGTTTTACATGAGAAACCATGTACTTAACCATGAATTGCCTCCTACCTCTCATTATCCATGACTCTGTTCTTATTATCCAATAATACTGTGCTGGAGCTGCACCAAACAGACATTGGGGGCATAATCCAGAATAACTACAGGAGCACGTAAGAGACATTATGTGCAACTGTAGTTACTTAGTGAAAACCTGTGGAAATTCACATTGCAATCCAGAGTAACTCCAATCACAAAGTAATTGCAATCCAGACTCCCCGTGGTTACTTTGGATTTCACCCTAGGTTTGGCCCATGGAGGATTGCAAGATATGTTTGTGACCACCTTCCAGACTTGTTCCACCACCTTGGGCACCATGTGGGGGACTCCAGGTGAGCTTTCAGAACGTTGGTGATGATGATGAGAGATATCTGGAAGGCCACCCAAAGACTGCTCATGTACAGGGGCAAGCCAAAGGATGGAGCCAACAGAACAGGTAGAGGAGGAGAGGGGAAGCAACCCCTTCCCAACTGCTGACCACAGAGGCCTCACTGTTGGGCCATCAACCTCCATTGAGGAATATTCAGCACAGATAATTAACCATTTCCACAATCTTCAACGGAGGTCCAGCATGGAAAAGGGAAGGATCAGATGTGGGAGGAGTTGACGAGCCCTTGCTATCACCCAGTCCCTTTCAGGTTCATGAATTTCATATACGGTGAAGAGGGTCCCCTGGAACCTGACCCCATTTTCCCTATAGGCTCCATGTTGCAATATCCACAATTTTGGTATCAACTAAGGTCAAAATCCAGAGTAACTATGGGGAGTCCTTGCTCCGGTGTAAGAACAATTTACTCTGGATTCCAATACGAATTTCCCATAAGTTTTCACTAGGTGGTGCAGTAACTACGGGTTCACATAATGTCTTTTACGTGCTCCCGTAGTTACTCTGGATTTGGGGGTAAGTGTTCTCCTAACCTAAGACAAGCAGATAATGAGTACTGCCTTATAAAATGTGTCCCCTTAGAATTTGCCAGAAGTCTTGAAAATGATCCAGTCCTCGTTTTAGCAAGTGCAAAAAATGCTCCTTTGTGAGTAATTGAAACGTTTCCTCTATTCAAAGAATCAGTTTTATGTCTTGAGGGTCAATCATAAGTCTCTTGCGGTAAATCCTGTAGTAACTCCTTTATGGGACTCTTCATATATCAGACATCTGAAAAATAAAAAAAAATAATGTAAGACATCCTTGCTTTCAGATCCTACAAGGATACAGAATTGGTGCTTCATTGTTCCCCTCCTACATCTTCCCGAAAGGATTTTCATCACCGCAATCTGAGACCAAAGAAAAGTGAAAGCTTTGACTGTTGTGAAGTTTTAAAATAATGAAGCCGACCCCACGATGGCTTTGGGTAGCATTAAAAGTTAAAACACCAGTAAGAGAATTAAGTGGGGGGAACAGTGAGATCAGTGTGACCTCCGCGCTTAACTTGGGTGGGAAATGGGTTCGAGTCCTTTGAAACGCTGAAACTCAAGCTCATCACATTTGGGGAGGCCAGAAAGCTTTGGTCACCAGAACATCCTTGTGGTTTCATCCAAGAGTTTAGACTTTGTTTCATCCAAGAGAGCAGTTTTTGGAAGCTGCGCCGAATTGGCTTTCATAATTTTGGTTTGGTTTTCAGCCCTTTGCTTGAAACGGCACCAAGAACCTGACTGTATAATTATGTTGTCTAAACTTGTAATGGACTTTTCTGGGTTTTTAAAAAAATAAAGCTGTGATACTCAGGCACAGGGGCAACCCAAGTGTGTGCGTCACCTGGTGCAGGGGCACAGCGCTTCACCCATGGGACGCGTGCATCCCCGGGATATGTGCACACCCCCTTCCAGGACTATGCAGGTGCCAAAGTTGGTGCCTGCACAGTCCCTTCTGAAGCCAACTAGTACTGCGCAGGGGCCAACTCCGATGCCTGCGCAGTCTCCACTGAAGCCGGCTGACTTCAGAGGAGACTTCCTCCACTCTCTGTCCACGTCCACGTCTCCATTCGGCTTTGCTGAGGAAACGAAGCGGCAGCCAGAAGCTGCCGCTCTGCCTCCGTAGCGAAGCCAAATGGCTGCACAGAGGCACGCACTGCACATATCCAAGCCTTTGGACATGCGCAGTGCGTCTGCGCAGCAATTGGACCTTGGCTCTGCCTTTGGAGCAAACGTCTAGACCACTTGCAGCACAGCACTTGTAGACCACTGCCATAGCAGGCCTCCGTCAGTCTTGAGAGATTATGGTATCATGCTCTGCGCTGCATACACTGCATGAGAAGCATGGAAGCCTGGGTGGGATTGTTATGGAGGAGAGGCTGTTCCCCAAGCAGCAAATCCCCCTCTCCATGCCACTGAATTAGTCCAATGGATAGGCAGAGCCAATACGATTGGATCCAGCTGGCGTCGCAGAGCTGGGCTAAGGACAGGAGCTCACCCTGTCTTGTGGGGCCGACCCGGGTCTCGAACCCTGACCTGCTGGTTAACAGGCACAGAGTCTTAACCGCTTGTGCCACCCACACCCACTGCCATAGCACACTGGTTGAAAATCACTCACACAAACACACATGTATTCTAATTTTATACTTTAATGTCAATAATAGTTTCAGTATTTTGCAGAAGTCATGCCGTTTGCGCTCTCTGTCCTTAAATAAATCCACACAATTAGACGCTGCAGCTGGTGATTATTTTCCTTGGCTGTTCTATTTTTATGTTCCTTCTTTCCCAGACAAGAATGATGCTCTGACAGAGACCTTGCTATGCTCAGGGAACTCTAATCCCCACATCAGTTACAAGAACATCAGAAGAGCCACCGCTGGAGCCAATGCTGCTGAAAACATGGCCTATCTGCCACAATTTATTTTTTACATTTTTGCACCATCCTTCGGCCAAGGGTGGTGTACATAGTTCTTGCATCCACTTTTGTACTCCCGACAGCCTTGTGAGGTAGGCAAGGATCACAGCGAGAGATTGGTCCAGGGTTACCTAGGAAGCTTTTCATACTGATCAGGAATTTGAACCCTCACCTTCCAGATCTAAGTCAAACTCCCCAAAAGGTACATGGATCTCTTGTTTTTGTGCATGGGGAGGCCAGGCCATATCTGTGCAGTCCTATCCCGCCTCCTCTAGCACAGCACAGAGGAGCTGTACAGTACTTTTGTGACACTCCAGGCCGACATGGGACTTTAAATGAGTGCTGATACTTAGAGTGAAACCCTAATAATGTCTATTCCGAAGTCAGACTGCAATCCTGAAGACAGTTTCCTGGGAGTAAGACCCATTGAACAATGGGGCTTACTTTTGAGTAGACATGGTTAGGATTGCACCCTGAGTCTCATGTAATTCAGTGGAACTTGAATTGTGTATAGTTGCTAGGTCAGTATTTGTGGCCTTCCTCCCTCCCTCCCTTCCCTCCCTCTTCTCCCTCCCCTTTCCTCCCCTCTTCTTTCTTTCATTCATTCATTCATTCTTTCTTTCTTTCTTTCTTTCTTTCTTTCTTTCTTTCTTTCTTTCTTTCTTTCTTTCTTTCTTTCTAAGTCCTTCCTTCCTTCCTTCCTCCCTCCCTCCCTCCTTCCTTCCTTCCTTTCTTTCTTTCTTTCTTTCTTTATTTCTTTCTTTCTTTCTTTCTTTCTTTCTTTCTAAGTCCTTCCTTCCTTCCTTCCTTTCTTTCTTTCTTTCTTTCTTTCTTTCTTTCTTTCTTTCTTTCTTTCTTTCTTTCTTTCTTTCTAAGTCCTTCCTTCCTTCCTCCCTCCCTCCCTCCCTACCTCCCTCCCTCCCTCCTTTCTTTCTTTCTTTCTTTCTTTCTTTCTTTCTTTCTTTCTTTCTTTCTTTCTTTCTTTCTTTCTAAGTCCTTCCTTCCTTCCTTCCTTCCTTCCTTCCTTCCTTCCTTTCTTTCTTTCTTTCTTTCTTTCTTTCTTTCTTTCTTTCTTTCTTTCTTTCTTTCTTTCTTTCTTTCTTTCTTTCTAAGTCCTTCCTTCCTTCCTTCCTTCCTTCCTTCCTTCCTTCCTTCCTTCCTTCCTTTCTTTCTTTCTTTCTTTCTTTCTTTCAAGTCCTTCCTTCCTCCCTCCCTCCCTTCCTTCCCTTCATGTGTCAGAAGTGGGATTTTTCGACTCCGGGAAAGCAGTGTTCACAGGAGAGAGGTGGCTGAGAGTCTCGAAGATTCCTGAGCATGTAGTCTGCTTTTTAGTTGCTGTTACTGATCCTCTCTGTCATTCTCCAGGGGCACCAGCAACAGCGGCCTTTGGGTTTTCTGGTCCCTTCTGGTGTGCTACAGATTTCAGTATTTTAAATTACAGCTTGACATTAAAATAGCAGTTGCAGGTCAGTGAGTTGATGGCTGTCCGAGAGGGAACAGCACGTTGTGTTCCTTCTCTGTCTGCTGTTATAACATCTCAAGTGATGCCATCAAAACCTGACCAGGGAGGAATTGTTGACTAAGTATAGTCAACATGCACATGATATAAGTTGCATGACTACGTATAGTTGCACATGATCCCACATCTGGGAATCCAGCTTCTGGCATAGTTACCTTTTTTCCTTAAAGAAAGACACAATACGATCAGTATTGTGAGTAGACCCTGAGTAGACCCTCCATCTATCTATCTACAGTATTTATATACCACTTTTCAACTGAAAAGTTCACAAAGTGGTTTACAATGAAAAAATTAATAGCTAATTAATAGCTAATGGGTCCCTGTCCCAAAAGGGCTCACAATCTAAAATGCGAAAAGAACACCAGCAGAAGCCACTTGAACAGACATTGCTGGGGCGTAAAGGGCCGGTTACTCTCCCCTTGCTAAATAAAAGAGTAACACCCACGTGAAAGAGTGTCTCTTGTCCAGTTAGCAGGGGTCTCTTGTACTCTTTGCGCATGACGGATTGATGTGCATGGGGGTTGGTGCGCATGGAGGTGATGTGCATAGGAGGGTGATGTGCATGGGGGTTGGTGCACTTGGGGATGATGTGCATGGGGGGTTGGTGCACATGGGGAGTGATGTGCATGGGAGGTTAATGCTCCTGGGGGGTTGGTGAGCATGGGAGGGTGATGTGCATGGGAGGTACAACCCCCAACAGGTAACTTTCACGAAGTTAACTTTAACTTTTTTGGACATTCACGAAGGTGCCATAACACACTTTTGCATCACTCCTGGGTGGGTTAGGCCAGTGCACAGGCATGCTCCAGCCTCCCCACACCCTCACAGGAAGTTATTCCAGCTGAATTAGGCTGGCCTAAATTGATTAGGATGGTGCGCTAAATCCTCTTTTGAATCTGAAGCTTCATATCCAGCCTGTTGGCAGAAACTGGTATGTTTTATTTGCTCCTTGCTGATGGTTCTCTTGGAAAGAAGCCACCATTAGGCTGATTAAATTCTTGGCATGGCCTCCTTCCTTGGTCTAAGTATGCCTGGAAGGGGATGTCACATTGATGCGCGTAGGTTCTGGCCTGCTGTCCCCCCAGTAGTTGTGTGCATGAAAGAGAGTCTGGCAGAAATTGCTTCAGGTGGGACCTTTTAACCTTCCCCATGTTGTTTCATTCAGTAAAATATAATTAGATTTTACATACAATTTCCTAACTAATTTTGTATTTCCCCCTAAAAATACACACATTCACACACATTAATATGATCAAGGCTACAATCCGAACTTACAGTTAGGCGGGCATAAGTCCTGGCATAAGTCATGTGCTGACTTGGAGGTGTTACGTAAGTTCCGCAGGTTCAGCCCCACTCCTGGGGTGGGGGGTGAGGGTTAGGCCAATTCATAACCATACACTGACCTCTCCGCACCACAGTGGGATGATATGCCAGCTGCGATAGGTCGGCCTAAATTGTTTAGGATTGTGCCCTAATTCTGATTGCACACAATCCTCCAGAGAGGATAGCTGGAAGTAGAGGGAGAAACTCTACAGGAGAAGGTAGCTTGCTTATCTTCGCTCCAATTCCAGTTGAACTAGCTTACGGTTCAGTTGTACGGTCTTCAAATCCAGCAGAGGATTGCAAGACAGCGTGTATTACACTCCGAAAGTGAAGCTGTTGTAGGGAAAAGTACGTATTTAAAAAGTCCCCTCTGCCTGCTCTCCGCTCCCCCACCCTCCTGAATCTTATCCTTGCTTCCAAAAATACTTTCTACCTGCAGGCGAAAAAAGAAATTCATGGCAAGGTATGCAAATGCCGCTCCAAAGAGAGGAGTTGGATGGAAATAATAGAGAAAGATGAACAACCCTGGAAAATATAGACATGTGTATTGGGGGAGATGGGGAGCTGGAAGTCCCACCTTTGAAACCACAGGCTCCTCGGCAGGCTTCAACGGTCCAAAACACGTAGAGTTCTTTGGCGCACACGGCATAGTTGCGCTGATCGGCAACTAACGTCGAGCTAATCTACAGTGGTGCCTCACCTAAAGAGCTTACTTCGTTCCGGAGGCCTGCTCTTTAATTGAAACGCTCTTTAAGTGAAACGGATTTTCCCATAGGAAATCATGGAAACTCAGACGATTGGTTCCACAATCCAAAAAATATTCATAGAGAAATATTAAGTGGATGTAAAAATGATGACAGAACACTGGGATTGAATTCGAAACATGCATCAGTGTGCATGATCTTATGAAGTCTACTTAGGCTGCAATCCTAAAGACACTTTCCTGGGAGTAAGCCCCATTGAACACAATGGGGCTTACTTCTGAGTAGACATAGTTAGGAGGCTGCAATCAAAGACACTTTCCTGGGAGGCTTACCCAGGCTTACTGCTGGAGGTTCAAGGTGGTCGGTGGGGCAACTTGGGGGCAGTTAGGGGCAACTGCCTCTGGCACCCCCAGGCAACTGCCCCCAAGCTGGGGCAGTTAGAGGCAGCAGTGCTGGCAGGCAGCCCTTTTAAACAGCCTCCACGCAGAGCATCAGGACAGCATAAACGCTTGTTAGGTGATGCAGAATTTGTTATGTGAAGCAAGTTTCCTTGGAAATTTATACTTGTTATGTGAAACGCTTGTTATGTGAGGCACTTGTTATGGGAGGTACCACTGTAAATGCTAAACTGCAACTAAAAGCTAAGCAAACTTAAAGACAAATGCTATGCCTATTTGTAATCCTGGAGAAAACGTAACCGGGGAAGAAAGGGAACAGGGAAGTTCAGGATTAATCCAACAGAAAGAACTGGGAAGTAAATGAATTCTGATTCCAGAAGCTCAAAGGTTGCTTCAATTCAACACTTGCTACTTAAAAAGTCAGTTAATTTGGGCAATTCCTAAGGGAATTACCTGCCACTCGTCTAATCTAATCACACATTTAGCAATCTTGAAAGGTTGACCTGTTCCTGGGTATATATAAATATACCAAAAATACACCGAAATATACCCCAAATACCCAAAATATACCCATATTCCAATTCCAAAAATGGCATCAGTTTTGCCCTATCACATCCAGTTTTGGAGAAACTTTATTGACTCATTAGTGAATGGCTCAAACCACTTCCTCATGAGGAAGCGATGGTGTAGACTTGGTCGTTAAATGTTGAAAAATGGAATATAAATACTGTTTATTGATATTGAGAAGGAGGAAGAGGAATATGGTCAGCAGAGCAAAAAACCTTTCCTATCACTTTTATCTTTGTAACACCTGGCATGGCCACCCTATATAAGGAGATCTGGTACTCAGTAATGTACCTAAGGCCAAAATCCAGAGTAACTATGTGGAGTCCTTGCTCCGGTGTAAGAACAATTTACTCTGGATTCCAATATGAATTTCCCATAGGTTTTCACTAGGAAGTGCAGAAACTAGGGGTGCATGTAATGTCTCCTACGTGCTCCAGTAGTTACTCTGGATTTGGTGGTAAGAGAACATGCGGTACTGTGCTCCAGGTATCATGCCTAGAGAGGCTGCCAGGCTGCAACCCCAACTGGACTGGAGGTGAAAGAGTGGTCTTTTGAGGACTGGACTTCCCAAACCTCAGAAAGTCAGTGGGGTTCAAATTGGATGTGTCCCTAGATGTTCTAATTGTAGTTGCCCCTTCGTTACATCACTGTTGACACTCAGCAGACTAAAAACACAGTCCTAACCACGTCTACTCAAAAGTAAGACACATTGTGTTCAATGAGTCTCACTCCTAGGAAAGCGTCTTTAGGATTGCTGCCTAAACCCTATTCAAATTAGGGCCCATCCCTATCCAGCATTGTAGTGTCAGTGCTGCTCCCAAGTAAGGATATGAATATTCTCTTACCTTGAGGAGTTTTTCCTTTACTACCTTCCTACCGCAAGGTGTAGTATGCACCCCGCAAGACTTCCCAAGAGCCCAACCTCACAAAATAGCTGGCTGGGATATCGCATCCTAGCCCTGTTGGTTTCCTTTCTCAGTTGGGATGTTTCTAGTGAGTTGGCTGCTTCCAAACAGGGTTTAACTCTTATTGCAACTGCGTGTAACCCTTAGATGACCAACCGGATTGATTGACCGGCAATTATAATTTACGCAAATTAGGCTATTTTTAGATGGTCATCTAAGTTAAATTTGTTTTGGATGTTGTAATGCTAATGTATACCTTGTTCCACAATTATGTCTGCAATCCAGAGTAACTACAGGGACATGTAAGAGACATTATGAGCACCCATAGTTACTGTACCACCTTGGGAAAACCTATGGGAAATTCATATTGCAATCCAGAGTAAATTGTTCTTACACTGGAGCAAGGACTCCCCGCAGTTACTCTGGATTGCGCCCTATGTCCCACCTTGGAATTCCCCTCTAATTTTCATAGCATGTTAATTCATTAGGAGGAAGGTGAAGTTAGGAAGGGTTTCATTTTCCATAGAGCACAATCCTAACCATGTCTACTTAAAAGTAAGCCCCATTGTGTTCAATGGGTCTTACTCCCAGAAACATGTCTTTAGTATTATAGCTGTTATGTAATTGCAGCTGCAATCCTAACCGCACGTTCCTGGGAGTAAGTACTATTGAACACAGTGGGATTGCTGCAATACTCTCAGAAAAGTGTGTTTAGGATTGCAGCCTATGGGCTATATCCTAAAGTGAAATTAAGCCCCTTGCTCCGGAGCAGTTAAGATGACTTTCCATAAGATAACACTAAAGGGTGACGTAACTGCTATGGATTTTGCCCAAAGTCAAATAAACGTCAGAAATGTAAACAGGAGAGATCTTTTTATCATATGAGGTGAACATGAACTAAATATTAAAGTACTAGCGAAAAGCGTACTCGTGTTGCGGGTGTAACATTCTCCTCTATGCCATCCCCCCATGGTACAGAAACACCCCATGTGCCACTTCCCTCATGCGCATCATCCCCCATGTGCAACGTCCCCTCATGCGCAACTTTCCCCCATGCGCATCATCCGCCAATGCGCAACTTTCCCCCATGCGCAACTTTCCCCATGTGTGTAATCCCCCCATGCACATCATCCCCCATGCGCAACTTTCCCCCATGCTCAACTTTCCCCCATGTGCAACTTTCCCTCATGCGCATCATGACTCCATGCGCATCATGACCCCATGCGCATCATGACCCCATGTGCAACTTCCCCATGTGCAATTTTCCCCCATGCACAACTTCCCCCATGTGCATTACCCCCCGTGCACATCATTTCCCCATATGCATCATCCCCCATGCGCAACCTCCACCCATGCGCAACTTCAGTCCCCCATGTGAAACTTCCTCCATGCACAACTTCCCCCATGCACAACTTCCCCCATGCGCATCATCCTCCCATGCGCAACTTTCCTCCACGCACAACTTCCCCCATGTGCATTACCCCCCGTGCACATCATTTCCCCATATGCATCATCCCCCATGCGCAACCTCCACCCATGCGCAACTTCAGTCCCCCATGTGAAACTTCCTCCATGCACAACTTTCCCCATGCACAACTTCCCCCATGCGCATCATCCTCCCATGCGCAACTTTCCTCCACGCACAACTTCCCCCCATGTGCAGCATCCTCACCAGCGTAACTTCTTCCTCCGAACAACATCCTCCAGTGCACCAGGGTCTGAGCACCAAATTGGCTGGATGTTGTTCAGTCTCCCATGTTAAGTATAGGACAGAAACACCTTGACCCCTTTTCAGCCCCTGAAGGGTTAAAGTTCTCCAGATGGTTCTTGGTGGGTGTTGAGGTGACAGAAGGAACTCCCAGAATTCCATGCTTCAGGCCCAGCAGTTTGGGCGGAACGTTGATGAGTCAGCAATTCTCAATGCAAAGCATAGGGAGGAAAGCACGTTGCGCCCCTTTTCACCCGCTTCCGGTCGGAATTTCCGAAAACCTGTTCTTAGTGCACCCCTCCATCACGGAAGGAACACCCACACCAAATTTCACGCTTCTAGGCCCACCGGTTTTGGCAGGGCGGTGATGAGTCAGTCAGTCCGTGAGTCAGTGAGTCAGTGAGTGACTTTTCCCTTTTATATATATAGACTAGATTCCCTTGATTTTAAGAGCACCTGCCTGCCGCTATTTTCCCACACGGGGTTGATGGAGACAGACAGACGGACTATGAAACCTTCCATCAGAAATAAGAGAGGGAAGAAACTTGGATTACATTTTTCCAAGTAAGACAAGCAGTGCAGTCCTAACCATGTCTACTCAGAAGTAAGCCCCAGTGTGTTCAATGGGTCTTACTCCCAGGATAGTGTCTTTAGGATTGCAGCCAAGGTCAAATACCTTTTCCATTCATGAATTTCCCTTTACAGAATGAGAAACAGAAAGGGGATAAAACCAGTGTAATCTGGTGTTGGTGCTGCAAAAAATAAAAAAAATAAAAATAAAATGTGCCTGGCAGGCCGAGCTTTGGTGTCAGGAGAGGTGAAACAAAAGGGACACTGTATCTTAGTCATCGCATTTCCACAATGCAGGAAAAGGTTTTAAGATAAAGGATTAGGAACTACTTGGCATCAGTTCATTGTTACTTATTTCACCAGGTTTTAATAGGTTTCTTGTTTTTCTCTCCTTCTTGCCAGGCTTCTGAAGTACAACTTGACAAGTGCCCTATAAATTAAGGACCGTGTCCTTGAGCGGTTTCTTCCATTTGCTCCCTTGCACATGGTCTCTAAACAGCGTGACTGCGACCACAATCCTAACCATGTCTACTCAGAAGTAAGTCCCATCGTATTCAATGGGTCTTACTCCCAGGAAAGTGTGTTTAGGATTGCAGCCTGTATGGCATAACAACAAAAGAGCACAGGGACCCTCAAAATTTAGGACAGCAAAAAAAAAAAATGTAGAACATGACAAAGCAAAAGCTAAATGGACTCAGGTATATGGCTTTCATGTGCTTAATTTAAACAATATATTATTTACTAGCGAAAGGCGTACCTGCGTTGCGGGAGAAAATTCCCCCGTATGCCATCCCCCCATATGCCTCAACCCCCCATGGATAACTTTCCTCCAGGCGTAACAACCCCCCATGCGCAACTTCCCCCATACACATCAACCCCCATGCGCAACTTCACCCATGCACATCAACCCAGCATGCACAAGTTACCCCATGCGCAACTTCCCCCATGCACATCAGCCCCCCATGCACAACTTCCCGCATGCGCATCAACCCCCCATGTGCAACTTCCCCCATATGCATCAAACCCAATGCGCAACTTTCTCCATGCGCAACTTTCTCCATGTGCAACTTCCCCCCATGCGCAACTTCCCCCCATGTGCAACTTCCTCCATGCGCAACTTTCCTCCCATGTGCAATTTTCCCCATGCGCAACTTCCCCCCATGTGCAACTTCCTCCCATGGGCAACTTTCCCCCGTGCGCAACTTTCCCCCATGCGCATCATTCCCCCATGCACAATTTCCCCCGTGCGCAACTTCCCCCGTGCGCAACTTCCTCCCATGCGCAATTTCCCCATGTGCAACTTTCCCCCATGCGCAACTTTCCCCTGTGCGCAACTTTCCCCCATGCGCAACTTCCACCGTGTGCAACTTCCCCCATGCACAACTTCCCCCATGTGCAACTTCCTCCCATGTGCAACTTTCCTCCATGCGCAACTTCCTCCCATGCGCAATTTTCCTCCCATATGCAACTTCCCCCCCCCGTGCAACTTTCCTACATGCTGAACTTCCCCCATGCGCAATTTCCCCTCATGCGCAATTTCCCCTCATGCGCAGCATCCTCGCCAGCGCAATCTCTTCCTCCGAACAACATCCCCCAGTGCACCAGGCACTGAGCACCCAATTGGCTGGATGTGGTTCAGTCTCCCATGTTAAGTATAGGAGAGAAACACGTTGCCCCCTTTTCAGCCCCTGAAGGGTTAATTTCTCCAGATGGTTCTTGGTGGGAGTTCAGGAGACAGAAGGAACTCCCAGAATTCCATGCTTCAGGCCCAGCAGTTGGGGCGGAATGTTGATGAGTCAGCAATTCTCAATGCAAAGTATAGGGAGGAAAACGCGTTGCGCCCCTTTTCACCCCCTTCCGGTTGGAATTTCCAAAAACCGGTTCTTAGTGCACCCCTCCGTCACACCCACCCCAAATTTCACACTTCTAGGCCCAGCGGTTTTGGCAGGGCGGTGATGAGTCAGTGAGTCAGTCAGTCAGTGAGTGAGTGACTTTTCTCTTTTATATATATAGATTATTTAAAACTATGACATATACATATGTCTGCTATGACATATAACAGAATCCTAATCACGTCTACTCAAACGTAAGCACAATTGTGCTCAATGGTTCTTACCCCGGAAAGCATGTTTAGGATTGCCGCTATAATTTATTAATTACAAGAAGGCTACTTGCTGCCTGCTCACAAGGAAAAGGAGGATAATGAAGGAAGACAGAACTAGCAAGAAAGCAGGTTTTAATAAATGTCAAGGACAAGCAGTTTTGTACTGCGAAACATTGGGATCGGGGAGGGTAGAACACTTATCTCCAGGTGGAATCCCTGTCATTAGAATCTGGACCCCTTGGGGTTTGGTGGGCCAGATATGGACTCCACTTCAACATTGTTTCTAAAGACATCCAGGCCTCTGACACACCAACACAACCATCACATCACACTGGTCAGGTAATCAGCTGCACCCCATATGGTTGGGACTTGTGCATGGGGGGATGGTGCACATGTGCTACAGCCACAGAGCTTCTGTATGGTGTATGTGATGTCTGGTATACAGAGCTCAGCTATGTAACATTTTTTCTTTAATACCAAACCACTTCACTAATTCATTTATTATTTATTTACTCATTATTTATTTATTTATTTATCCACTATTTCATTTTATTTATTGTTCAGAGGTTCTGGTGGTGGAAGGATTTAGTTACTGGTGATGTTTCCAGCGATATCGGGGTACGCCCGACTGTTGGGAATGCCATTTTCACAGTATTCTTTGAGGCTCCTTCCATGTACCCCTTTTGTTGTCCTCACAACAACCCTGGGAGGTGGGTAATTGCTCTACAAGCAGCTCATAGAACTCTTTCAGATGGGATCCTTCACGTTGTGATCATCATCACATCTGGCATCAGATGTGGCATCATCACATCTGGCATCATCACATCTGGCATCACTCCACTTACTTGGTTGCAACGCATAGCATGGGAAGATCTCTTTGCATGTCAAGCTTTGCTGGAAAACCGTTGGTTTCACTGGAGTGCTTGAGTTGGTTTTCTGTCTGTTCCATCAGGCCGTGTGTGCATATGTGTGTGAATCCGCTTCCCCAGAGAGCATTGACAGCTGGAGGGAGAGTACTTGCTCGCAGCAGGGGGAGCACCACATCAGTTGCATCCAGGTTTTCAAAATAGCGGCTGGAGCCCAGGAGAATGTATTCATTGTACACAAGCATCACTATAGGCCGGGCCGGGCTGAAGCCAGTTCAGGCTGGATTGCCCGAACCGCTTCCTAGTTCTGACCCCCCTCTACTGGTCCAGTAGCTGGGGGGGGGGGCAGAAAACTGGGCGCACCAGTTCGGCACACCTGGGGAAGCCCTGCCCCCATGCATTGAGCCGGTGCTAAAGTTGGCGCAGGCGCAATGCGTCTCCTACAGCTGGAGGAGATGCACTGTGACTGTGTGTGCACCAAGGTTGGCGCAGGCGTAGTCCGTCTTGCACTGCGCATGCACCAAGGTTGGTGCATGTGCAGTGCGTCGGGGTTGGGGCCCGCCCCTCACCCTACCCTTCCGCACCCGCAACGCGCTGGGGTGCGTGGTGTGCCCTCCCCGGCCCCGCCCCAGCCTGCCCCTGGCCCTCCCAGCCCCATCCCTGACCGTCCCTGACCCCTGCCTGGCCCCGCCCACTTCTGGGGAACCGGTTGTTGGGCCAGGCCGGGCCCACCACTGATGATAGGATAGCCTGAAAGTAGAAGAGAGCACTGAATTTGGAACCTGCAACAGGGACTGCTCTGGTCGTTTAGGATCCCAAAGTATATTTTCTAAAATTGGTGTTCCCGACTCTTTTGTTCAGTGCCAAATCTAGCCGAAGAGGGTTCTTTCCATCAAGAGTGGGAGATCTGGGGCTTTTGGTGAAAAGGAGAGAAGAAAGCTCAGAGCAGGTGGCAGTAGAGGGAGCATGGTCAGGGACACGTATAGGCAAATGAACCATGGGTGAGATAAGGAGACGTTAAAGAGTTTTGAGGGATCAAGGAAAAGTAGAGCAACAGATTGTGGTGTTGACCATGACAGTGACATTTCTCTGTTGACACCAGACATCCTCTGGATCAGAGTTTCCCAAACTGTGAGTCGCCACCCACTGATGGGTTGCAGCCTGATGCCTGCTGTTGTACTGCAAAGCATTACTGAAAACTACCAAATACTCCTTGTAAGACCATCAGATGACCCCTGCTGGAACAGGCCAAAGGCCCTTCTTGTCCACCCTCCTGTATCTCACTGCTTCAGGCTGTGGTTTGTTGTCTTTCCACAGAGTACTTGGCATCCATCAGTCTTGAAAGACTATGGTATCATGCTCGACGCGGCATGCGAAGAACAAAGGCCTGGGTAGATTGATATGGAGGAGAGGCTGTTACCCAAGCAGCAAATCCCCCTCTCCATGCCACTGAATTAGTCCAATGGAAAGGCAGAGCAAATATGGTTGGTTCCAGCTGCGATGCAGAGCTGGGCTAAGGACAGGAGCTCACCCTGTCTTGTGGGGACCCAGGTCTCGAACCCTGGCCTGCTGGTTAACAAGCACAGTGTCTTAACCACTTGCGCCACTAGGCAGGAGTCTTTTTGAGGGGTACACACCTGTACAGAGTACTGGCACCTCTTTTCCTCCAAGAGCAATTCCAGATGTTTTGATGTGTGTGTGTGTTTCTGTGTGTGCGCGTGCATGCAATTCACGCATCCGTGTGCTCCATCTATGTTCCCCAGGAAATCTGCCGAGTTTCACAGTTGATAAATGGCTGTTAGTTTTTTCTGCGATGTTTAAATGGCTGCCCGCTTAACATTTTGTCCGTCTGCCGGCTATTTGCAAAGACAAATGCAAATGGAGAACAGCCAAGTGGAGCCTCATCAAATCAATGGAGTCTGTTGGAAGTTCAGCCAAGAAAATCTGTGTTTTGCTTTTCGGCGTTATTCCCTTCCTCCTGATTTTATGTGGCAGCATAAAGTGGGAAAGTGTGACATTGCAGTGCACTTCAGGTAGTAGAGTAGTACTTTGGGTAGTAGACTAGCACCAGGATATAGGGCGCAATCCAGATTAACTACGGGGAGTCCTTGCTCCGGTGTAAAAGCAATTTGCTCTGGATTGCAATATGAATTTCCAGTCGGTTTTCACTGGGTGGTGCAGTAACTATGGGTGCACGTAATGTCTCCTACGTGCTCCCGTAGTTACTCTGGATTGTAGGGTTAATCCCTTGAATTGGAAACAGCTAGCCTGGCGCAATGCTATTCATCCAGTGTGTGGATCTCACCTGGAGAAGTGGCCTTCCAGAGGAACCCAGGTGACTTATCCATTCCCCCTTCTCTGCCATCAGTGAAGTTTGGTAGAGCTGCTGGAGGGCAGGATCACTATATATTCTCCTTTTCTCGGGACATGTCCTGGATTTTAGCCTTGTATTCTGGAAACTGTGGAAACTGTGTCCTGGACTTCAATATCCTCTTTTTCCTTGTAAACAGGCAGCATATAACATCCTTGTAATTTTCATTCATTCATTCATTCATTCATTCATTCATTCATTCATTCATAGCCAGCCAACTTGTAGAGTCAGCAAGTTCTACTGGATTCATTCATTCATTCATGAATCTACTGGATTCATTCATTCATATCTAGGATGGTGCAGTCCGCACCGGGTGACACGCCCAAAGGGGTGACGCGCACTGGGGGACCTAAAAGTTGTAACTTCGTGATGGTGCATTGAACCCCATCATACCATTGGATTTGTACTGAAGAGCAGAATCCAATGCAAATGTCTGTTTTGAAATAGTCCCTTCCTATCAAAAGTTACAGCCAAAAAAACTTTAAAAAACTAAAATATGCATTGAACCAGTGGTGGGCCCAGCCTGCCCTAACAACTGGTTCTCTGGAAGTGGGCGGGGCCAGGCTGGGTCAGGGGGCGGGGCCAGGGTCAGGGGCGGGGCGGGGGAGGGCATGCCACCTTAACCCTTAGTTTACCAAAAAAATTGTATCACTTGTGACGGCATCAATCAGTACTAAGCCCCTGGGTTCTGTGTAATTTATTCCTATGCATTACACTTTGTTGTGCTCTCAGGGGGAAAGTGTGCCACAAATAAGAACATAAAAGCATAAGAAAAGCCTCCACTGGATCACACCAAAGACCCATCTAGTCCAGCTCCTGAATCACACAGAGACCCACCAGCTGCCTCAGGGAGCACATATGACACTTGCATCCAGGGGCCTAAGTACCAGCAGACACTACCACAAGTTCCACTGGTGGTGCTCATACCACTGGTTGAGAAACACTGATCTACAGTTTAGGACCAGAGTCTGTGGTGTCCCCTCTGCAGGCTGAGGTTTGCCTCTAAGCCCCTACTTAAGGCTACAATCCTGTCCACACTTTCCTGTAAGTAAGCTTCATTGAATATAATAGGACTTCTGAGTAGTCAAGCAAAGGACTGAGCTCTTAGTAACCAGCCTCTGGCTCCAGTCCTATTCACTTTCCTGAGAGTAAGCTCCACAGACTCTAATGGCACTTACTTCTGAGTAGCCAAGAATAGGATTGGGCTCTAATGCTGCACTCCTCTGCACACTTTCCTGGGAGTAAGCTTCATAGTTTGAAATGGGATTAACTTTTGAGTAGTCAGGCATAGGATTACAAGCTCTTAGAAACCAGCTTCTTTCCAGGGAGTAAGCTTCACTATTATAATGGAACTTACTTCTGAGTAGACAGTGATTGGGCTTTGAGGCTACACTCCTATGCTCACAGGGGAGTAAAACCTACTGACTTTAATAGGATTTACTTCAGAGTAGGCAGTGGACTGGGCTCCTGGGGGTGCAGGATGGGAACTGCATGCTGCCTGCTTATAAGGAAAAGGAGGACAATGAAGATTTACTGTGGTCCTGGAAGAAAGTATGGATAATAAGAAGACACCATGTTGCCTGCTCATAAGGAAAAGGAGGAGTAAAAAGAGGACCTGTCCTGGGAAAGGAGGACATATGGTCACTCAGTACTTGCTTCTGAGGAAGCATGCAAAAATTGGGCTCTGATGCTGCCATCCTATCCACACCTACCTGGGAGTAAGCTCCATTGACTAGGATGGGACTAGGATAGGATTTACTTCAGAGTAGGCAGTGGAGTGGGCTCCTGGGGGGGCAGGATGGGAACTGGGGCTATTTCTTCAGGTACCCCCCATACTTCCTGCCCTCAATCTCAGGTGGAGAGATTTCTCAGAGGGGCAGGATGAGGTGGGGAGATCTCGGGGGGGGGGGAGCAAAAGGTCTACAGTGTGGATAGGATTGCAGCCTGAGCCCAATCCTAACAGTGTCTACTCAGAAGTACCATTCAAGTCAAGGGGCTTACTCCCAAAACTGTGTGGTCAGGATTTTAGCCTTACAGTCCAATCCTATGTAGGCTTACTTAGAAGTAACTCTCATTCTAGTCAGTGGGGCTTACTCCCATGTAAGTGTGGATATGATTGCAGCCTCAGAGCCCAGTCCTAATCATGTCTATTCAGTAGAAAATCCCATTATAGACAGTGAGCTTACTCTCAGGAAAGTAGACTGGGCTGGAGGGAGAGATCCAATCCTCTGCCAATCTCCTCAGAAGTAAGTCCCATTATACTCAGTGGGCTTTCTCTCAGGAAAGTCTGGATGGGAAAGTCCAAATCCTATGCTACTCAGAAGGAAATCCCATGATAGTCAATGGGAATTGCTCCCAGGAAAGTGTGGCTAGGATTGTGGCCACAGGCTGCAGTCCTCTACTATACAGTGTGGCTTACTTCTGAGTAGTACTAAGTAGTTCTCCATGCCTAGTACTGGGCTGCAAAGGCAACCAGGGAAGGAGGGAGGGGGGCAGGCAGGAAGGCTTGCTGCTCTTACTCACCTCAGCCTCCCAGAGGTTTGTATGCCGGCCTCTCTATTCCCTCCCAAGGATCTCTTAGTAAAGCTGCCCATCAAATGCCTGATTCAAAAAAAGCATCTGCAGAGAGGCTGCTCATTTGCATGTGAGTACCCAGCATGCTTTGCAAACTGCACCAGGAAATAACTTCTGAAAACTTGCTGGAAATAAGGTTTTTAATCAAAATAAGGTATTTAGCAAAGTCAGGATTCCTGAATAGCCTCATTCAAAGGTTGGGGGCATGAAGAATTTACTCACCCTGACTTTAAAGCATGGAACTAACAGTGATCCAAACACCCCCCAGTTCAGCAGTCAGAGTCTGAATGTGCTGCAATGGTAGAAGGAACAGACTGTTTGTATTTTAAAATTAAAAGATAACCTTAGGGAGGGAAAGAGGAGGGGAGGGGGGCTCAGAAGGGGAGGGAGGAGGAGGAGGGAGGAGAGCTTCCAGAGACCCTTTAAGAGAAATTCAAACACATTGGCATGCAGTTGAAAGATGATGGCCCCCAATTAACAACCGGTTCGCTAACTCAGCCCCTAATTAACAACCACCTCTACAGAACCGGTCAGAACCGGCATCAGCCCACCTGTGCATTGAACTCTATGGAAAGTGAAAGTGACCCATATTGTGGCTTTGCTCACAAGTGGGCAAAGATGCCATAGTTCATTGGAAAGGGCACCTGCGCAGGTGTGCCATAGCAGTCATATTTTAATATAGTTCCTTGTCAGTATGCCATGATATGAAAAAAAGTTATTGCTGCCCTAGATAGATGTAAATAAATAGTAAGGGCAAAATCCAGAGTAACTACGGGGAGTCCTAGCTCCAGTGTAAGAACAACTTTCTCTGTATTGCAATATGAATTTCCCATAGGTTTTCACTAGGTGGTGCAGTAACTACGAGTGCACATAAAGTCTCTTAGGTGCTCCCGTACTTACTCTGGATTTGGGGGTATGACTATTAAAAGAGAAGAAGGGCTTGTGTCACATGTAGGTCCACATCATTATGTCACAGGGTTGGCATAAGGCTCTGGCTTCACCTAAACCCCCCTGTCATTCCTGGGATCCTGTTCACACATTACACCTATGACATGGCGTGTTCCAGTGTTAAGACTTCTGCATGCACCAGTTGACCTTGGGAGAAGCTCCCATTCCATATGGACCTTACCAGTTTGGAGCTGCCAAATCCAACCAGCAACAGAAGGGGAAAATTTCCTGGCCCCATTTCCCTCTTGCTGAATTTTTAAACTGTGTTTTGCTGATTGTCTTCTAGGTAAGAAAAGATTCAAATGAGCACTTTTTGGCAAGGATGCCTTTCGTATTAAGGATTTAAATATAAATGTAATTAATTGCATCAATTATGATAATGTGGTCCCTGTTAGTTTTCTCATTATAAGATTCATTTTTTTCAAAGGCAAAGAAGGGAAAAGATCTCCAGGCAAGGTGTGTGTTAGTGTGTGGAACCCTTTTGCAGTGGAAAACGTTTATCACAGCGCAATCCAGACTTGCTTAGTCTGCGCCGTATCCCGAACATATTTTGGGACTGTGGCAGGGAGGGGAAGCTGGTCTCCTTTCCTATGTTACGGCTGCAGGAACCCTAATAGGTCTGCTCGGACATAAGCCACCTCCAGAACAGACACACTACCTTCAGTGACTCAGAGCACAATCTGAACCATGTCTACTCAAAAGTAAGCCCCATTGTATTCAGTGGGTCTTACTCCCAGGAAAGTGTCTTTAGGATTGCAGCCTCAGTCTGATACTTGGATCCAGCAAAACATCATCTTGTTCCCCTTCCCACCTGCACACACTTCTGCCCTCTACCCTTCTACCACCCAAGTCAGAAACCCCCATCCTACCCCTATCCCCTATCCTTCCCAGATCTTTCAATGGCCTGGAAAGGCCAGCACAACTCACTATCCATGACATCCCTGTGGAGTCCCACGGAGGTACCAGCTTTAGAGCACAATCCTAAACATGTCTACTCAAAATTAAGCTCCATTGTGTTCAATGGGTCTTACTCATTGTCTTCAGGATTGCAGCCTTAGGGCACAATCCAGAGCAAGTTCAGCTTGCTCTGCCCTAACTGCTCTCCCCTAACTATTCTGTATACAGAGCAGAAAGTTATGCTGAATCCAGAGAGGAAGGAAGCCTGGGCTGCCCTAACTGCTCCAGAGCATGCTAAGTAATTGACACATGGGGAGGACTTCCTCCTGAGGAGACACCCCTCAGATCACTCTGAAGAAGGAACAGCTGTGGTGCCTACTGTGGTGACATGACTCTGCGCATCACCCAGTGCGGAAGTCTGTGCGTCACCCCTGGGATGCGCCCATCCCCCTACCTGGACTGCTCAGTCGCCAAAGTTGGCGCCTGCGCAGTTGTTTCTGAAGCCAACTGGCTTCAGAAAGAGTACTGCGCAGGCACCATCTCTGACGCCTACACAGTACTTTTCTGAAGCCTTTCGGCTTCAGAGGAGACTGTGCATGTGTCAGAGTTGGTGCCTGTGCAGTACTCTTTCTGAAGCCATTCGGCTGCTGTTCCGCTTCCTGAGTGAGGCTGTATGGCCGTGCAGAGGCGCGGACTTCCTCCGCTGTAAGGAAGTCTCCTCTGAAGCTGTTCGGCATGCTCAGTGTGTTTCTGCGCAGTGCACCTCAGATGGCCGTTCAGGCCAGCTCCTCAGACAAGTGGCAGCTTCTGGCTGCTGCTCCGCCTTGGAGCAGGCCTGAATGGGGGTGCTGACGCCCGGGGCCTGCCAAAGGACAGTCAAACTCCTCCGGCACATCACCCCATATGGAGCTCATCACCCAATGCAGCCCACACCAGCCGCACCAGTCTGGTGACGCCACTGGGTGCCTGCCTTATAAGGAGTCCCTGATGAGATGCCAGTACGTTCTACAGTGAATACAAGGGGCTTCTTGGAGTGGCCTGCTGTATCCTGAGGTTTGTGGGCAGCCGTAGTTTGTTCCATATCCTGAGGTTGAGAGGCAGGGGTTGCAGCTAGGCTGGCCAAGAACTCAGATTTTTGGTCAACACTGCCATTCTTACTCGGGCCTTATCATGGACCCCTATGGGTCTACTCATGACTATACCTGCTCCTGAGGTGGTATATCTCTGAGGAACTGGAAGAGGGCATTTCTGCCTTGAAACAGGCTCTGGATTCCGAGTAACTGCTCTGCCCTAGGCAATGCTCAACATGCCCTCAACTTGCCTCTCCTGAGCTGCTTAGGCTGCCCCAGTTAGGGCAGGGCAGGTCCACCTCTCTTAGGGCACCCTATCTTGCCTTGCTCTGCCCTAAGCTTCTTCCAGAGTAACTGGAGTGGAGCATCTTGCAGTTGCTCCACCTTCGTGATAATAGGGCAACCTAAGGGCTCTTATGTGGACAGATTAGTTGCTCTGGATTGTGCTGCTAGTCAGCTGCACCAATGTACTGTAAGTCCTTAATAGGTTGCAATCCTAACCAGTTTAGTCCAGCATAACTCACTTGTCTCCCTGTTCCTATGGTGGTATAGGGAGGTCAGCACATATCCTGCTTCTTGGCAACTATCCTAACCCCCTTGGCTTCAGTTCTAAACCCCAGTCAGGTGGTCATAAGTCATACTGGGAGTATCACAAAAGTGCCGGCAGCCACTTCTGAGGAGGTTTACATCACTGCACAGACATCAACAGTGCACAGCCTTCCTACATTCTCATGGTAATAGGAAGATCAATGAGTTGTGCCCACATAGGTTAGGATTGCGCCTTTGAGTCAAGTCATTCATTTGTGGAACTCCTTGCCACAGGATGTGGTAATGGCATCTGTCCTGAATGCCTTTTCAAAGGGGAATGGGCCGATTTATGGAGGAAGACCATCGCTTGTTCCAAGCCATGATAGATCTGTGCATGATAGATCTGTGTTTTTTATTGTGGGCATCCCAACATGTATCCCTGATCCTATAATGGGGCATGGTTTGTCTGCCTTCCCTTCCCCTTTCATCAGGCTTTTCTACACACCATTATTGTCCCATTTTTAGTGACGCACAAATCCTGTCCATTTATTTTGGCTTACTATGTTTTGAGCAGTTGAGAAGAATAATGGATCTCATGGGTTTGGAGATCCCAACAAGTGTGTGTTGAGTCTGCAGGGAGCCCTGCTTTAAAACACAGGCACATCCCTGCGCCTTGAGCTTCGACAGGGTACACATGTACAATCAGCTTAATTGCGTCTCCCGTCACAGATGGTTGTTTGCCGTCGCTATATGGGGAACGCAGCAAATATTGAACCCTCGCTCGTCCATAATTTGTGTCTTTGCAGGCAGTATTAAGATATTTCTGAATGTATAGGATGGAATGTGTATGCAAATGTATCTCCCTCCATCAGCAGAGTCCATACAGAGCCCTGTTGTGGCATAGCTAGAGGGGGTGGAGCGGTCAGTCTTGGAGGGAGCCTCACTATATGATTCTGTTTTGCTTCCCCACTTGGAAAGGCTCCAAAGGAGAGTGGACCCTGGCACGTTGCAGCAAGACTCCCTCCAAGATTGACTGCTCAACCCCCTCTAGCTATGCCACTGCTGACAAGTTACAAAGTGCAGTTTTAAGATCTTCTGCATTCATGCATTTGGGACGATGCTCACCACCAAACATGGTGTGCCCTCTACTCCATCCACGCTTGGCCTCTCTTGTATTCACAACAAGGCTTGGAAAACCTTCACAGTAACGGAAGCCCCAAGGCAGATCCTGCTCTCTGCAGTCCCAGCAGGGAGCACTGCAAAGCAGGCTACTTCCCCGGGGAGTCCCCGCCAACAGCCTCCCCGCTTGTCCCCGGAGCTTTCTCTTTGGCAGCAGGTATGTATCAGGGGAGAACCTCTACGTTCTGCAGAGACCATGGATGTCTTCAGTTTCAGAGCAAAGGGAGAGTGTCAGGCATTCGGAGGCAGCGGGGGAGAGGAGCTGCCTGCTGGCAAATGCGGCACTGAAATCGGTGTCACGTCCACTGCTAAAGAACTTAAATTTACTCTCAGCATGTGATGGGAAAGATGCTCAGCTCATTGTGCCTGCCCAACTCATTCAAGCTGCAACCCCTACCTACTCTTAATTGACTATAATGAGACTTAGGGCGCAATCCAGAGTAACTGCAGGGAGTCCTTGCTCCGGTGTAATAACAATTTACTCTGGATTGCAATATGAATTTCCCATAGGTTTTCACTAGGTGGTGCAGTAACTACGGGTGCACGTAGTGTCTCTTACGTGCTCCCGTAGTTACTCTGGATTGTAGGGTTAGGCTGCAATCATAAAGACACTTTCCTGGGAGTATGATCCATTGAATACAATGGAGCTTACTTCTGAGTAGACACAGTTAGGATTGTGCCCTTACTTTGAGTAGACATGCATAGGATTGGGCTGTGTCTAAGAGCACAATCCTAACCCTGTCTGCTCAAAAGTCAGCCTCAGTGGGTCTGCAGTTAGGCTGGCCTAAGCCCCTGCCCAAGTCCTGAGTTGACTGGGAGGGGGGTGTCCACAAAAGTGCCATAAGGCACATCTGCAGCACTTACCTCCCGACATCACCACCAATGAGTTGTGCCGGATCAGAGGATGGGTTTGTGTTGGGGAATGGCACTGTGAGATCAGAGGAGCCAACTGCCAGGCCACCCTCCTCCTTCCCAGAAACACTGGTGATGCCTTAACCCCCAACCAGCACCATTGGAGTCCTTCTGGTGCAGAAATGTGCTAGCAGTGCACGGGTGTGTTAGGTCATAACATGCATTGCAGCACATTCGTGACCGTGTGTGTGCGCCCATCCTACTATCTGGAGCCAGCCTAGGATTTGGCCCCATATGAGATCTTTTTGTTCCACATTCCTGGCTATCTTGAGACATCACCGATCATGTAGCATGTGTTGTTGTAATTTTTCAGAACAAATGGAACTACATGGCATTAAATTTGTTTTGAGCATGAAAAAACCACAGCAGCGCTGCTTGATGAGCTTTTCAATCATCAGTTGCAGTGCCCTTCCTTTTGTGGGGAAACTGGGTGGTGGGTGGAGTAGAGCGAGGGGTTAAAAGGGAGAACAGCTGCACAGGCAATAAAAAGTGAGGCAAGCGCATGGCGGAGCTGCAGATTAATAACACTTAGAACTTAATGGCACTTGGAATGTACAAAAAAGTCTGACAACACCAGCTAATTTGTTTTGTACTTTCTCCCCCCACCATAATTTTCTACCCTCTGCCCTGACCACTGCACAAGAAGCCAGCACGGAGCATCATGTGTGATGCTGCAGCAGGGCCACTGTGTTGCTTTAATGCCAGGGTATTGTGGCACACTGATGTGCTGCAAACGGTCTTTTAGGTGTGCCACGCAAATTTGGGGTAAGAATCATTTGGGGTAAGAACATCATGTGTGATGCTGCAGCAGGGCCACTGTGTTGCTTTAATGCCAGGCTGTGGGTGGCACAAGTGGCTAAGACACTGTACCTGTTAACCAGCAGGCCAGGGTTCGAGACCTGGGTCGGCCCCACAAGACAGGGTGAGCTCCTGTCCTTAGCCCAGCTCTGTTACGCCAGCTGGATCCAATCGTATGGGCTTTGCCTTTCCATTGGACTAATTCAGTGGTGTGGAGAGGGGGGATTTGCTGCTTGGGTAACAGCCTATCCTCCATAGCAATCTAACCCAGGCTTTCATGCTTTGCATGCAGTATACCATAGTCTTTCAAGACTGACGGAGGCCTGATGTGCTGCAAACGGTGTTCAGGTGTGCCACGCAAATTTGGAATAAGAATCATTTAGGGTAAGAACATCATGTGTGATGCTGCACACTTACCCCATCATTTACCCCATGTATTATACATGCCGGTGCCCCCTGTATCTGTATCAGTTTCTGTATCTATATTGGGGGAGAATGGAACCCCTGTAGACAAGGAAGCCCATCGCATTAGAGAATCTGGTGTTTCCTGTCTCCTTGGGATTGTGATGGCATTTACTACCAGGAGCATTTTCAAACAGTGTGCTTTCTCATTGCTACTAACCATTCAATTATAAATGGCTACTTCTTTGCACTCCATTTGCTGCACGCCAGAGCTCAGCCCCCGCGGTGGATGAGAGGGAGGAAGAGGGTTTCAGCCTGTGCTCTTGTATTGCCCACCAAGGAGGCCCCGCAGTTGGAGCTTGAAGAACTGAAGGGCAAGTGGATGTTGGAAAGTTACCCAGAGGCAGATTCAAACATCCCATTGAACGCCTGGGACGAAGGCCGCCTGCAGAGAGAGCCAATGAGTCAGGCAGCTCGTCCTGTGAACGGGGGAAAAACTTGGCAGCCGTGCATGTGTTCAGCACTTAATTGTAGCGAGTGCTCTTACTACTTCCGTGCGCAAGCATTTGTTAATAAGTGGGCAGTGTGGTGGGATGGTGATGCATCAGCCCTGCCAAAGAGAGTATCTGAGGGAGGGAAGAAAACCCTCCACGTGTCATGGGGAGGCTCTTTGGGTGAACTACATCAAGCCGGGATGGGAGCAGGTACTGAGAGGCTGGGTACACATGCTGGGTACACATGCTAGGGCATCGCTAAGGGTGTGGCTGGTACGGTCTGCACTGGGTGATGCGCCAGAGGGGGGTGACTTGTCGGAGGGGTTTGACAAACCCCTCTGGCATGTCACCCCCACTAGCGTGTCACCCCCTGGCACGTCACCCCAGTTTAGCCCTGCGTACACTTGCCTGTCACCAGGCTGGGGCTGGGGAAGCCTAATGTGCATGTACGATCCTGCACATTAGGCACACATGCCTGTTGCTAGACTGTGCATGGGGAAACCTAACGTGCAGGCTTCATGCGTGTGTATTAGGCTTCCCTCGCCTAGCTCCAAGCATGCTTGCCTGTCACTCGGCTGGGGAAGCCTAATGCACATGTGTGATCCTGAGCATTAGGCTTCCCCAGCCTAGTGACAGGCATGCTTGCCTGTTGCAAGACTGCGGCTGGGAAACCTAATGCGCATGCACAATCGTCATGCATGTGCACTGGGCCTCTGGAGACTCCAGCTCACCTGACATATGTGACCACTGCTCATATGAATATCACCCCCTGAATATAGGGGGTGATATGCTAGCCTTAGCACTGGGTGATGTGCACCCTGGTGGTGCCCTTGACCACATGATGTTCTTGTTCTTAATGTTCTCAAACTGTGCTCTCCAAAAAGACTTCTTTATGGGCTCGTTCCTTACAGTAGGTGCTCATTCATCTCCTGAAAACTTCTTGGTTCAATGACACTTTGGGGACTGAAGGGCAGTCAACAACTCCTGACCAGTTCAAGGGGCCGTGACTCATTTTTCCTTTCATCAGATCTTGGTGGTTGTGTTTTTCCTTTCCCCCTTGATTTCCCCCTTGATTTTTGTATAGACTATGGCACAATCCTATGTATGTCTACCCTATTAAGATTAATGTGGCTTGCCCCCAGAAAAGTGAGTACAGTGGTACCTCTCATAACAAGCGCCTCACATAACAAGCATTTCACATAACAAGTATAAATTTCCAAGAAATCTTGCTTCACATAATAAGTTCCGCATCACTTAACAAGCAAGCGCGCTATGGGCACACGTGCTATGCAGTCCTGATGCTCTATGCGGAGGCTCTTTAAAAGGGCTGCCGGCCTGCACTGCTGCCTCTAACTGCCCCCAACTTGGGGACAGTTGCCTGGGGGGTGCCTGAGGCAGCTGCCCCTAACTGCCCCCACGTGCCCCCACCGACCACCTTGAACCTCCTGCAGCAGCCCAGTTGAGCCTCCTAGAATAGTGTCTTTGATTACAGCCGCCTAACCATGTCTACTCAGAAGTAAGCCCCATTGTGTTAAATGGAGCTTATTCCCAGGAAAGTGTCTTTGATTGCAGCCTTTTAACCACGTCTACCTAAAAGTAAGCCCCATTGTGTTAAATGGGGCTTACTCCCAGGAAAGTTTATTTGATTGCAGCCTATGTAGACTTCATAGGATCATGCACATTGAATGCATGTTTTGAATTCAATTCCAGTGTTTTGTCATCATCTTTCCATCCAGTTAATATGAATATTTTAGGCGTTGTGGAACCAATCGTCTGAGTTTCCTTTATTTCTAATGGGGAAATCTGCTTCACTTAAAGAGCATTTCACTTAAAGAGCAGGCCTCTGGAACGAATTAAGCTCTTTATGTGAGGCACCACTGTATAGGATTGCAGCCTTTGTGTGTATATCAGGAAGATTTACTTAGGGTGAAATCCAGAGTAACTATGGGGTGTCCTTGCTCCGGAGTAAGAAAAAGTTACTCTGGATTCCAATATCAATTTCCCACAGGTTTTCACTAGGCAGTGCAGTAACTACAAGTGCACGTAATGTCTCTTATGTGCTCCCGTAGTTACTCTGGATTGTGCCCTAATTTGATCTGCTGTTGTTGCCAGTTAAGGGAAATTTCCTGTACCCTTTAAAAAGATGTGTTCCTTGAAAGGACCTACCAGTCACTCTCCGGCTCCTGCACACTCCTCCATGCAAAAGCTGTGAGTGATGCCACGAACGGGTGCCACGTTTGCCTTGTGTGCATGCATGCTTTGGCAAACATGCCATCACTTATGGCTTTTGCAAGGGGGTAAATGAGGAAGCCAGATAAAGACATCACACAAATCATGCCACCCTGGAATATTGCTGCAGACCTTGAAGGCATGCAATTAAGACTCACTTTTGCAGTAAGTAGAGGGAAGATTTGTTCATGCTTATCAGAGCTTCATTGGTGTCATTCGTTGCAAATTTGGGATAATTAAGTCCAATGGGAACAATATGATAGACTGTATACGTAGTTGGGAGACGGGGTATATATGCCAGCAATCAATTAGCTGTTGGCATTTTCTTCCCTGTAAAGAGAAGGGTTTGGGGAAGGGTTCCCCTTCTTCCCCCTGCAATAAACATCTGGAAACACACATTCCAGATGTGTCCTGACCCCTGGTTAGGCTGGCACAAGTCTCACATGATTCCCATGTTGGCCTAGGAGTGTCACAAATATTCCATTTCTGCGCCACTCCTGGGAGGGGGGTAGGTCTATCTATCTACCTATCTACAGTATTTATATACTGCTTTTCAACTGAAAAGTTCACACAGCGGTTTACAAGAAAATGAAAAAATTAATAGCTAATTAATAGCTAATGGGTGCCTATCCCAAAAGGGCTCACATGGTCAGTGCGCAGCCATGCACCAGCTTCCCTGCAACACCACAGAAATGGGGAAATTGTGGTGTGAGTTGTGCTGGTCTAAATTGGATAGGATTGCACCCAAAGACACTCGCTGTTTCTACAGCCATATTACTGAACATGCCTTGGGGAGCACACAAGAAGAAGAATAAGGTTTGTGGGGTTCTTGGAATTGGGCTGTCTCTCCAAACCTCTGCATAGCGTGAGTTTGTTGGGGTCATGGCAGCAAAATGCCCACTATGAGCAACATGACATGGAAAGTAGGCTACGGAAGCAGGTCCTTCACATGCAAGGAGAACCACGGTCACTGTATGGAGACAGTGAAGAGTTATGATAATTAAAGGAAACACATAACAAGCATTTCACATGACAAGTATGTTATGTGAAGTGGACTTTTGAGTTCCAGATGCTGAGATCCCAGAGGACTTTCCTCCCCAAAGAGATCTGGGATGAGAATGAAAAGGTTCTATGAGATGGATTGGGTTTGAGTTGGGTTCCCCTCTCTGGCTCGTCTTTCCCCAGGGTGACCAAATGCCATAACCAGAAAAGAGGACAAGGCAACCAAAATGTGGGACACTCAAGAAAACTATAGGACGACAAAAACTCAAATCATTCATATATATTGTTTTCATGTGGTTAATTTAAAGACTATGGGCAAAATTCAGAGTAACTACGGTGAATCCTTGCTCTGGTGTAAGAACAATTTGCTCTGGATACCTATATGAATTTCACCCAGCATCACTGGGTGGTGCTGTAACTACGGGTGCATGTAATGTTTCTTACATGCTCCCGTAGTTACTCTGGATTTGGAGGTATATTAGATACTATTAAATTCAAAACTATTCCATATATTTTATTGCATATAATTTATGAATTACAAGAAGACTACATGCTGCTTGCTCAGAAGGAAAAGGAGGACAATGAAGGAAAAGGAGGGTAATGAAGAATTTTTTTCCCATGGCACAAGGTGAAAAAAGAGGACATGTCCTGAAAAAGGGGGACATAAAGGTATCCTAGTCACTGCCGTTGTGACTTTATTCCACTGTTTGACAGGCAGAGAAGAGCCAAACAAGGGGGGTGAACCAGTTCTTTTACATTAAACTGCCACTTAAGCACCCCAGATGCTCTCTCTCTCTCTCTCTCTCTCTCTCTCTCTCTCTCTCTCTCTCTCTCTCTCTCGTCTCTCCAACTGCAAAATGTGCTGTTTAGAGTTTAATACAATTTGGCTGAGAATATCGCTAATACACTCTAGGCAATTTTGGCTTCTGTGTGTGTGTGTATGCGTGTGTGTGTGCATGCGTGTGTGTGTGCGTTTGTGTGTGTGTAATCTCCAAGAGGATTTATAATGGCCTTTTATTGATGGAAAAAGGGGGAAAAGTTCATCTGTTATGTGGCTAATTTTGGCCATTTTCTCCAAAATGGAACGCAGCGTCATCGTAATCGCAGCTGGGAGTGGCGGAACAGCTTAGAAGTTACGCTGCTAATAAACCAATTAACATATTGAGTCTCCTTCTGCATTTGCAAAAATAAAAAAAGCATCTTTGTGAGGCTGCTCTATGCGTCTGTCTCTGGCTAATGGGCCAAAAAAAATCAATATTAGATTATTTTGAGGGACATTTTATTTATTTATCCATCCATCCATCCATCCATCCCTCCTTTCAATATCTACCCCTCCCTCCTTTCAATATCTATCAATACCTCCTTTCGTTATCTATCTATCTATCTATCTATCCATCCATCCATCCATCCATCCATCCATCCCTCCTTTCAATATCTACCCCTCCCTCCTTTCAATATCTATCAATACCTCCTTTCGTTATCTATCTATCTATCTATCTATCTATCTATCTATCTATCTATCTATCTATCTATCTATCTATCTGTTCCTCCCTCTCTCCTTTCAATATCTATCCCTCCTTCAAATATCTATCCATCCCTCCCTCCCTAAAGGATTGTGAAAGCATCACAGCTAGATAGTGTGATAAGGAGTTTCACAGACTACAAACTAACTCTCTTTGAGCACAGTCCTAACCATGGGCACAATCCAGAGAAACTACGGGTGCACGTAAGAGACATTATGTGCACCCCGAGTTACTGTACCACCTAGTGAAAACCTATGGGAAATTCATATTGCAATCCAGAGTAACTTGTTCTTACTCTGGAGCAAGGACTCTCTGTAGTTACTCTGGATTTCACCCCATGTCTACTCAAAAGTAAGCCCCATTATGTTCAATGCATCTTACGCCCATGAAAATGTCTTTAGGATTGCAGACTTAGGGTACAATCCTAACCAATTTAGGCTGGCACAACTCAGTGGCTCCCAGTTCCTGTGGTGGTGTGGGAAGGCTGGTGCATGTTGTGCATTGGCCTGACAATGCCAGAAGTGATCCATAAGCACCTTAATGGCATTTTTGCAATGCCCCCAGGGCCAGTATGGGTCCAATGCTGGGACTTAATGCCAGCCTAACTGGGGGATTGCAACCCCACACTTTTTAAGCTTACTTTTTAAGCATTCATCTTTTTAAGCATCACACTTTCTAAGCCAGTGTTTCTCAAACTGGGGGTTGGGGGTCGCCTGACCCTTTCATGGGGGTCGCCTAAAGACCCCTGGTGTAGGGGGCCTTGCAATGTATTTTGCATCTTTTTTTATTTGTAATTAGAAATAAATATTTCACAATATATAATTAAATATTATTTTGTGATTAATCAGTATGCTTTAATTATGTTCCGTTTGTAACAATGAATATGCATCCTGCATATCAGATATTTACATTACGATTCATAATAGTAGCAACATTACAGTTATGGAGTAGCAACAAAAATAATTTTACGACTGGGGGTCCCCCCAACACGAGGAACTGTATTAAAGGGTCAAGGCATTAGGAAGGTTGAGAACCACTGTTCTAAGCATACATTAATCTCCGGCTCTGTTGGTACAACGACTGCATAGACTCAGCGGTGAGATCCATTTGTAATCAGAAGTGCTGACACAGCCATAACTTTGGTGGTTGGGAGCGGACCCCACTACAGTCTCCATTCAAAGACTGGCAGGGGGCTGACTTGGAGAGGAGGTTGAAGGCCACCCGAATGGAGCTCATCCGTCCTGCCGCTGGAATTTGCGTTCTCTTTGAACAATAAATTCAACCAGCCGGATTTTATTGCCTTGGTTATTTTCCCACTTTGAAGCATACTTAGCATTTTCTTAATCCTGAAATATCACTAATGTTAATCATAGACCTTTCTCTAAAATTTAATCCATCTGCCCAGGGAATCTTAATTGCATTGGTCTTTGTTGAAGGGATTTTTTGACCTTCAAATATGAAAAAGGGAGACGATGCACATGGCTTTCAGAAACACATTAACATCTGTCACCCTACCCTGGAGTTGGGATGAACCTCTCCAAGAGCTTTATATTGGAAGCACCAGCACATCAGATCCCACACCTGTTGTGCCTCTTGGTGTACCAAGCCAAGGGGGGCACATTCTACTCCTGGACATGGAGTTAAACCGGGTGATCTGCTGTCATAATCACAAAAAGAGGACAAGGACCCATAACTGCTCTGGATTTTGCCCTAACTCTCAGGAAAGTGTATTAGCTGCAAACCTATGGCTGCAATCCTAAATACACTTTGCTGGGTGTGAGATCCATTGAGCAAAATGGGGATTAATTTTGGGTAGACATGGTTAGGATTGTGCTCTGAGGCTGCAATCCTGACTTCCGGTTAAGTCGGCAGAAGCCCTGGCATAAGTTTTGTGCTGACCTCAGAAGTATCTTACTTCTGAGTAAGAAGATACTTACTCAGAAGTATCTTACAAGTTGTAAGATACTTCGGCACTACTCCTGGGAACATAGGCCAACGCACAGGCAAACACCAACATCCCCACACCATCATGAGAAGATATGCCAGTTGACTTATGCCAGCCTAAATGGATTAGGATTACACCATGTATTACTTATTATTAAATTTAAAACTATTGCATATAGTATCACTGCAATCCTAAAGACATTTTCTTGGGAGTACGACCCATTGAACACAATGGGACTTACTTTTGAGTAGACATGGTTAGGATTGCACCCTTAATTTCTTAATGACAAGAAAGCTACATGCTCATAAGAAAAGGGAGACAATGAATTTTTTTTTCCAGGACACAAGGCTAAAAAAGAGAACATGTCCTGGAAAATAGGATAGATGATCACCCTGAGGTTTGGTTTCAAGAGGCTGATGGAGTTTCCTCTCTGATGAGGAACCCACATGGAAGGTTCCCCTTTGCTAACCACTTGCTCCAAATTCCCAGGGTTGAAATACTCCCCAGAGGACATAAGGCACCTTCAGGATTATAGATTGCTGCCAGGCCCTATTATGGATTGCACCTGCACACCATATGGCCTCTCAGTGCCGCGTTAACCTCCTTCAAGTACACCCACATAGAATCTATCTGAAAAGTATGCACAGAGAGAGCCATCCAATGTCACAGGACCCTCACTTCCCATCTAGGATGTGGCTTGCAGCATCTCCTGATGGATCTTTGTGGAGGAAGATGAAGGAGTGCAAAGGAATGGGCTGGGGAAAAAAATACATCATCCTGAGGATTGGTCTTTGGTTTGATTTACAGCTGCCGGAGGGCGCAATCCAGAGTCCTTGCTCCGACATAAGAACAATTTACTCTGGATTGCAATATGAATTTCCCATAGGTTTTCACTAGGTGGAGCCGTAACGACGTCAACGTAAATGTCTCTTAAGTGCTCCTGTAGTTACTCTGGATTGTAGGGTAAGATAGCTTGTAATGGCTGTGCTGGTGTTAGTGTTTAAGACACTTGACGGTTAACCAGCAAGCCAGGGTTTGAGATCCGGGTCCTACAAGATGGAGTGAGTGCCCATCCTTAGCCCATCTCCTGCCAACCTAGCAGTTCAAAAGCATGGAAAGCAAGGTACCACTTCATGCAAGGAAAACAACAGGTTTTCATGTGCATGTAGGCCGCGTGTTGGGCGCTATAGCTCTAGAAACAGGGATGAGCACACCATACAGTCAATCATGACTGATAGTATAACCTGCTGGGGACAACTTTACCTTTACCTTACAATCGCTTGGCAAACACAAGAGTTGGCAAAGCCAGGATGATGACTCAACTGCAATGAGAAACATCTGGAGAAGTTGTGGGTTCCATGAGTAAAATTCCCATTGGCATGAAGAATGTGGTTTATGGGCAGCATGCCTATTTAAACTGCCTTGAATCCATGAGAAAGGTGGTCTACTTACTTAGGGTGCAATCCTTACTTATTTTGGCCAGCAAAACTCACCCATCTCCCCATTCCTGTAGTGCTGTGGGGAAAGCGCATTGACCTAGCTCCCCAGGAGCATTGACCTGTGCATTGATCTAGCTCCCCAGGAATGGTGCAGAAGTGCCTTTTTGCGACACCCCAAGGACAACACAGGACTTGTGCTGTGTGTAATTGGGTTTAGGATTGCAGCCACATGTAAGTAAATACGGTCCCAAACCTATCCAGGTTTCCAGCGCCAATGTAGCTGTAGTGCAGGCCCAAGATAGGGTGGCAAATGTTCCTTTAGACCTCTATGACTTCCCTTCCCACTGTAGTATGCAGTACACACCCCATTGGTACGACTGCATCAGCCCTGAAAAGTTGGATAGGATTGCGTCCTAAGAAAGGAAACAAAAAGAAGGGATAGGATAGGAAGCTTAGGATGGATAGGGTGGATAGGAAGCACAATCAGGTGCAAAGGCTGCCTTCTTGGAGGGGAAGATCCAGATATCTGAAGTTCTCGAAGTTTCTGAGATACAAGAACCCAGGGTGACCTTATATCATATCCAAAAAAGAGGACAAGGCAACCAAAATGTAGGACACCCAATAAAAATGTAAGATGTGATAGTGTAAAAGCTAAAAACACTCATATATATTGCTTTCATGTTAATTTAAACACTATTTTACTTATTATTATATTTAAAACTATGACATACAATTTATTACATCTAATTTATGAATTACAAGAAGTTGAATGTTGCCTGCTCACAAGGAAAATGAGGATTTTTTCTTTTTTCCAAAATAGAAGGCTAAAAAGGAGGACATGTGCTAGAAAAAATGAAGAAATATGGTCACCCTAAGAGAATCCCATATATTGTGTGGTACAAATTTATTGGGTACATATGTTGGGTAAATACAAATCCCATATATTGGGTGATTACCTGAAGAATGTTAATGAGAGGCAATCAGTAAGGTAGGTAAAGGTACATTCCTTTGCATTCTTTCCTGGGAACCAGGATTGGTCTCTTTGGCACCTTTGGGTGTCTCATGCTGGGTTAAGATGTATCTTCCACAATGATGGTGACCTCAATATGTTGCTACATAGGGTATTCCTGTGGACGAGTGGTGGGAGAGACCTGCCTTCTGCCCTCTCCCTGGACCCATTTATCAGGAAAGAGAAGTGAGTTGGATCTGAGCAAATGGGTGGGTTAAGCATTTGGGGTCTTTCTAATGCCCACTTGTTGTTTGAAGAACTGCGGTCTCCTCCTCCTCCTGTTCCTGCCCTCCTCGGTCTATCTGCCCAAGATCCAAATGGATCCATTTAGCTCGTCTCGCTCAACTGAAAGTGGCATCGCTGCCGAAGAACTTAAAAGGTATCCTCTTTCCTCCTCTTTTGCCTCTTAGCAATGGTAACAAAGGTTGTATTAAGCTGTATAAAAATGATATTACAAGATCTATTATAATGCCATTATCATTAGTTTGGAGTGGATGAAAAGCATGTGGAGCAGCTTTTCGCGCTTGAAGGGTTGTGCGGTGCACAAGTGAGTGATGAGCAGAGATGTTTCCAGTCATGCAGGAATAGACTCATAGAATCCTAGAGTTGGAAGGGACCTAGTAGGTCATCTAGTCCACCCCCCTGCCTGCAGCAGGAAATCCTCCTAGAGCATCCCCGACAGGTGCTTGTCGAGCCTCTGCTTGAAGGGAGAGTCCACCATTTCCCTTGGCAATTTTTTCCACTGCCAAATTGCCCTCATCATCATCATCAGAACATTTTTGCTAACCAGACTTTCTACTTTCAGATATAGTTAAAACCTAGCAGAATGAACCCATCATTGCAGGAGTAAAATGTTAAGAATATGTGTGGGCCCCAGACATGGGTGGGCACCAGGCAGTAGCATCAGATGGCAGGCACCAGTGGGCACTGGCACTTCTGGGCAATGACAGGCACTTGGTCCTTCTGGGCAATGACATGTACCAGACACTCAGGGCTACCGGGGGGAGTGGCAGGCAGCAGCAGGTACCAGAGGGCAACCACACTGGGCACCAGGCACCACCATGCAGCATCAGTGGGCATCACCACAAAACAGGCACATTGGCATGGGGCATCTGCCCGCAGCACTGGGCAGCTGTACCAAGCACCACTGAACACCATCACCAAGCACAAAGGGGCAGCAGTCACCAGTGAGCTCTGGGCACCACTGGGCACTAAAGGGCAGTGGACACTGGGCATACATACGGGTACCGGAAAAAATCCGGAAAAAATTCCTGATGGTGAGGGCGGTTCGGCAGTGGAAGAGATTGCCAAGGGAGGTGGTGGACTCTCCCTCACTGGGGATCTTCAAGCAGAGGCTCGATGAGCACCTATTGGGGATGCTCTAGGGGGAATTCCTGCTGCAGGCAGGGGGTTGGACTAGATGACCTACTAGGTCCCTTCCAACACTAGGATTCTATGATTCTATGATTCTACCACTAGGCACGACCACATCATGGGTTGCGTTGCACCCCCTTTTACCCCCTTAGGGGTTAAATTTCTTAAACATTTCTTAAGGTTCTCCTGTCATGGAAGGAATATCCTCCCTGAATTTCATGTTTCTAGGTCCAGGGGTTGGGACAGGGCATCGATCCATCAGCAGTTCTGCAGTGTAAATGAACCCTTCCTTGTACAGGCTTTGAAAAGTTGCTGTGATACCCCCCTGCTATGATACCACCCCCCCCCCCCCATGAAACTTCACAACATTGGGGTTGTGACCCACAGGTTGCAGAACACAGGATTAGCTGCGATCCCAGCAAACATGAGATTACAATTGTGGATTGGAGAGAAGATTTGGTTAGTTTGATTTTATACATTGACTTATTTTGGCCCTTAGGAATACAGGCATCCCCCACTTTCTGATGATTTGTTTTATGACGGTTTCACTCTTTCAACACATTTCAATTATACTCTGAAACTCCATTCTTTCAACATCTCTCTTCTAGTCTAAGGGCCGAAATGGTCTTCCCTAATGTTGATTTGTGTGTGATATGGTGATCAAAGTGTTCTTGACATTTCCGTATGACTTTCATCAGTAAATACATTAAATATAAATTGCCCACGCATGCCTTTGTTCATTTTACTGTAATTTGTTATGAATTTTGGCTACGTGTTAATAAATATGTTATTTAGACTTTTGCAGGTGATATTTATGTCTTTATGGTGGCCATTTGCATTTGCAAGCTGAAAAAGACTGGGGCTGCAGTCCTGACCTCACTTACATGGGAGTAACCCTACAATCCAGAGTAACTACGGGAGCACCTAAGAGACATTACGTGCACCCGTAGCTACAACACCATGTAGTGAAAACCTATAGGAAATTCATATTGCAATCCAGAGCAAATTGTTCTTACACTGGAGCAAGGTAGTTGCTCTGGATTTGCAGCCATATTTTATCTCTTGCGCCCTTAGTCTCATTGAATACAATAGGGCTTATTTTAGATATGGTTAGGATTGTGCTCTGGGCTCCACATTTCAATGGTTTTCACTTTTGGACGGTGCTCCAGTCCCTAACCAATAAGTGGGAGATGCCTGTACATTTTTTGGATAAGCTCACCCCGTTCTAGACAGAATTAGGGAGAAAGAATTTGTAGGATCCTGGAAGGTAATTCAGAAATGGTTGAGAGTAGTATTTGTTCACCAGGAGTTCTTAAAATCTAATTATATTTTAATTGTATTTTAATTATGTTTTAATCTATATTTATAATTTGATTTTAATGGAGTTTTATTTTTCTGTCTGATGTTAGCCGCCTTGAGCTCCCTCTTGCAGGTGAGGAAAGGCAGGATATAAAAAATGAATGAATGAATGAATGAATGAATGAATAAATAAATAAATAAATAAATAAATAGAAGAATCATCTTGTGGGAGGGCTAGGACCCCCAAGAACATCTAGGTCTCATTGACGTGGTCTGACAGTCACAGAAGTGTTGGGATGGGATAGCACGGGTGATAGGCTGGGATGGCATGCGGTGATGTGCCAGTTTCGCCCCTGTCCAACTGCTGTTTCTTAAGGCTTGTGCCGCCCCAGGGGGCTTCCTCCACCCATGTTTGGATATGCCATTCCAAGCACATCCTTCTCCGCCAGAAACCCCGGATGAGGAGCATGTTTCCTGGAGTGCACGTCACCAGAACACCCACTGGCAATATCAGTCTGCATCCTGAGCAAGCAGAGGACACCCAACTCTCCCCAGTGGCTGCACATTGCAAACTGCTTTCCAAAGAGTGTGTCCTCCCTTTCTTATTTCATCATTGAAGACCCCTCTGAAACTTTGGAGGAATTCTGGAGCTCCTTGGAGCACAGCTTGCAAAGCAACCAGAATGAAGAGCAATTTTTAAACAAGTGTTTGCTTTCATATTAGTGTGACTGAGCTTGAGAACCACATGGTGGGGATCCTTAGAGATTAGGTTGCTTGTAGTGGTTCTTCCTTATATGGTAGAGAACACACTTTTCTTTTTAAAAGGTGCATTTGATTCCCCCCTTTTACTTCTTTTAGCAACTGCAGTGCACAATTATATATATATATATATATATTGCGTATATAATTTCTGCATATATATAATGCAGAAAGGTAAGTGCCAGATATATATAGGGCTGACACTTACCTTTCTGCATTATGGCTAGAAATAGGTTTTAATGGATGGAGACGGCTGGTCTACCCCAACAAAATCTACCCCAACAACATCTTATGGATTTGCTTTGTTTTTATGTGTATGTTTTAAAGTGACAGCAAGATCTGGAACTGCAAGCCATTGCTGACTCTCTCTCTCTCTCTCTCTCTCTCTCTCTCTCTCTCTCTCTCTGATGGTGGGACCAGAGAAGTATTCCCATGTATGTTTTGAAAGCTCAGTTCAGGGTGACCATACATTTTAACCAAAAAAAGAGGACAAGGGTGTAGGACACCCTGAAAAATATAGGACATAACATAAAAAATCTAAAACCACTCATATATATTGCTTTCAGACTGTTAACCTAAACACTCTGTTATTATTAAATTTAAAAACTATTGCATATAATTTTTTACATATCTACTGCAGTCCTATACGTGTCTACTAAGAAGTAACCTAACTGAGTTCAGAAGTATCCCATTGAGTTCAACGGGGCTTTACTCTCAGGAAAGTGTTCTTAAGACTGCAGACATAATTTATTAACTACAAGAAGGCTACATGCTTCCTGTTCATACAGAAAAGGAAGGCAATGAATATTTTTTTCTAGGACACAAGGCAAAAGAAGAGGACATGTCCTGGAAAAAGAGGATGTATGGTCCCCCTGACTCAGTCCCAGGAATGGGCAGAACAGTTTTGAACCTGCTACACACACACACACACACGCACATATGCACACATACAGAGAGAACGTCCGGTCCTATTCTTTGCACATGGTGCCAAAAACTGGGCCTGATTGCCAAATGAACACGACGGGCTGCATCTTGCCCCCAGGCCAGGGTTTGGAGACCCCTGGTGTATACCAGGTAATATTAAAACCTGGTAATATTAAACCAGGTAATATTAACCTGGTAATATTAAAACCTGCATATTTAGAATTGCACCCTCTTCCCTGTCCCTTCATCTAGTTGCAGTGACAGGTCAAGTTGGACCTGGTGAATTCTATGCAACGTTTAAAGGTCCAGGATTTCCCCCAGTGACCCACTGGAGATGCAATCCTAACTCCCAGTTAGGCCAGCATAAATCCTGCCCTAGTGCCTTCCCACATCACAACGGGAACGGGTAGACAGGTGAGTTGTGCTGGCCTCAATTGGTTAGGATTTCACCCTGAGTGACTACAGGAACCTTGAGTGATGATTGTGATGTGAGCAGTCCTTCTGCCTGACCCTCCTCATGACACCCGTCGGGATCAATCAAGGTTTTACTACAGTATGTTGAAAGTTTTGGCATTGGGATAAACAGGAGACCTTAACCATTCTACCGACCACATTAGATCCCTCCACAAAAGAAACCTTCCCTTACCCAGACTCAACTGCGGCTTTAATTCCTGAAAACCACGGTGTTTGTCATAGATCAATATTTGGTTTACTCAAGCATGTGCACCGCAACCGAAACTGTATTCAGGTGAGCCAAGGGCGCTTTGGCTTAGCTGGAAATCCCATCCACCAAGTCATCCACAAGCGCGTTGCAGCTACCCGTGATGGCATTCCTTCGGTTCCGGTGTCTCCTCCGGCGCCGGTGGTGGCTGACCTTCCCGTGCTTCTTGAATCGCTTTCTCAGTTGGGCCGCTTCCCTCTTGTAACTTTCTTGTTCCTCACAGGATTGCTGGTGCCACATCCTCCCCAGCATTTTGGCCTGCTCGATGACGTTCCAGTCGGGGTGCTCGAGCACAAGCTGGGGGCGATGGTCTTCCATGAAGAGGAAGAAAGCAGGAAGCGCCTTTTTTCTTCTGTGGCGATGCGCTCTCCGCGCTCCCCTTCCGCATCCCCGTCGCGTTCCTCGCCGGTGGTGTGGCCTGGAGACACATCTCAGAGGGTTGCCTTTCTTCCCTCTCCTTGAGCAGTGCCCACTGCTCCACCTGGCCATGTCTGCATGTCTTGGTTTTTCTTCTCCAATGTCTTTGTTGTTCCCAGGACCTCTTAGGAGGGTTCAGATAGTTTGGTCCTTTGTACTGCTCCTTGATGTTGACAAAACCTGCCCCAAAGATTTGTTCTCGGATGTTGACATGACCTATTGGGCTATTCCCCAAAGGTGACAATTCATGGTGGTGCTTATAGGTGGGGCATCTGGCAGTATCTGCAGCATGGAGATGAGGGCCTTCAAGCCCAACCTGGGCACCATTGTGCCATAGAAGAGTCCGATTGTGCCTTCAGACCCACACTGCGCCAATCAGGAAAAAAGACACTTTTAGGGATCTGCATATCTCAATCCTATTGGCTGAGGCAGCTAAAACTAATAGGAATGTCACAACTCACCAAGGACAACAATCTTGGGGGAGGAGGAGATATAAATCCTCTTTTATATGTCCTCTCTTTCCAGGACGTGTCCACTTCTATACCCTTTTGTCCTTGAAAAGTACTTCACTGCCCCCTTTTTCCATGTGAGCACATGGCCTTTTTGTAATTAATAAAGTGCAGGTAATAAATTTTCTGTAATATTATTTAATGTAAAACTGTTACGTATCATTTATTACCTGTAATTAACACGCATTACCTGTAAGTAACATAACATAGTGTTTAAATTAGCGCATGAAAGCAATCTACGAGTCCTTGTAGCTTGCTACTTTTTCCTTCGGTGTCCAACGTTTTGGGGGGGGGCTTGTTCTCTATTGCTGTTATTTTGCCTCCCTTGGTAAACTTTTTCATCCTATGACTTGGCACCAAAATTGATAAGGCACACCATCAACTCTTTAACCAGTTCTTTTACCACTGACCATCAGTCCTTTAACCAATCAGTTCTTTAACCATTGACAAGGTACACCATGCTGCTGGTAGGGGGCTCAAATGCCCCATTGCACCCCCCCCCAAGTCCTGTAGCACACCTGCAGACCATCTGTGGCACACCAGTGTGCCATGGCACAGAGGTTGAAAATCACATACTCTAAGGCAGTGTTTCTCAAACTGGGGGTCGGGACCCCTTTGGGGGTCGCCTGACCCTTTCATGGAGGTCGCCTAAAGACCCCTGGTGTAAGGGGCCTTGCAATGTATTTTGCATCTTTTTTTATTTGTAATTAGAAATAAATATTTCACAATATATAATTAAATATTATTTTGTGATTAATCACTATGCTTTAATTATGTTCTATTTGTAACAATGAACATGCATCCTGCATATCAGATATTTGCATTACGATTCATAACAGTAGCAACATTACCGTTATGGAGTAGCAACAAAAATAATTTTATGGCTGGGGGTCCCCTCAACATGAGGAACTGTATTAAAGGGTCACGGCGTTAGGAAGATTGAGAACCACTGCTTAAGGGAACGGCATCCAGTAGTATAATCAGCCTGAGTGTAAACCTGGTAGTAAACTACTACGATGGTAGTAAGGCTGTACCTTCTTCCCCCCTCCCACAGCCTTTCTTATGCCCAATCTTTATAGACTCAAACACCTGGCATCTACCTTACCTTACATGAGAAAGGAGACCTAAATGAACAGTAGTTTTAGAAGGGGGAAGAAATCACAGCTGAAGGTAGGTGAGGCGATAGTAAGGGACACTGAGGGCCCAATCCTAATCCTAATTGATGCTGCAGGGGTAGGGTTGCAGTCATAGAGACCTCCCCAAGGTAAGGAATTCTTTGTTTCATTACCTTGGATTTGCATTACATTTGCTCCAGAGGATGAAAATTGATTAGGATTAGGTCCTTACTTTACATGAATTTAAATCTGAGATCACCCAGGCGTGCTTCTTCAGATTTAAATTCATGTAAAGAAAGTAAGGGCCCAATCCTAACCAATTTTCCTGCTGTCTGTAACCTTCATGAACACCTGGAGAATGGGTGACTTGCTGGAAATGAGGCCTGGGGACTAGAATTTGCTGTCCCTAACATTAAAAAAGGAGGCAACGGAGAAGGGAAAACTACAGAAAGATCACCCTGATATCAATCACTATTAATCCCTGGAAATAAATACCAATATTAATATCAATCCCTGGAAAATGATGGAGCAGATTGTTAAACGGAACATCAGTGAGCATTCAGGGGGAAAAAATAACAGGATGATTTCCAGGAGTCAGCATTGATTTGTGAAGAACAAGGTGTGTCTGATCTCTTTTTATGACAGAGTGCCTGATCTAAGCCACGATGGGAATGCCATGTACATGGTGTACCTAGACTTCAGCAAAGCATTTGACAAGGTTTCCCACAGTGTCCTTGAGGGTGCAATGAGAACATGCAAGCAAGACGTGACTGCTGTTTGGTGGGCGCAGAGGAGGCTGTGCAACTGTTCCCAATGAGGGCACATAAATAATTCTCTGAATTGGCAAGGAGGTTCTAATCAGCATTTTCATAAACGACCTGCATGGATAATGAGGTGGAAGAGCTAGAATCCTAGAGCTGGAAAAGACCCATTAGGTCATCTAGTCCAACCCCTCGCTGTAGCATGTAATCCTCCTAGAGCAGGGGTGTCCAACCTTTTAGCTTCCCTGGGCCGCATTGGAAGAAGACGAGTTGGTTTGGGCCGCACAAAAACACAAACAACTTTTTTAAAAACAAAATGTAGGATGTCCTATATTTTGTCCTACATTTCTTAAACCTTGGAGTAAGTATCATTGATTATCATGGGGTTTTCTGATGCGTATCCATGCATAGGATTGGGCTCTCAGACTGCAACTTGGGAATAAGCCTCATTGACTTTAGTGGGGCTTACTTCTGAGGAGGCATGATGCATAGGATGGGCTGTGATCCTCTCCAAGCTTAACCTTGGAGATATGCTGCAATCCTGAACACACTTTCCTGGGAGTAAGACCCACTGGGTACAATGGGGCTTACTTCTGAGTTGACATAGTTAAGGTTGCAGCATATCTCCGAGGTTAAGCTTGGAGAGGATCACAGCTCATCCTATGCATCATTGGGCTCTCAGACTGCAACTTGGGGGTAAGCCTCATTGACTTTAGTGGGGCTTACTTCTGAGTAGGTCTCAAGGGCAGCAGGCAGCAGCTGGGATAGAGGCTGAGGCTGCTTTTGAGGGATGCAGGTGGGCGAGTGCTGCAAGGTCTGCAGGGCCTGAAGCACTCTGAGTGCCAGGAGGCAGGTAGGGGTCCTGGCCAGGCAGCCCAGACCAGCTTTGTGGTGGATCCATCCATCCGGGGCAGTGCACAAAATTTGAAAATGGCTGCTGCCACAAAGCTGGTTTTTCCAATGGTGGTGGCCAGCTTTGCAGGAGGGCCGCATCCACCCTCGTCCTGCGCCGCATGCGGCCCCCGGGCCTCATGTTGGACACCCCTGTCCTAGAGCATCTCTGACAGGTGGTGGTGGAGCTTCTGCTTGAAGATCCCCAGTGAGGGTAGAGGCTACCACCTCCCTTGGCAATCTTGACCATTGCCAAACTGGCATCACAATTTTTTTTCCTTATATCACAAGGAAATAAGTGATATATTTCTTCACCATCACAATTTTTTTCCTTATATCCAACTTTTTTTGGAGCCCACTGGTTCTAGTTCTGCTTTCTGAGGCTGTTGAAAACAAACACACCCTCCTTCCAGTGATGGGCTTCAGGGGCTTCTCACAGGTTCTATAGAACCCTTTGCTAATGAGCACCTGGTTCTGAGATCCAGTTACTAATGGGACATAGAACCTGTTGTTAATTGAGGTTATTATGACAGGAACCTGTTAATTTATTTGAATCCCACCACTGCCTCCTTCCAGATGACAGCCTTTTAGGTATCAGAAGAGTGTGACCATATATCTACTTAGCTTTCTCTTCTCCACTCTGAATGTATATTTATTTATTTATCTAGCTATCTATTTATTTACTTACTTATTTACTTACTTACTTACTTAGAGCACAAGCCTTAGCATGTCTACTCAAAGGTAAGCTCCATTATGTTCAATGGGTCTTACTCCCAGGAAAGTGTCTTTAGGAAAGTGCCTTACTTACATATTGGATTTATACCCCCCTTTTCTCAGCCGAATATAACATCTCCTCAATCCTTCTTTGTAGGGCTTGTCTTCCAACCCACTGATGTTCCCCTCTGCCCTTGCTCCAGTTTGACTGCGTGTTTCTTAAAGTCAGGTATCCAGAAAGTAGACGTGGGTGAGGTCCATTTTTAATTTTTAGGATTTTTTAGTTTTATTATTTTATATTTTTATGAAAGTGGCAATGAATTGAGCTTTGCTTTTGCCATTAAAAGGGTGGGTTGATCTTAAGGCCATACTGACTGTGTTTTGACTGGGTGCCCAGCTGACCCTGGAACAACTGGTGCTCCCCTGTAAGGACCGGTGAAGTTGGGGTCAGTGGGAAAAACAGCAGGGTGTCACTTCCAAGGGCAACATAGGAGAAATCAGAAGTTCTCTGTATTTTTTATGATTTTTAAAAATCACTGTCATGATAAAGCATAAACTCTTCCTGTTAGTCCCTGAGAAGTGGCAGCCCATAATGTGAGAATAGTTTAGCTTTAGCCGTAAAAATAATTGTATTTGACAACTGTTTCTTGGTTGCTGTCAGGCTAACAACCGTAATTTAAATCTCCAGCACTTGGACTACAAGTCTAATTTACTTGGGTAGACTTTTCATTAATTTGAAAGGTTGTGAGGGCTTAAAAGCCTTCATTAATTACAATTTAGTAAATGAAAATGTAATCAGGTTTTGCAAGTTCACCAGGGAGCTCAGCTAGCTAGGTTACCTCCTGTCCCTTGCATTCAAATATATTTATTTATTTGCATTTAAAGGATTAGGCAATGTACCTATAGGGGAAAAATGGCCAACATTCCTCCCCCACCCCACTCTTCACAGATCCCTATACATAGGGATATGGAAGAGTAAAAGGGCTATGGGGGCTCAGTGGGGAAGGACACTGTGCTTGTCAACCTGAGAGTCATCAGGTCGGTGGATGGAGACCCAAGTGCCACACCACAGAGGAAGCTCCCATTACTTGCCCAACTCCTGCCAACCGATCAGTTGGAAAGCACGTAAATGCAAGTAGATAAATAGGACTGGCAACACAATCCTAACCCCTGGTTAAGCTGGTATAAGTTTTGGTACAAGCCCCTTGCTGACCTGGGGGTGTCACTTCTGTGGGTTCGGCCAATTCTAACCCACTTCTGTGGGTTAGGCCTGGGGTTAGGCCAATAAACAGACATGTGTTCACCTCCCTACACTACCACGGGAATGGAAAGACAGGTGAGTTGTGCTGGCCTAAATTGGTTAGGATTGTACCTTCATTGAAGTCTGGATTGACCAATTTAGGGTGTCCAATTTAGAGCTGGGACCAATCTTTTCCTCCATCCCTCCCAGGGTGACCATATGTCCCCCTTTTTTCTAGGACATGTCCTGGATTTTAGCCTGCCTCCCAAAACAAATGTCCTGGAAAAAATCTCCCTTGTCCTGCATTTCCTTTTGAGCAGGCAGCATCTAGCCTTCTTGTAACTCATAAATTATATGGAATAAATTACTTATAATAGTTTTAAATTTACTGATAAGTAAATAATGATAAGTATTTGATAACCGATAAGTAAATACTGATAAGTAATATAGAGTTTAAATTAACCACATGAAAACAATATTTATGAGTGTTTTTTTTTCCTTTTATATTGCCATGTCCTACATTTTTCTTGGGTGTCCTACATTTTGTCCTCTTTTTCTGGTTATGACACATGGTCACCCTGCTCCCTCCCTCCCTCCTTCCTTCCATCAATCCATCCATCCATCCATCCATCAATCATGCCATAAAGGCTGTATTTATAAGCTTATATGCTAATACCAACCCTATAAAGCAGAGGTTTTCAACCAGGGTGCCACGGCACACTGGTGTGCCACGAGTGGGCCACCAGTGTGCTGTGGGAGTTTGGAAAATGTATTTATTAATTAAATAACTTATTTAATGCTAGTGTCATTGAGGGATGTGAACCCTCAACAGTTGTGCCTTGTCAATTGTCCAAAGACTGATGGTGTGTCTTGACAATGTCAATACTTTGTCAATGTGCCATGAAATGAAAATGTTGAAAATCACTGTTTGTAAAGGAAGAACATTTATTGCCGGGGTAAGCATTGAAATGACAGTAATAGATAAGAGACGAACAACCCCCCGAATAGTACATAACCAAATCCGTGGATCCTGCAGAAATGGAGGGATGTGGGGACCCACTGAATATAACCTTGGATCATGTAAGCACGGCTCCAGATGTACCCCTATCTTGTTGCTTTTTGTCCCTCTTTGGGCTATGGGTGGCACAAGTGGTTAAGACACTGTGCCTGTTAACCAGCAGGCCAGGGTTCGAGACCCGGGTCCCCACAAGACAGGGTGAGCTCCTGTCCTTAGCCCAGTTCTGCGACACAGATGGAACCAATCGTAAGGGCTCTGCCATTCCATTGGACTATTTCAGTGGCATGGAGTGGGGGGATTTGCTGCTTGGGTAACAGCCTATCCTCCATATTAATCTACCCACGCGTTCGTGCTTTGCATACAGCGTCAAGCACGATACCATAGATTTTCAAGACTGATGGATGCCGATACTATTTTCCCTCTGGTATAGTGATGCTGCTCAGTGGGTGACAGTGATGTTGTGTGTTGTTCCTTCCCTCTCGCATCTCTCCGCCTGTGGTTTAACGGGTGTCTTTTTCCGTCCCTCTCTGGAATGGCATTTTATCCTTGTCTTAAGACCTGACAAGCGTTCCCGGCACAAGGGAGACTTTCAGCATTTGGGTTTATTTTTTATTTTTTTGTTTCCCTTGTCGTGTATGATAAGTCAGTAACACTACAATAAAATGGAACAAGGAGTTATCTGATAGTAGTTTATAGGGAACTATAATTTAAAAAGTGACCGCCTTGCCTGATAACAAAAAGTAAGGTACATTGAGCTTGGTTTATGTCCTGATAGGAGAAACTGGATGTGCAGAAAACTCGGCTCCTTAATACGTTTTCTGTCGGCTTTCTCTTCCGTTTTTGTGGTATTGACTTAAAAGCTCAGCCGTATCTCTTTGAAGGATCTGGCCTCTTATTTCTTCACCGAATAAATGTTACGGAGCCTTTCTTGGAAGGGTGTTGCTCCAGTTCTTTCCTCTCCATTGTCATCTTGACAAGAGCAAGTATATACTGGGATCTATACAATTGACGCCTACTAGGGAAGGCAGCCCATTTCTCTAGCCTTGGAAAATGTCTGATCCCCACTTTGACCAGGGATTTTCAATCTTCTCCAACTCACGGCACACCGACAATGTGCAAAAATGGTCAAAGTACACCATCAGTTCTTCTCCTTATTGGCATATAGATCAATAAAACAATAAATAAATAACAAGTCCAATAAAGCAGGCCTCCATCAGTCTTGGAAGACTATGGTATCGTGCTCGGTGCTGCATACGCTGTGTGCGAAGCACGAAAGCCTGGGTTGGATTATTATGGAGGAGAGGCTGTTACCCAAGCAGCAAATCCCCCCTCTCCATGCCACTGAATTAGTCCAATGGAAAGGCAGAGCCAATACGATTGGATCCAGCTGCGTCGCAGAGCTGGGCTAAGGACAGGAGCTCACCCTGTCTTGTGGGGCCGACCCGGGAATCGAACTCTGGCCTACTGGTTAATAGGCACAGCGTCTTTACCGCTTGCGCCACCCACAGCCACAAGTCCAATAGACAAGCAAATAAATAAATCTGACTACCCACCAAAGTCTAGTCTTGCAAGATAAAATATAGACAGGGGATAGGAGGATGCTACATTATAATAAAACAGTTTCATAATTTCAAACCAGGAAACTTGCTACATCATCAGTTTTTGGACAGTTGACAAGGCACACCATTTTGCCGACTGGAGGCTCGCACCCCTGTTGGCCCTATAAACAATTTTTCACCCAAACCTCTGCAAGCATACCCACAAACCATTTGTGGCACACTGAGAACACAATCCTAACCATGGGCGCAACCCAGAGTAACTATGCAATCTGATGTAAGAACAATTTACTCTGGATTGCAATATGAATTTCCCATAGGTTTTCATTAGGTGGTGCTGTAACTATGTCAACATAAATGTCTCTTACGTGCTCCTGTAGTTAATCTGGATTGTAGGGTATGTCTCCTCAAAAGTAAGTTCCATTCTGTTCAATGGGTCTTACTCCTAGGAAAGTGTCTTTAGGATTGCAGCCAAACTGCGCAACACTGATTGAAAATCGCTTCCTTAGACATACAGGTCCAATTTTGATGACAGGTACCCTTGTTATCCTATAGGGTTCTGTTCTGGAACTCCCATGGATAAGAAAAATCTGTGTATAAAGAAAACAATGGAAAAATAGGTTTAAAGACCCACTTCTAGGTATCTTGCTCTTTTATTGCACCTAATGGAATAAGGTAGTGCCGTGATACCTGCAGGGGTTTGATCAGTGGTGGGATTCAAATAAATTAACAGGTTCTATGTCCCATTAGTAACCGGTTCTCAGAACCAGGCGCTCATTAGCAAAGGGTTCTATAAAACCTGTGAGAATCCCCTGAAGCCCATCACTGGGTTTGATTCTGGGAATGAAAAATGGAATGACTCCTTGCATAAGTACCACTTTACAACCGTAGAAAAGCAGTTTTTTAAAGTGTGACTTGCAGTGGCCACTCATGTTGAGTTAAGCATGTAAAAAAATTAATGTATAACAAGGTTAGACCTGTAATTTTAAACAGGGATATGAGTCTGGTGAATGCTTATACCAGTGAGCTTGAATGCAACACCATGTTCAATTCAAATACAGTGGTACCTCTCATAACAAGCACCTCACATAACAAGCGTTTCACACAAGTATGAATTTCAAAGACATCTTGCTTCACATAACAAGATCCGCTTCACTTAACAAGCAAGTTCGCTATGGGCACTTGTGGTATGCATCCCTGACACTCTCAGCGGAGGGTCTTTAAAAGGGTTGCCAGCCAGCGCTGCTGCCTCTAACTGCCCCCAATTTGGGGGCAGTTGCCTGGGGGAGCCAGAGACAGCGGCCCCAACTGCACCCAAGTGCCCCCACTGACCACCTTGAACCTCCTACAGCAGTCCAGGTAAGCCTTCCAGGAAAGTGTCTTTGATTGCAGCCTCCTAACCATGTCTACTCAGAAGTAAGCCCCATTGTGTTAACTGAGGCTTACTCCCAGGAAAGTGTCTTTGATTGCAGCCTCCTAACCATGTCTACTCAGAAGTAAGCCAAATTGTGTTAAATGGGTCTTACTCCCAGGAAAGTGTCGTTAGGCAGCCTATGTAGACTTCATAGGATCATACACACTGAATGCATGTTTTGAATTCAATTCCAGTGTTTTGTCATCATCTTTCCATCCAGTTAATATTTTTATATGAATATTTTGGTGGTTGTGGAACCAATTGTCTGAGTTTCCATTATTTCCTATGGGAAAATCCGCTTCACGTAAAGAGTGTTTCACTTAAAGAGCAGGCCTCCGGAACGAATTAAGCTCTTGATGTGAGGCACCGCTGTGTGTGCCTTTTGACAGGAGTCACGACAGTATAAAACCGTCAGGTCTTGTTTGGGGGCATCGAGGCACACACATCCAGGGCATGGGATAGACTCTCTCTGACCTTCGGAGACGAGGTGATGTGTTGACTCTGAGTTTGCAAAATGTTCTGTAAACAAGAAACCATTTTGTTGCGCCGCCTCGGAAGACTAAATTTCCTAAATAATTCACTCCGCTGGAAGGACCGAAGCTTCTTCCATATTCTTCTGCTCTAATTATTCATCTGCTTGCAAGTAAACATACATGATCTTACGAGCACCACTTCATAAACCTTTTTGGACGAGCAGAGAGCATTAATGCACCCTTCAACAGCAGGGTGTGGAGCAGGGAGAGCAAGACCGAGGAGGAATCTGCTGGAAAAAAGGATTGTCGTTGAGGACTAGTTGCTTCTTTAAGCCTAATAAGTGTTGATGTTTAAATAAGAGCACAATGAAGGAGCGTGTAGGGGGTTGATGCACATGGGGGGTTGATGCGCATGGGGGTTGTTGCACATGGGGGATGTTGTGCATGGGGGGTTGATGCGCATGGGGAATGTTGTGCATGGTGGGTTGATGCACATGGGGGTTCATGTGCATGGGGGATGTTACACATGGGGGGATGTTGCACATGGGGGAATGTTGCGCATGAGATGTTGCGCATGGGGAATGTTGCTGATGTTTGCTGATGATGTTGCATGGGGAATGTTGTTGATGTTTAAATAAGAGCACAATGAAGTTGCACATGGGGGTTGATGCGCATGGGGGGGTTGATGCGCATGGGAGATGTTGTGCATGTGGGATGTTGTGCATGGGAGGTTGATGTGCATGGGGTGTTGATACGCATGGGGTGTTGGTGCGCATGGGGAGATGTGCATGTGGGGATGTTGTGCATGGGGGGTTGGTGTGCATGGGGCATTGATACGCATGGGGCGTTGATGCGCATGGGGAGACTTTGCACATGGGGGGATGTTGTGCATGGGGGGGTTGATATGCATGGGGCATTGATACGCATGGGGCATTGATGTGCATGAGGAGATGTTGTGCATGGGGGGATATTGTGCATGGGGGGATGTTGTGCATGGGGGGGATGTTGTGCATGGGGGGGATGTTGTGCATGGGGGGGTTGATACGCATGGGGCGTTGATACGCATGGGGCGTTGATACGCATGGGGCGTTGATACGCATGGGGGGATGTTGTGCATGGGGGGATGTTGTGCATGGGGGGATGTTGTGCATGGGGGGGTTGATGCGCATGGGGGTTGATGCGCATGGGGGTTGATGCGCATGGGGGGATGTTGTGCATGGGGGATGAACATGGGGGTTGTTTTGCATGGGGGTTGTTTTGCATGGGGGATTTGCGCATGGGGGTTGATGAGCATAGGGGTTGATGTGCATAGGGGGGATGTTGCGCATGGGGTGGATGAACATAGGAGATGTTGCACATGGAGGTGGATGTGCATGGGGGGTTAATGTGCATAGGGGGATTGATGGCGTATGGGAGAATTTTACTCCTGCAATGTGGGTACGCTTTTAGCTAGTGTTTAAATAAGACCACAATCCTAACCATGTCTACTCAAAAGTAAGCCCCATTGTGTTCAATGGTTCTTTCTACCAGGAAGTGTCTTTAGGATTACAGTCACCCTGATTTTGATGATCAGGATGTTTTAACCACAGGTGCCAAGCACAGCATCCTCTCTTAACCCCCCCCCCCCCCCCAGCCTTGGCACTCACTCACAGCGTCCTGAAGTACAGTGAGCAGGTTGCTTTTGACCTCTAAGCCTGAAGACATTTTGCCGGAAGAAAATCTATCGTAAGATTCATGTCTGTTACATTTAATATATAAGCCTAGATAATGTAAAACACCAAGGAAAAAAATTAAACATGCACATGTATTAAGGAAGGTGGTTTAAAATGGCTGTGAGGAGTCTGCGGGGTTATAAAACAGTTCCCGACAATGAAGCCATAGATCACATCCCTATAGCCGTGGTGAAAATTACCGTGGGGACCAATGCACCCGGCCTCCTGCCTCCTCATCATCATCATTACCGTATCTTTACCCCTTCATAAACATCCTTCTTGGTTGCTGCTAATTCCGCTGTACTTGCCCTGCTTCCTCTTGTATGTATTACCCTAATAAAACGGCATTATTAATGTGGCCTTTTTAAGGGGCGGAAGAAGGCAAGAAATCTTTGCAGATAATGCCTCTCTCAACGGCTTCTGTAGCAGCAACAGGCACTACACTCGGGTTGATTCAACTTAAGTTGTGTTAACCGTTGACTTGAGTCGTGGACGTCTCTGAGCATTGCATAGAGGCCACTTGCATAAAGGACAAGGAAAGGAGTCAAACTGGTGCGGCTGGTGTGGGCCGCACCAGGTAATGCGCTGCGTGGGGGTGATGCGCAGTGATGGGCCCAGGCCAGTTCAGGCCGGATTGCCCGAACCGCTTCCTGATTTTGGCTTCCTGCTACCACACCAGTAGCTAAGGGTGGCCAAAAACCCGGGCAGACCAGTTTGCCGCCCAGGGGAGCCCATCACTGCGCCTGCGTCAACCTTGACGCAGCCGCTGTCGCATCCTGAAGCTGGGCCTTCAACCAGCTTCAGGACGCGACTGCGCCTGCGCCAACCTTAGTGCATGCACAGTGCGCCAGGGTTGGGGTCCACCCCTCGCCTTGCCTCGCCCACCCGCACCCACAGCACGCTGGGGTGGGTGGCGTGCCCTCCCCAGCCCCGCCCCTGGCCCTCCCCATCCCCACCCCTGGCCCTCCCCATCCCCACCCCTGACCTATCCCCCTGACCCTGTCCTGGCCCTGCCCACTTCCGGGGGAACCGGTTGTTGGGCCAGGCCAGGCCCACCACTGGTAACACACCAGAGGAGTTTGACAATCCTCCGGCCAGCCCTGGGCATCAACACGCCCATCTGGGTCTGCTCCAAATGCCCGGCTGAGGTACACTGCACATGTCCAAAGGCTTAGATATGCACAGTGCTGCCTCTGCCCAGTCATTTGGCCTTCTGAGTAAGGGCGGATGCCAGGCAGAGGCGCAGACAACCTCTACTCTGTAGCCAGGCATCAGAGTTGGCCAACTGGCTTCAGAAGAGTACTGTGCAGGCATTGGAGTTGGCACCTGCACTGAACTCTTCTGAAGCCATTCGGTTCCAGAAGGGACTGCATAGGCACCATCTTTGGCACCTGCGCAGTCTCGGAAAGGGGTGTGCTTGTTCTAGGATTGACGTGCTAAGCCCCTGCTGCGGGTTATGCACATGGTTGTGTTGCCCCTGAAAGGAGCACACTGTATTACTGTATTATTAAAATTAAAACTTTTACACATAATTTCTTACATAGAAGTTAGGAATTACAGGACGGCTACAGCGGCTCAGTGGTTAGAATGCTGGGGTGAGAACATTGCACTTGATCGGAATTCCGATGCGCAGGTCAGCGGTTCAAGACCCGTGTACTGCAAGAGACTATCCTTAGCCCAGCTCCTGCCAAATTAGCAGTTCAAAAGTGTGGAAATGCAAGTACTGTCGATAAAGAGGAACCAATTCGTGGGAAGGTAAGCAGCATTCCATGCGCCATGCCAGCCATGTGATCATGGATGCATCTTTGGTCAATGCTGGCTCTTCGGCCACAAAAATGGAGATGAGTGCCACATCCTAGGGCCGGTCATAGCTGGAAAGGCAACCTGCAAGGGGTTACCTTACCATACCTTACCTTACTCACAAAGCTGGCAGTGCTTCCCTGTATATACAGAAGAGCTGCTCTGCTTAACAGCCCTGGTAGCAGACCAGAGCAGTGGAGGAAACAGCTGGTGCACCTCTGGAGGCTGGCATTTGACATGGCCAGATGCATTGCAAGGGGTTGCAACCTCAGGCACAGAGCCCCAGATACTGGGAGATCTTATGCTAGCCCTGAAGCCACCCCAAATCTGGAGTCCTTCTTGTTTTCCTTGCTTATCCTTCCTTCATCTTTGGAACTTGCAGCCAGGAGTGGTTGGTTTGGTCCCCTTCCTTATACCCATCGTTTTGAATTCTGTCTCGAATCTCAACCTTGACTCTAAACTCTCTGCTTGTTACCGTTTTTTCTCAGATGTTTTATAATATTTGATCTCCCTCATTTTAATGTTTTAATACCTTGTATGGGGCGTGCACAGCTTTCAATTTTATGAATCCTACGGGAGGCTTCCTTTGCCGAGAACCTGCCTAGATGACCTTGGAGGACAATTTAATTTTTCCTCCCTGCTATACCTGCTTGAAGTCTTAAAAAGCTGATGATGGTTCTTGCTGGGACTTGGAAGTGACTTATTAAGAATGAAGGTGTACACATTTATTGCCCATGCTTCAATTTTTGCTGATTCTCCCAATTTGGAATTTATACATAACCAGGAACCAACAGTGGCTTCAGTGGAAGAGAAATGCCAACATTTCTAAGGTTGCAGTTCTCATCTCCGCTTAGGCTGGCTTAAGCCCTGGCACAAAATCTGTGCTGACCTGTAGTTGTCACAAAACCACTTTCTTTGGGGGTTAGGCCAGTGCACAGTTAGGCCAACCTCCCTACACCACCATGGGGAGATTTGCTAGGTGAGTTAGGATGATTTAAATTGGTGAGGATTGTGCCCTCACCAATTTCAGGTTCAGTCCTAACTAGTTCAGTCCTAACTTGCAAAGGACAGCACGTGCGCATTGTATCCAGTGCAGGTTTGGAGCTGGTGCTGCACTACAGCAGGGCTACGGGAATCTTTTTTCCCTTCCCCTGCATAGGGCTGCAATAGCCTCAATGGGTCTACTCAATTCTGCACCACCGCTGGAGTCTGGGGCAGGGGTTAATCCACTGCACTAGCATATGCCGACCTCCACACACCACTATGGGGAGATTTGCTCGGTGAGTTATGATGATTTAAATTGGTGAGGATTGTACCCTCACCAATTTCAGATTCAGTCTTAACTAGTTCAGTCCTAACTTGCACTGGCCAGCACGTGCGCATTGTATCCAGTGCAGGTTTGGGGCTGGTGCTGCACTACAGCAGGGCTATGGGAATCTTTTTTTCCCTTCCCCTGCGTAGGGCTGCAATAGCCTCAATGGGTCTACTCAATTCTGCACTACCTCTGGAGTCTGGGGCAGGGGTTAATCCACTGCACAAGCATACACCGACCTCCCCACACAACCATGGGAAGATATGCCACGTGATTTAGGCTGGCCTAAATTGGTTAGGATTGTGCTGTGTGACTGTACCAGAACAGTCAGACCCAAATAAGTCTGATCCAAATAAGTCATGCCTATATTGAGTCACTAATCTTTCCTTCTTTTTCCTCATTTTGTTCCCTGTCCACTGAATCAGTGCATCTCACCCTGAATAGTTAGAAGCCCCCCCAAGCCTGCCACACATTGAGTTCTGGAACAAATCTGGTGCGTTCACAAGTGCCATGTTCACAAGTGCCACGTTTTTGGTGCCAGGTTATATTTTTCCAACATTCTGCGTTCACTGGCTTGGAACTTTATATATGGTGACAAAGGGGCACAGTTAATTGCTAAGAATTACAAGTGTGTAGGAAAAAGTAGCTTAAGTTTTTTTTTTTTTCCTGTGACAGGTAAATTATCAATATGGTTGGAAAGGAATCCCAGAATAGGCAGTTCTACAGATGTGTTATGAAACAGGCTCTCCGAGGAGATGAATGTAAAAGATGATGAAGTCAGACATAATAACTATAAAACCAGGTGCGACTCTGCAAGGAAGGCAGGGAGGGGGGCTTAGTCTTAGTAGTAATGGAAGGTGGAACAAGAAGCCAATTTTAAAGATGTCTGGACGATTATTAGACAATGGAGTAAATCTACAAAAGGGCCAGGTTGAATCACGATCACTGGAAATGCCTGAGGCTTAAAAAGTTGGGAAGGAAAATAGAAGACCTTTCTGCACCTTCTACTTTGGAATGAATTGTGGCAGTGGTATTTGTGGTGCTGGAATCTTTGCTAACATTATTATTATTATTTACTTTATTTATATCCTACCTTACACTATAAAAGACTCATGGTGTCTCAAGGCATACAGCAGTTAGACTGTTTGATGGGCACGGCATGGCATTTGATGGACTTGGCATCCATCAGTCTCAAATGACTATGGTATCGTGCTTGACGCTGTATGTGAAGCACGAAGGCCTGGGTAGATTGTTATGGAGGATAGGCTGTTACCCAAGCAGCAAATCCCCCCTCTCCACGCCACTGAAATAGTCCAATGGGACGGCAGAGCCAATACGATGGGTTCCAGCTGCGTTGCAGAGCCGGGCTAAGGCCAGGAGCTCACCCTGTCTCGTGGGGACCCGGGTCTCGAACCCTGGCCTGCGGGTTAGGCACAGTGTCTTAACCACTTGCACCACCCGCAGCCCTGATGGGGTATAATTGAGAGAAAAATCTAGTTAGTAGTTTTTTGAGCAAAAAGAATAAAGGCTCTGGTGGTCCTTGGAAAACTGTTTGGCAGTGGCATAGCTAAGGGGGTGCGGGGGGTCACAAGTGCACCAGGGAACACATTTTAGGAGGGCAACAAGCTTGACGCTAGTGGGAGAATCTGTGAAAAACGGGGTATATACAAATAGTGCCATCATATTATATATCATTGAAAGGTAATTTAATGCAGGATGCAATGAAACAAACTGCCCCTACAATCTAGAGTAACTACGGGAACATGTAAGAGACATTACATGCACTCGTAGTTACTGCACCACCTAGTGAAAACCTATGGGAAATTCATATTGCAATCCAGAGCAAATACAGGAGCAAGGACTCCCCGTAGTTACTCTGGATTGCACCCTACATTGAAATCTTTGTATTCTATCAAAATTCTGTCAAATTTCCAAGAAATCTACTGAGGATTTCCAGCCACAGGCTTGTCATCTGCAGATACTAAAATCTATGGGTGCCAAGGCCAGGGTGACCATATAGAATGGAGGACAGAGTGCCTCTGCATTTAAGCATTGCATAGAGGAGGGAATTGAAGCAGGTGCTGCTTTTAAAACCGTTATATGTTGAGCTAAACCTGCCTAAATTCCCCCTCTATGTATATCTTAAAAGCCTGTCCTCCGTTCTATATGGTCACCCCGATCATGGGGTGCAGCTGATCTAGGTTGTAGGAGGAATTTGGTGTGGTATCGGTACTGACAGCACCGGTCTTTATGAACTGACTTTTATCCTGTTCATTTTAAAGGATGTGGCTGCCGTTATCCAAGTGTGCATCACACTGAATAAAGAGCAAAGAGGAACTCAAATGGTCTTTCTTTTTGAATGCAGAAAGGAGGAAAAAAAACCAATTAAGGGTGTCGGTGTAAATCTTTTGCAATCGAAAATATTTATTGGTTTTTTCAGCTTGCAAATGTAATGTGTGAGCGGATGGTAATTAAACCTGACAGCCCTGGCTGATTCTTGTCATTCCGTACAAGCCTTTTCCTCTTTCATGGGAACACAAGGCAAGCTAATGTTAAATACTGTCTGAGGCCATCTCCAGTAAGACACTTTGCTCTCTTCCAAAGGATGACCCGCTATACATTCACCCACTATACGTTTCTATAGATTGGCCCAAGTGAGTGGATCCCTTTTAAAACTCTTTATAGATCCCTTTTGGATCCCTTTTAGAGCATGGTTGTTTGACTGGGCAAGATGCTGAGCTTTTCAACTAGGGCATCCACTGCAGTGCATTGCATTGCAACCCAATATTGCATTGCAACCCAATTTTGCATTGACGCCCAGGCTCTAACAGAGCAGGTTCTATTTGCAGAAGTTGTAGGGTTCACTCCTGTGGGTAATAACTCTCTGGTTTTGATCTGATCACTGCCATGGTTTTATGCACTGACTAGTGGTGGGCCCGGCCTGACCCAACAACCGGCTCGCCGGAAGTGGGCAGGCCAGGCCGGGATCAGGGGGCAGGACCAGGGTCAGAGGGCGGGGAGGGTCAGGAGCAGAGCCAGGGAGGGCCAGGGCGGGGCAGGGGCAGGGAGGGCACACCACCCACCCCAGCGCACTGCAGGTGCGAGTGGGCGGGACGAGGGGAAGGCCCCAACCTGGGCGCACTGTGCGCTAAGATTCTGAAGAGACACTGTGCCTGTGCCAACAGACGCAAGCACAATGCCTCTCCAGAGGCTGGCTGAACAGCCAGCTTCTGGAGAGGCACTGCACCTGCACCAACTGTTGGCACAAGCACAGTTAAGGGTTCCTGGGCTGCCAAACCGGTACGCCCGGTTTTCCGGCCCTCCTTAGCTAACGGATCACTAGCGGTGAGGGGCCAGAACCGGTAAGAGCCCACCACTGGGCCACCGACGTCAACAGACCAGTAGATTGCCTTACAGCTTCCTGTATTCAATGAACATAAAGTTATCAGATGTGGATGTAAACATTTGGATGCTTTGGTATAGCCTTTCACTACCTTTATGGCATATCTTAACCAGCAGTTCCAAAATTTTGGATCTGTGATTCACAAGAGGGTCTTGGCCAATTTTTTTGCCTTCTTCAGATACCTGAAGGGCTGTCATAGGGAGGAAGGGGCTCATTTGTTCATAGCTGCTTCTGAAAGCAGAACTAGACCCAATGGGGACAAACTGCAAGAAAGGAGATTCCGGTTGGATATCCAGAAAAAAATTCCTGACGGTTCGGGCAGTTTGACAGTGGAAGAGATTGCCAAGGGAGGTGGTGGACTCTCCCTCACTGGGGATCTTCAAGCAGAGGCTCGATGAGCACCTGTTGGGGATGATCTAGGGGGATTTCCTGCTGCAGGCAGGGGGGTGGACTAGATGACCTACTAGGTCCCTTCCAACTCTAGGATTCTATGATTGGCTACTAATGGTTTTTCATTTTTCTTTGTAAACCACTTTGTGAACTTTTTAGTTGAAAAGCCATATATAAACACTGTAGATGGATGGATGATAGGGCAACATAATTCAAGAGTTAAATAACTTGCTCCTTGGGATTGTGGAGCAATGCGGCCGATTCATTAGCATAGCCATAGATACTTGAGTGGCCATTGGATGGACCCTAATGCGAAAAAGTTTGGGAACTACCTGATTGAATCTATGGGATCAAATCTATGGGACACTTGGCAGAATGATACAAAAACCTGCACAGTGTTGAGAGCCGGAAAAAAAATGTAAATATAAAATTTCAATAGACTAGAGTTGGAACTTAGATTAATGAATAAATGAGCTCAAATTTCCAAGATTTCTGCAAACACCAACTGTCAGCACAGAGTCCACTTCAATGGACCCCCATTTCCCCACTGAACCATCACAGCTCCAGCTGTGTTTGTTCAGCTGGGTCCGGGGCTCTTTGGGGACCAGAGGTTGGACATGGGCCTGTTAGGGTCTTGCCATGGGCTACATCTGTCCCCAGGGCCAGGGTTTGGAGACACCTGTATTAGACTACTGGTTCATATAACCTTGTCTGGCAAAAATATCCCAGGATTTCATATAGAAGTTTGACCCTTCCACCCCCTCCAACCGGGAAATGCCAGAAATTTGGGACTTTTTGCATGGTAAACATGTGTTCTACCATTGATCCCTTTATTGATAAACTAGCGAAAAGTGTATCCGCGTTGCAGGAGTAAAATTCCCCTGTATGCCATCCCTCCACAGCGCATCAACCCCCCATGTACTACATCCCCCCATGCGCATCAACCCCCCCATGCACATCAACCCCCATGCACATTCACCCCCATGCACATCATCTCCCAAGGGGCATCATCTCCCCATGCGCAATATCCTCCATGCGCTACACCTCCATGCGCATCAACCCCTTATGTGCAACATCCCCCATGCACATCCACCCGCCATGCGTATCAACCCCCCTGCGCAACATTCCCATGTGCATCATCTCCCACATGTTCATCAACCCCCCATGCGCAACAACTCCCCATGCACATCATTTTCCCATGCGCATCATTCCCCCAGGCACATCATCTCCCCCATGCGCATCAACCCACCATGCGCAACAACCCCCCATGCACTTCATCTTGCCATGCGTATCATCTCCCCCATGTGCATCAACCCCCCCAATGTGCATCAACCCCCAGGTGCATGACTCCCAGTCAGTGAATCAATGACTTTTCTCTTATATATATATATAGATGAATGTGTGTGGACCCAAATCAAGACATAACTAGGAAAACCATTATGCATCTCAGGACTGAATGGGTGAATTGGGGAGCGTAAAGTGCAAATGTGAGCAACATGGGATTTCCTACTCCTGAAAACAAGAATTGTTTATGGGTTGCACTCTGAAACCACAGTCAATGGAACAGAGACTAGCATACCTCCTTATGTAGGGGAGCCCAATGCATCATTCCCTCCCCCAGTTCCCATCAGTGGGAGTTCTGGTTTCATCAATTCCACTTTAGAAACAAGATGGGTCTGTCTGAAGCAGTGATGTTGTATTTTCCTCCCATGGATTTTAATCGCGGAGAACAACTTGACCTAATTACTTGTTTTCCTTGCCAAAGTCCAGACCTGGCGGGAATTCTTCTCATTCTGCTGATAAAATAAGATCTAGGGGGGTCCTCGCTGCATGCTTTATTAAAGAGAATCGCCCAAAATAACGTGTTTTCAAATTAAGAGGCCTCTTTTCACCTCTCGACATAATTAGACTGGAAGTTTTAGAGGAAAAGGTTAAGGGGCAATGGAAAATATATACATATAAAAAACCCAGAGTGAACACGATAGGAATAATAATAATGATGAGAAGTTGGTGGAACGTTGTCTCCTCTGCTTACCCAGAGCATGAGAGCACCTTTCGGCTGCAACTGTTATTATTTCACGGGGCGATTTTCATTATTCATTAATTTTGGAGCTGCAGTGGTTCTGTGGTTCGAACACGGGGGTTGGAACACTGATTAATTGGTGGAATTAATTAATTCCTTGACGGGAATTTTGATCAGCAGGTAAGCAGTTCAAGACCCGGCTACTGCAAAATGGGGTCAGCTCCTTGGCTAAGGCTGAGCTTGATCGGCTGAGCTTGATCGGAATTCCGACTTGGTACCTTTCTAGGAAAAAAGGCTGGAGATAAATCAAATAAATAATAAATAGTAATAATAATTGTGCATCGATTATGATGATCAATTATATTTGGATCAATTATGATGATCAATTATAATTGATCAATTATGATGATAATAACCTGGCTACTGCAAAATGGGGTCAGCTCCTTCGCTAAGCTGGAACACTGAGCTTGACCAAAATTCTGACTTGGTACCTTTCTAGGAAGAAAGGCGGGAGATAAATCAAATAAATAGATAAATAAATAGATAAATAAATAAATAAATAAATAAATAGATTAATAATAATAATAATAATAATAATAATAATAATAATAATAATAATAATAATAATAATAATAATAATTGTGCATACCACCTTAGTCAGGTTGACCAGATGCCCAAACCTCAAAAGGAGGACAAGGTCTTTGATTCCTCTCAGGAATCAAGGTCTTTGATTCCTCAGGGCAATGGCACATTTACCTACTCAAGAGTAAAGCCATGACATTGGGCACTTTCATTTTCCCATAGAGCTCAATGCATTTGTTTTAGTTTTTTGGCCATAACATTTGATAGGAAGGAGATATTTCAAAACCAATTTTTGCATTGGATTCTGCTCTCCAATACGAATCCAACGACATATGACATGATGAGGTCCTGCACACCATTCCAAAGTTCCAAAATGAAGCCAAAATGGAGGACAATGAAGCCCTTTTGGAGGACACCCAGACAGGAGGCTAAAAAAGAGGACAAATCCGGAGATTTCCGGTCATATGATCACCCTTACCTTATTGGAAGGGTGTTATAAAAATATGAAAACATTAACATTTTCTTAGTTCGTTATGGCTGCAGTCCTAAAGACACTTTCCTGGGAGCAACACCCATTGAACACAACAGGGCTTACTGTTGAGTACACATGGTTAGGATTGTTCATGGTTAATAATTAAATAATTTTGTCGTAGGGGTTGTGAAAAATGGTTTATGGGCCACGAGTATCGAATCACCTTCCTACACCACCCGTTCCCATTTGGAAGCATGAATCATTTGCTTACATATTCCACTTCCAAAGATAGTGACATGCTAATTGGAAAATTCGTACGGGGTTTGGATGACTAGCCAGCCATTAAGATTAAAATAAAAATCAATAATCATTACTCACTTGAAGGCAAATGAAGGCTTCGTGGATCGAGCGGCAGAGACGGTGCTCAGTACGGAGCAAGAAAGAGAAGGATCTCAAAATCTTTCAGCTGAGGATTTAAATCCTTAACCCTACAATCCAGAGTAACTACGTGAGCACATAAGAGAAATTACATGCACCCATAGTTACTGCACCACCTAGTGGAAATCTATGGGAAACTCTTATTGCAATCCAGAGTAAATTGTTCTTACGTCGGAGCAAGGACTCCCCGTAGTTACTCTGGATTTCACCCTAAAGCTCAAGATTTGTTGGGCTTAAGGAGAATTTTGAACCGCAAGGCTAATGGTTGAATGGGATCTTGTTCGGTTGGCCCAGGGTGACCAGATGTCCTCTTTTTCCAGGACATGCCTCTTTTTTCGCCTTTTGGTGTGAGCAAATAATTATGTTTAATAAATTACATATAATAGTTTTGCATTTAGTAATAAGTAGTATCGGATGCAGGCCTGCAGTTGGCTTAATCGTTAAAGGTGCTGTGCCTGTCAGTCTGAAGATTGGCAGGTCAGCAGTCCGAGACCCAAGTACTGCAAGACTTAGGGCGCAATCCAGAGTAATGACGGGGAGTGCTTGCTCCGACGTAAGAACAATTTATTCTGGATTGCAATATGAATTTCCCATAGGTTTTCACTCGGTGCTGCCGTAACTACGTCATCGTAAATGTCTCTTAGGTGCTCCCCTATTTACTCTGGATTGTAGGGTGAGTGAGCTCCTGTCCTTAGCCCAGCTCCTGCTAGCACTTCAAAAGCATGGGAAAATAATTAGATAATTAGGTACAACCTTGGTGTCAGCAAAGCGATGTAAGGCATTTCTGCACCACTCCTGGGGAAGTTAGGCCAATGCAAAGACATGTGCTGGCCTCCGTGCACCACCATAGGAATCAGGCTGAGCAGATCCTAAAGTGAAAATGGAGGACCCAGTCACCCAAAAGTCCGGATTTTCAATTGAAAGTCCGGACTTATGTAGGACAAAATGTAGGACATCCTACATTTTGTCCCACATTTTAAAAAGAGTAAAAAAAATAGAAATTAATTTTTTAAAGAAGCCAGTAGACTGGCTTACGTACCATGGGGGTGGTGGTGGTGGTGGTGGTTGTGGTTGTGATTGTGCTGGTGATAGATAGGCAGGCAGAGGCAGGGCAGGGCAAGGGAGGCAGGCAGGAAGGCAGGGCAGCACTGGGCAGAGGGCTGGGGGTGCTTTGTGGGCACTGGGGGCCATTTTAAGGCTGCCGCTGCAAACATCCCATTGCAAAGGGTTGCCTGCGCCTGCCGGATCTTCGCTGCGGCAGCCTTAAAATGCCCCCCGTGCCCACAAAGCACCTCCCAAAAGACCGGACATGGCAAGGGTGTCCCTATCTGGCTGGACACCTGCCATTTTCCGGGTATGTCCGGCCATGGCCAGATGTCTGGTCAGCCTGCATAGGAATGGGGAGACAGGTGAGTTATGCCAGCCTAAATTCTTTAGGATCGTGTTCTTGGTCTTAGATTGCCAATAACATATAGTTAATATGACACTGTCTCTAATAAAATGTCTGAAAAGGACTTTGTTGAAAGAAATTGGATTCTGTAATAGCTCTTATCACTTTAATGTTGTTTGCTCTCTCCTTGTTAAGGCACTTCATTTTGCTTTCTTATACCTCAATTTTCAAGGCCGAATACACGATGTCTTGGGCTATGACTTTTCCCCCTTATTATTATTAATGTCTTGACATAATTAACGTCTTGAAGAATAATATTATTATTATTAATGTCTTGACATTCTTCCATACAATGAAATTATACATATTTTAAAACCTGGCGTTGCATTGAACATGTTTCATGCCACTAGGGTGGTTTTCCTATTTAATTGGATTGTTAATGAGATGGTTGGTGTCATAAGGAAATTTTCACAGCCAGTTCGTTGCTCCTAAATTGATAAATGGTGGTGCTCCTTACTGGTCTTTCTGGAAACAATTTATTCTATTTTTAAAAATTACTATTTTTAAATTTTGTTCACAGTCAAAAACTGAACCTTTAAAAATGCTAGATAATAATTATTGTGTCACCCAATATCTATTTAACCCTACTTTTTCAGAGGTTGGGGATGCCTCTGATGGGCAAGTAAGCAGACTTTGGGCACAATCAAGAGTAACTACGGGGAGTCCTTGCTCTGGTGTAAGAACAACTTACTCTGGATTGCAATAGGAATTTCCGATAGGTTTTCACTAGGTGGTGCAGTAACTACAGGTGCACGTAAAGTCTCTTACATGCTCCTGTAGTTACTCTGGATTTGGGAGTTAGTGCTCTGCTTATTATGAATATTGAGACAGATTCAGAGATTGCTTCCTGTAGTTATGCAGTCCTATGCATGTCTACTTTAGTGCCCCATTGAGTTAAATGGGGCTTACTCCCAGGAAAGTGTGCTTGGATTGTAAGAGCTACCTGTACAGTTTCACAGGAGGCCAGCATGTCGCCCCCATGATAGATGTCCTGTTCAGTGTCTGGGGCAACAACCTGGTGGTAGGTGTGGAGGTGTACCATTGCCCTGCTGCTGGTTTTTTGGGGGGGCAGGGGGAGCACCTAGCAAAGTCTCTGTTTTATTCTCTTTTTTATTATGTTTTATAGGGGAGGCCACCTTCTGGAGCATTTACTGAGCTCCACTTTCACTGGATTGGGACCATTTTGATGGCCTTTTATCAAACCTGGATGACAGAACTGTTTGCTTACTCATGCGTAAATGTGAATGTGTAGCTAACTTGCTTTCCATAGGGCTCAATACATTTGTCAGTTAGGGGGGCATCTTGGGTGTTTGGTGAGAGTCATGTTCATTGGATTGTGACCATTCTGCTGTTGTTGGGTTCCTCTCTAACTACTCTTTCCAGTGGACTAACCCTACAATCCAGAGTAACTATGGGAGCACATAAGAGACATTACATGCATCCGTAGTTACTCCACCACCTAGTGAAAACCTATGGGAAATTCATATTGCAATCCAGAGTAAGTTGTCTTATCCCTGTAGTTACTCTGGATTGCGCCCTTAGGCAAGTTTGCCTACCCTTGAATAAATGCACAGGACAGCTCAGTTTCACATTCCATAGGACTCCATACATTTTTCCCCCCTAGTTTTTAGAACATAACTTTTGATAGGGAATATTTCAGACCCTCCTCTGTAAAATATACATCCAATAAAATTTATAGCACTTATTCCTAACCAAAATTATTTAACTATACAATTTTAGTGCATCCCTCCCCTGGCACGTCATGCCCCTTGGCATGCCACCCGTGGAGTGCCATACCCCCTGGACTTATAGGGTTCATTGCCTTTGAATCTTCCAGTTCTAAAAGCCCACCATTTTAATATTCTATGTAATTTTAGGGGACCTGATCATCCATATTTTTAGGTATCCTGGATGATACACTGTGAAAGGTATTATTTTATGGATGCCGATAAAGGTTTTATGTATGTGTGTATTTTTAGGTATCCATTGGGAGTCCCAGAATGATACCCAATTACCAAGAGCCAAGTGTACAGTAATAATGGTTAATAAATCTGCATTACTATTATTTTTACTCTTTCTTCTCTTTGCAGGTTTACAGGAACCAACCTCCCCGCCCCTGTGATCAGCAGCAAAAACTGGCTCCGGCTCCACTTCACTTCGGATGGCAACCATAAGCAAAAGGGATTCAGTGCTCAGTACCAAGGTATTTGCAAGACTTTGGCGTGCCCTGTTTTCTGTTCTGCAGAAAAGGAAAGAGTTAATTCTGGTTTATCTCTAAAAATTAGAATGAATGAATGAATGAATGAATGAATGAATGAATGAATGAATGAATGAATGAATGAATGGGAGCATGCAACAAGAGTCTGCCACATCCATATAGGTCTCCTCCAGTATTTTTCAACCATCTACATTACCAGTGTGTGTCAATAAACCTGCAAAAATAATGGAATACATTATAATTTATTTGCTGTGTTTTACCGACGTACAAACGGAATCCTACACTTGATATAAACTTGGGGGGAAAAGTTTGTGGGGAGATGCTAAGAGTCAAATTATATATAATGTGAAACTCAACATACATAAAATGGCCCAGTATAAAAATTTGAGACAGGGAGGCACACAAAATAAGAGGAGAGGAGACACGATGGGCGCAATCCAGAGTAACTACGGGGAGTCCTTGCTCCGGTGTAAGAACAATTTGGTCTGGATTGCAAAATGAATTTCCCATAGGTTTTCACTAGGTAGTGCAGTAACTATGGGTGCACGTAATGTCTCTTACATGCTCCCATAGTTACTCTGGATTGTAGGGTAAGAAAGGGAGGCACAGAAAATTGAGGAGAAAGACATTCTTCAGTCTACTGCTCACCTGCAATTCCATGATATTTAAGCACTCCATGATAGACAAGTACTCGGTGATCAGAACAACCCAGCATGGATTTACCCAGAATAAATCTTGCCAAACAAACTTGATCTCCCTTTTTGATCGGGTTACGAGCTTCCTGGACATTGCAGTGCTCTGGATGTCATTTATCTTGACTTCAGCAAAGCATTTGACAAGGTCCCTCATGACTTCTTATTCTGGCAGCTGGTAAAGTATGGGTTGGATGATACAATCATGAGATGGCTCTGCAACTGGCTGGACAGCCGTACCCAAAGGATGTTGTCAGTGGCTCTTCCTCCCTAGAGATCTTCAAGCAGAGGCTCGACAAGCACCTGTCGGAGATGCTCCAGGGGGATTCCTGATACAGCCAGAGGGTTGGACTAGATGACCTTTTAGGTCCTTCCACCTCCAGTATTCTTTGATTCTATGTGAAATAAAGCCACCATAGAATCATAGAGTTGGAAGGGACCTAGTAGGTCATCTAGTCCAACCCCCTGCCTGCAGCAGGAAATCCCCCTAGAGCATCCCTGACAGGTGCTCGTCGGGCCTCTGCTTGAAGACCCCCAGTGAGGGAGAGTCCACCACCTCCCTTGGCAATCTCTTCCACTGCCGAACCGCCCTCACAGTCAGGAATTTTTTCCGGATTTCCAACTGGAATCTCCTCTCTTGCAGTTTGTACTCATTGGTTCTGGTTCTGCTTTCAGAAGCAGCTATGAACAAATTGGCCCCTTCCTCCCTATGACAGCCCTTCAGGCATCTGAAGAGGGCAATCATGTCTCCTCTCAGCCTCCTCTTCTCCAGGCTGAACATCCCAAGTTCCCCCAACCTTTCCTGGTAGGGCTTCCCTTCCATCCCACTGATCATTCTTGTCGCTCTCCTCTGGACTTGCTCCAGTTTGGCTGCGTCTTTCTTAAACTGAGGTGCCCAGAACTGAACACAGGACTCCAGGTGAGTCTCACCAATGCAGAATAAAGAGGAACTAGAACTTCTCGCGACTTGGAAGCTCCAGTCCTCTTAATGCAGCCTAAAATGGCATTTGCCTTCTTTGCAGACACATCACACTGCTGACTCATGTTCAGCTTGTGATCCACAGTGGCGACTCCAAGATCCCGCTCACATGTTGTGCTGCCAAGCCAAGTATCCCCCATTTTATACCTGTGTTTTTGGTTTTTATTGCCCAAGTGCAGAACTTTGCACTTCTCCCTGTTGAAATTCATTCTGTTTGTTCCAGCCCAGGATTCCAGTTTATCCAGATCCTCCTGGAGGTTTCTCCTTCTTCTGTTGTGTTTGCTACTCCTCCCAGTTTGGTGTCATCTGCACATTTGATCAGGCTCCCCCGTATCCCTTCCTCCAAGTCATTGATGAAAATGTTAAAGAGAACCAGGCCCAAGACAGAGCCTTGGGGAACTGGCACATGTTCTACATTTTGCATAGGGAAAGTTCCAGTTAGAGGGATAAAGTGTGATGCTAGGGAAGGAAAAGTTGTTCTTGTTCACTGGGAAGGGGATAATTTACTATTATCATCTTTCCCTTTTCATAGAGTTCCACCATAATCTGTTCAGAGATTTTTGCCACATTCCCTTGTTGGTTATCCTTCCTGGTAAATAAATCCTAATGATTGTTTCTGCCTGATTTTATTCCTAGTTGCTTTCTGTGTCCCCTTGATATCCTTGCAGTGAAGGAGTTAGTGGACCGCAGTCTTTGGGGCCCCTGGTATGATCCTCTCTCTGATCTTTGCCTACACTAGTTTCAAAGAGGACTCGGACCCCACACGCTCTTTTCCCCACAATCAAACAATACTCAGACACTTGTTTGTCACTTTGAGAGATTTTTGAGCTGAAAAGGTAGGATAGAAATCTTTTCAGAGGATTAAATAAATGCATTACCTGTAGGGGAGAAGCTGTGTTCAGAGTCTTCCAGCCAAAACATCAAATAAGTCCTGTGACATATTGAAAGGTAACAGGTTTATTGGAAAATATGTTTTCATTCATTGAGGCTGGAGCCAGTCAGACCGTGGAACATAATGGGGCTTACTTTTGAGTAGACATGGTTAGGATTGTGCTCTTTATAACATTAACTAGTGAAAACATACCCATATTGCGGGAGTAAAATTCTCCAGTATGCCATCCCCCACTGCGCATCAACCCCCATGCACATCAACCCTCCATGCTCATTCACCCCATGAGCAACATGCCCCATGATCATCCACACCATGTGCATCATCCCCCCTACGCACATCAACCCCCATGCACATTAACACCCATGCGCATCAATTCCCCATGCTTATCAACCCCTCTGCACAACAACACCATGTGCAACAACCCCCATGTGCAACATCCCCCATGTTCATCCACTGCATGCATATCATCCCCCTATGCACATCATCCCCCATGCGCATCAACCCCCTATGTGCATTTCATGCTTCTGGGTCCAGGAATTGGGGCAGAACATCCCTCAGTGGGGATTCTTCAATGCAAAGTCTAAGGAGGAAAACGCGTTGCACCCCTTTTCACCTCCTTCCAGTTGGAATTTCTGAAAACTTGTTCTTAGTGGATCCCTCCATCACAGAAGGAACACCCTCCCCAAATTTCACCCTCCTAGGCCCAGCAGTTTTGGTATAGGTGTGTGTGTGTATATATGTGTATATATCTATATATATAAAAGAGAAAAGTCACTCACTGACTGACTCACTGACTGACTCAGTGGTGGGCTCCAGCAGGTTCGCACCTACTCTATAGAACCGGTTGTTAACGAGAGATGGGACATATAAAGTTTAAAAATAGCCATTTAAAAGTGGCTGCCAGATGGGCAGAGAACCGGTTGTTAATTTATTTGACGCCCATCACTGGACTGACTCATCACCGCCCTGCCAAAACCGGAGGGCCTAGAAGCGTGAAATTTGGGGTGGGTGTTCCTTCTGTGAGGGAGGGGTGCACTAAGAACAGGTTTTTGGAAATTCCAACGGGAAGGGGGTGAAAAGGGGCGCAACGCGTTTTCCTCCCTATACTTTGCATTGAGAATTGCTGACTCAGCAACATTCCTCCCCAACTGCTGGGCCTGAAGCATGGAATTCTGGGAGTTCCTTCTGTCACCTGAACTCCCACCAAGAACCATCTGGAGGAATTAACCCTTCAGGGGCTGAAAAGGGGGCAATGTGTTTCTGTCCTATACTTAACATGGGAGACTGAACAACATCCAGCCAATTTGGTGCTCAGTGCCCTGTGCAGTGGGGGCGGGGATGTTGTTTAGATGGAGGGGTTCCACTGGGGAGGATGCTGTGCATGGGGGGAAGTTGCGCATGGAGGGTTGTGCATGGGGGGTGTTGCGCATGGGGAGATGATGCACATGGGGGTTGCTGCACATTGGGGGGTTGATGCTCATGGGGGAGATGAGGCGCATGGGGGAGATGGTGCACATGGGGAGTTGATGCGCATGGGGGATGTTGCGAATCGGGGTTGATATGCATGGGGGATGTTGTGCATGGGGGGATGTTGCACATGGGGGGTTGTTATACATGGGAGTTGTGCATGGGTGGTTGTTGTGCATGGGGGGTTGATGCACATGAGGAGATGATGCATTTGAGGGGATGTTGTGCATGGGGGTTGATGCACATGGGGGACATTGCTCATGGGGGATGTTGCGCATGGGGGGATTGATGTGCCATGGAGGGAAGGCGTATGGGGGAATTTTACTCCGGCAACGCGGCTACGCTTTCGCTAGTAGTCAATAAATCTGATGTCCCCACTTCTCTCTCACACGGACATTGCCCTGGGATAACAGAGGATATATGGTCACCCTGCTTTTGAAGGCCCTCTGGATCCACAGAATCAGTATCTTCCGGGGTCTGAAAACAGATCTCTATAGGCATTGAGGGTCAACCTGTACTGGTTTCCAGTCCAGCTATGGAGAGATAGTGAAAACCATGAAAGTTTAAAGGGACATTCAGTAAAGATGGAATTTCCTGGGCTGGCAGGTTACATGGCCTTTGGCACTCAGATTTGCCTGGAGCTTATCCGGGTTTTGGTAGGTATGTATCAGGTCCGAGGGAAGCAAAGGCCGTGTCTACATAGTGGGAATAGGATTCTGGCTTGCCGAAAGTGGGCGGGCCAGGCCGGCGTCAGGGGGGGCTGGGGTCAGGGGGCGGGGAGGGTCAGGGCGGGGTCGGGGAGGACATGCCACCCACTCCAGCGCGATGTGGGTGCGGGTCGGTGGGGTGAGGGGCGGGCCCCAGCCCCGGCGCACTACGCATGCGCCAACCTTATCGCACGTGCAGTGCGTCTTCTCCAGCTGAGGAGATGCACTGCGCATCCGCCAAGGTTGGCAGACACGCAGTGCGTCTCCTCAAGCTGGTCAACCTGTTCGATCAGCTGGAGGACACACATTGCGCATGCATCAACTGTCTTTGGTTGGTGCATGCGCAGTGCAGTGGTGGGCCGGCCGCCAAACCGGTGTGGCCAGTTTTCTGGCCCCCCATAGCTACCGGATCAGTAGCGGGGGGCCAGAACAAACAACCGGTTCGGGTGATCCGGCCCAAACCGGTTAGTGCCCACCACTGGTGGGAACCCTTATGTGCAATGGTGCCCTTAAAAAGAGGAGCATGTAACCTTCAGGGCAAATCTGTGTCCTGAACATGACGATTCAGATGGGATCCCAGCTTCTGATTTTAATCCAGTTTTGCATTACGGATGATCAGATGAATCACCCCCAAAATATGAAATGCAAAGCAGTTTAGTCATAGGTTTCAGGTCAGCAATTGCTGCCAATTTGAGCGTCGCTTTTAAAAAAGGAACGAAAGCACCGTCTCGGTTGCCACATTGCTATGAAAACACACCTGCCTGACTCATAATTTATTTTTTTTAAACAAAAATAGACAAGTAAAGATTAATGTTATAATTTCCTCTCTGATTAAGGCAAATGTCAGGGGCTTCTAATCTGTGAGCTCATTGTAAAGCTATTTTGTGAAGCATAATAAGCTAAGTGTTAGTGTGTTAAGTGCTTGAAAAGAGATATTTCCAAGAAATCATCCCTCATGTGCAGGAGTAGACCGGAGAATTCAAAGCCAGTTTCTTATTTTAGATACTTTTTTTCAAAGCACAGATTCAAAGCTTGAGTATCAGCAAGCATCTGAAGCTATCATCTAAAGTCAAGGCTAGAGAAGACAATCCCTACAATCCAGAGTAACTACAGGAAGATATAAGACAGTAGTCTGGGAACAGGGGTAAATTACCCCAAATGGGGTAAAGATGAAACTCCTGGACAGTCGCGCTAGTGAGCACACTCATCCCCTTCCAAAAGTTCCAACGGAGAGCACTACCGCTTCCATCACGAAGAAGCGCTGGTGCTCTTGTTGGAGCTTTCAGAAGGGGAGGAGTGCGCGCACACGTGCGCAGTAATGTTTTTTAAAATGGTTGCTGCAGCTGGCCATAAGCTCGGCCACACCGAGTCGCAGCAGCCTGAAACTACCCTCCAGTGTCCCCAAACACCCTCCCCAGTAACCCTCCATGTAAGTAACCCACTTACTTTATGTTTACTCAGAAGTAAATCACTTACTTTATGTTTATTCCTGATTTTAAATATGTAGGGCATCCTACATTTTGTCCTACATTTTTAAAAGTTTTAAATGTTTAAAATATGAAATATTTTCAAATCAAGGGCGGGGGGTAACATCGGCATATCTACATATATTTTGGGGTAAAAGGTAAAAAAGTTCCCTGACCCCTGACATAAGAGGCACTTACTCAGGATTGCTCTATGCGTTTTCCATAGGTGATACCATAACTACGTCAATGTAAAAGGTCCCATAGTTACTCTGGATTGTAGCCAATGGCAGATATTATCTGCTGGAGTAAGGTTTACTAAAATCCCCAGCAGAAAGCAAATCAGTGGATACTGAATTTGTGGATACTGAACCACGGATTCTGAATCAAAATGGATGGATTCCCGCTGGATAATGAATGGATTCCCAAACCATTGTAAAGAGGTCCATGCCCTTAACAGTCCTTATTTTGCAGATCTTTATTTTGTAATAATTTTAAAGGCATTTTGTAATTTTAAAGGCATTTTATAATGCCTTTAAATTAAAAGATCTCTCCTGCATTCAGGAAGCCAGCAGCAGGCCTCCGTCAGTCTTGGTAGACTATGGTATCGTGCTCAGCGCTGCATATGCTGCATGCGAAGCACAAAAGCCTGGGTTGGATTGTTATGGAGGAGAGGCTGTTATCCAAGCAGCAAATCCCCCCTCTCCACGCCACTGAATAGAGACTTTCTAAAAGCAGCGGAGATCATGGATAGATGCGAAAGCACCGTGGACAAAGCAAAGGTAGATGCCAATCTTAGGATGCAATCCAGAGTAACTACGGGGAGTTCTTGCTCCGGTGTAAGAAGCCCCCAATTGCCCTTCTAATGACCTTCACCAAAGTCCTACCACTCACCTGCAAACCATCCCTTTCACACCAGTGTGCCATGGCACAGAGGCTGACCCTACAATCCAGAGTAACTATGGGAAGATATAAGAGACACCAAGGCTACAATCCTAAAGACACTTTCCTAGGAGTAAGCCCCATTGAACACAACAGGGCTTACTTTTGAGTAGACATGGTTAGGATTGCACCCTTACTCTGGATTGCTGTATGTCAGTAATGTTCAACCAGCGTGCGTTTTTTAACACCCTGGTGTGCCTTGTCCTATGGTATAAACAACTGATGATGTGCCTTGACAATTTCAGTGCCTTGTTGGTGTGCCATGAGATGTAAAAGGCTGAAAATCACTGCTCTATGCATTTCCCATACGTGGCACCGTAACGACGTTGGTGTAAAAGGTCCCATAGTTACTCTGGATCGTAGCCTGAGAATCACTGCCTGAAGACAGCGTGGGAGACATATCAGAAACCATTGGTGATCAGGAACAGAGAACTTAATTCTCCGAATGTATAATTCATTTGTGTTTTATCATTTGGTGCCCCTTGACAGTCTTTCCCGCTGGGCTTAGTGCAGTTTATGTAAAATGGATTTCCCTGCAGGCCCTCTTTTGCTAAACTTTGATCTCTCTTGAATTGCAGTCAAAAAGCAAATGGAAATGAAGTCCCGAGGAGTGAAACTGATGCCGAGTAAAGACACAAACCAGAAGACATCTGTGTGTAAGTTTCACCCACTGATGCACGCTCAATGAGACCTAGTGCCTTGAACATCCCATACGATCTGACAGTAAGCTCCAGAACGTAGTCACTCTTGAAAGTTTTAATGCTTGTTATCCCACCTCCTACCCTGCATTGACTGCCTCACCTCCTCCTTCCAGTCTTCCGTATGTAAGCACGTACTAACTCTGTTCAGATGGGAGAAGCAAAGAGTGGGGGGTTGCGTGCCCTATACGGTGTATTTGTTGTGGTCAAAACGCAGGAGACTCGGGATTGCTGGTTTTTCATCTCGTAGACTGTAGGGTCTTCGAGATGCAAGCCTATTTTTGATAACCCATTAATGGCATTTGTCTAGCAGACTGGTGTTGTGGGTGCAGACTGGACTCAGACTGGTGTTGCGGGTGCAAACGGCAGAGAAACCCGAGGGATCTTGCGGATAATCCTAAATAACAGCTGTTTTTCTCTTTATCCCGGGTATTGAATTTCACTATGTCTATCTTCTGAAAGTCTTGCTGACATTGCTAGAATAACAGGAAAACAGGGAGAGCAGGGTGGGAAAGGGAAGAAATAAAAATTATATACATTCTCCATATCTTTGTACTTACTCCGGATGTACGGTTTGGCTTTTTGTTCATTTCATCTGGACTAGGAATGCATCTAGAGCAGATACTATTTTGTTGCCTGAGTTGTTCCTTTACTACACTTTGAAAACTCCTTTCGCCATACCATGTTTCACGTAAGGGTGATGCACTGCAAAATCGAGTCCAGCGGCCTTCTTGGTTGGGTATGCGCTTCCAAGTGGAGCCCCGTTGTAGGGTTCCATAGGCATTGTGGCGTTAGGCTGGATCTTTGCATCAGGTTGTGAATGTACGAGCATTTGGGTAACCAAATGATGCCAGCAGCGGGGAGGGGCAAGTGGCGGGGGGCAGGTGGCCCAACCAGACATAGTATGGATTTGTAGGTTTGGCTGTGGTGTAGAGGTGGGTCTGCACCCCCACATTCCTCTCCATTTCTGCTTACTTGCTTTTCCTTGGCTGCAATCCTAAAGACACTTTCCTGGGAGTAAGACCCAATGAACACAATGGGGTTTACTGTTGAGTAGACATGGTTAGGATTGTGCTCATAGTCTCAATAGAATAGAAATAAAATCACATAATTTTAGGGGTTGCTTATATCCTCTAGAGCAGGGGTGTCCAAACCCTGGTATGGTGGCCAGATGCGGCCCACAGCATGCTTTCGGTGGCCCACAGCAAGCCCCCTCCATCCGGCCTGAGTGGAGCTCTCCTCATCAAATCAGCTCATCAGAGTTAAATTCATTCATATAAGTTTCATCTTTAATATATTCATTTATGTCATTTATGTAAATTCTTTTTTATGGCCCCCGACACAGTAACAGAAGAATGATGTGACCCTCTTGCCTAGAAAACATTTTATTTATATATATATATATATATATATATATATATATATATATATATATATATATATATATATATACACACACACACACACACACACACACACACACACACACGACACTGTCGGGACACACCTAGTTTTACTGGACTTTTTAAAAGCTCTAGGGAAAAAAAGTTATGTCGATATTATGGCAACTGGAAAAAAGGACACTCCAACATTTATCTCCCAGTAATTAGAAATGCTTGCAAACTGTAGGAGCTCTTTATGGGGCAACTGGAAGCTTATAATTTTTAAAGGTTCAGGGCTTCAGGCAATTCTTTTCATTGGAGGCTTTGCTCAGCTGCTAAGGGACCCACCAAAAATCTGGGACCCACCAAAAATAGTTACAACCCTCTAGTGGGCCCCAATCCACAGTTTGGAAACAACTGATTTGATTCTTCAAGTGGCCTGGAACATGCAGTGGTAGAAATATTAAACTCTTGTGTGCAAACTGGTATAGGCCGGCATAACTCAACCGGTTCCCCATTCCCATGATGGCGGGACCCACCAAAAACAATTACGACCCACTAGTGGACCCCAATCCACGGTTTGGAAACAACTGATTTGGTTATTCAAGTGGACTGGAACATGCAGGGATAGAAATGTTAAACACTCTCCGTGCAAACCAGTATAGGCCAGCATAACTCAACCGGTTCCCCATTCCCATGGTGGTAGGACCCACCAAAAACAATTATAACCCACTGGTGGGCCCCAAGCCACAGTTTGGGAACCACTGATTTGGTTATTCAAGTGGACTGGAACATGCAGTGGAAGAAATGTTAAATACTCTGTGTGCAAACCAGTATAGGCCAGCATAACTCAACCGATTCCCCATTCCCATGGTGGTGTGGCAAGGTCAGCATATATTTGTGCACTGGTCCAACCCCCCCCCCCCCCCTCCAGATTGTTGCATAAGTTCCTTATGGCATTTTTGTGACATCCCCAGGCCAGCTCAGGACTTGTACTGGCCTAACTGGGGATTAGGATTGCAGCCACAAATCCTAATAGCTTCCCATTGGGCATATTATGAGGAAGATGAGACACAAATTACCTAATGCTAATTTGGATACCGCTTTAGACCAACACCCTGTGACCGGCACTGCTGTTATTAATTGTCACAACCATTTGTTCTGCACGTGGTCCTTGGTTGTCACCTGTTTCACATATTTGACTATGGGCGCAATCCAGAGTAATTATGCGGAGTCCTTGCTCTGGAGTAAGAACAATTTACTCTGGATTGCAACATGAATTTCCCATAGGTGGTGCAGTAATTATGGGTGCACGTAATGTTTCTCTGGATTGTAGTTACTCTGGATTGTAGGGTAGGTGAACATTTACTCTGGAACTCTTTGGGCTTAGTGCAGGGTGACCATATCATAGCAAAAAAAAAGAGGAAAAAATGTAGGATACACAATGTCGGACATGACAAAATAAAAGCTAAAAACACCCATATACATTACTTTCATATGCTTAATTTAAACACTATATTACTTATTATTAAATTTAAAGCTATTACATATAAATTATTAATTACAAGAAGGCTGCTCACAAGGAAAAGGAGGACAATGAAGATTTTTATAAGAACATGTCCTGGAAAAAACAATATATGGTCACCGCGTCCCAGGTAGGAGAAAGTGGGTTTTTCAATTGCTGTGCAGGAGGTTGAGGGATAATATTATATGCACTCTAAGCTTTCCAGAGTGCAAGGTTATGCCTATCTACTCAGAAGCAAGAGCATTATATTCAATGAGGTTTACTCCCAGGAAAGTGTGTTTAGGATTGCCACCCTGGTAAATGAGTGAGTTCAAATGCAGCCTTCTCCAAATAAGGCTGCAATCCTAAACACACTTTCCTAGAGTAAGTTCCATAGAACATAATGGGACTTACTTTTGAGTAGACATGGTTAGGATTGTGCTGTAAGTGTGGTAGTGGCTGCCCCGCATTTTGGTGTACCTCTGGCATTGGCAAGACAATGCAAGGTGAAAGCAATGGGGTAACTACTGACAGGTGGTGTAAGTGATGTGTTGGGGGGGCAAAGTTTTGTTCTGGAAACCCCTATGGATAACAAATTCCATGGATGCTGAAGGCAGAGTTATGGCGCTGCATGGTGGGGGGGGGGGGGTGAAGTTGTTGGCACTGCAGTGACATACTTCAATAAGCCACCATCATGTTCCAGTTTTGACTGTTGCATTCAGGAGGCAGGGTGACCATATGTCATAACAAAAAGGAGGACAAGGACCCCCAAATGTAGGACACCCAAGGAAAATGTAGGACTTGACAAAATAAAAGCCAAGAACATGTATAGGGCTTTCATGGGGTTAAGTTAAACGCCATGTTAATTATTAACTTTAAAATTTCAATTTGAATATATAAAATTTTGATGTAATTTATTACAGCCAGTTTATTAATTACAAGAAGGCTGCATTCTTCCTCCTCACAAGGAAAAGAAAATGAAGATTTTTTTTTTCCAGGACAAGAGGCTTAAAAAGTGGACATGTCCTGGAAAAAGAGGACATATGGTTGCCCTGCCAGGAGGCATTCTACGGTGCAGGGAAGCCCATACGGTGGGCTGCAGGCTTCCCCATGCCTCAGTACACCTTATAAATGTGACCGGACATCACGGAGGCAAAACAGAGTCCCTACCTGCCATATCCCGGGGACCCTGTGAGGTATGGGGGTACATCTCCAAATGGTGGAATAAACACAAGGGAGGTATTGGCGTACATTATTTTCAATGCAGAAGACTGGAGATCCTAAGGATGAGTTCCCATCAATGATGACCGTCCTGGAACAGTTATAAGAGAGTCTTCTATGTTCTAATGATGCTCATGTCCCATTCTCTTAAGCAGGACCACACTACTCTATGCTACTGCCTGCCTTCATGTTCTCCCTTCATATGGGGTTGCCACAGATGGTCAGGCATTCAAGGTTACCATAAGTGTCTCCCCCAACCAAAGATCTTGAGGAGAGTTTTGAAAGGCACCCCATCTCTTTTAAGGAATGCGTCCAGTGGTGGTTTTTATTGATTTATCAGACAGATTTATCGTATGTGGGAAGGGGATCCATGGGGTACACACATTGGGACCATTCTTGTACATCCATTATTAATTTCAACATCTTCAAAATATCTTCTCTTACATCAGTGGTTCTCAATCTTCCTAATACCGAGACCCCTTTATAAGTTCCTCATATTGTGGGGACCCCTCAAAATTATTTTCGTTGCTACTTCAAGGCATGGATTGGGCCCCGAGGCTGCAATCTTATGCACTTTTCTTGGAGCCAGTCCCACTGAACTGAATTGACTTACCGGTACTTCTGAGTGCACATGCATAGGTTTGGGTTCTACTGCTGCAGTGCTGTGCACACTTTCCTGGGAGTAAACTTCACTGAACTCAATGGGAATGACTTCTGAGTAGACATGCATATAATTGGGCTCTAAGCTGCAATCCTAGCTCTTTCCTGAGTGGCCCCATTCACTATCATGGGGCTAACTTCTATGTAGGCATGCATAGGATTGGCCTCTCAGGCTGCAAGCCAGCAACAGTTTACCTGGGAGTAAGACTCAGGCTGGCGGGCAGTGTGCACGCCTGGAGGGAAGCTCCCTCCCACGTAATCTGGGCAGGCAGCACATGCACACCTGCAGGGAAGCCCCCTGCAGAGTCTGGTGGGTGGCACTCGCGCCTGGGGGAAGCCCCCCCTCTGCAGTCAGAAGTCCCTGGGGCAGCCTCTAAGGAAGTCCCAGTGCATGCGCAGCTACAGCCAGAGGTCTGGCAAGCCTGACCTGACCCCCTGCACCAGGGGTCTTTAGGCGACCCCCAGGAAAGCTCCAGGCGACCCCCAAAGGGGTCCCGACCCCCACTTTGAGAAACGCTGTCTTAGATCATTCAAATCACAATTTTTCACTATAAACTCATCATAATATCTATATATTGAATTCTTCTCCTAATCCATACCTAACACATTGGTATATACTATCCATCTTGTTTCAAAGAAAACCAGACAAATACAAAAAACCAAACCTCACAGGGTGAAATCCAGAGTAACTATAGGGAGTCCTTGCTCCAGAGTAAGAAGAAGTTACTCTGGATTGCAATATGAATTTCCCATAGGTTTTCACTAAGTGGTGCCATGACTGCGTCGACGTAAATGTCTCTTACGTGATCCAATAGCTACTCAGGATTGTAGGGTTAAAATCTAATTGGTTGGGTTTAACATTGTGGTTTAACATTGTGTTATGAAAATTCATAAGACATTTGAAGTGGGGAGTAATCCTAACCAATTTAGTCCAGCCTAAATCTTGGCATATCTTCCCGTGGCATATCTTCCCGTGGTTGTGTGGGGAGGTCAGCATATACCTCTGCATTGGCCTAACCCCCCCACACAGTAGTGGGGCAGAAGTGCCTTACCACACTTTTATGACATCCCCAAGTCAGCACAGAACTTATGCTGGGTCTTATGCCTGTCTAACCCTACAATCCAGAGTAGCTAGGGGAGCACATAAAAGACATTACGTGCACCCATAGTTACTGCACCATCTAGTGAAAAGCTATGGGAAATTCATATTGCAATCCAGAGCAAATTGTTCTTACACCGGAGCAAGGACTCCCCGTTGTTACTCTGGATTGCACCCAAAGTGGAGGTTAAGATTGCAGCTTCAGAGTAGGTCGGAGATGCTCCACTTTCCAGTTCTCGCATGGACCGTTTCTGTGGCTGATACTGAGAAGGCAGTTGATGTCCACCTCCATCTCTCTATCACAACCAGTGCCAACCACAGAACATGCTGGAACTGAAACAAGGTTGTGTCTGTTTAGGGCACCCTTGGAGGCTGGAAATGACCTTAAAAACATTGTACCTTTGCCACATGGTGAATAATTTTTGAAATTGAGGTTTTACTGTCTGGGCTCAGGTCTCCACAGCAGCCAAAGGTGATGATCCCCAAATGGTTTTATTTCCACCGAAGCCCAACAGGGCAGCAAGGGCACCATCTGTGGGCAGCACATGCCCTCCTCCATACCCTCTATTACAAGCTGACCTTACCAGTCCTCATCCACTGGATACTATAAACACCTACTCTGATGCAAGCACTATTTTTGGTTCCTGTTTCCTTTCCCTTATTGCCGCCTTTGATCTTGACCAGTGGCATAGCTGGGGTGGGTGCAAAGCACAAAGTTTTGCAAGGAGACTCTCTGATGCATGCAAATTTTGATGCCTTTGATCTTGACCAGTGGCATAGCTGGGGGGGGGGGGTGCAAAGCACAAAGTTTTGCAAGGAGACTCTCTGATGCATGCAAATTTTGATGCCTTTGATCTTGACCTGTGGCATAGCTGGGGGGGGGGTGCAAAGCACAAAGTTTTGCAAGGAGACTCTCTGATGCATGCAAATTTTGATGCCTTTGATCTTGACCAGTGGCATAGCTGGGGGGGGGGTGCAAAGCACAAAGTTTTGCAAGGAGACTCTCTGATGCATGCAAATTTTGATGCCTTTGATCTTGACCAGTGGCATAGCTGGGGGGGGGGTGCAAAGCACAAAGTTTTGCAAGGAGACTCTCTGATGCATGCAAATTTTGATGCCTTTGATCTTGACCAGTGGCATAGCTGGGGTGGGTGCAAAGCACAAAGTTTTGCAAGGAGACTCTCTGGTGCATGCAAATTACTTGTAAGTTTTGCTTCTCCCCCACCCGGAATGGCTCCACAGGGGAGGGTCCACTTGCACACTGCGGTGATGCTCCCTACAAAACGTAGCACTTTGCACCCCCTCCAGCTATGCCACTGATCCTGACTCCTGCTGGATCTCAGCTACACAACTTTCTGGCCCTTTAGCTACTTTGCACCCTTTAGCACTTTGCACCCCCTCCAGCTATGCCACTGATCCTGACTCCTGCTGGATCTCAGCTACATAACTTTCTGGCCCTTTAGCTACTTAGTCAGCTTCAGTCCACAGCATGCTGATTTTGGACCATAAACTACAAGAGATTTACTATTCTCTTTGTGTGTGTGTGTGTGTGTGTGTGTGTGTGTGAGAGAGAGAGAGAGAGAGAGAGAGACAGACAGACAGACAGACAGACCTTCTACCACTCCTAGCTCCCTGTATTTGTCAGTCCTTTCTAGATCTGCCATATGTGGGGCCTGGCTTTAGGAATATGGCACTCCCATGGCCAGTAGGGAAGGAGGTAGTGGCATAGCTAGAGGGGGGCTAACCAGTCAGTCTTGGAGGAAGCTGCATCCCTTCAGAGCCATCCTGGCAGGGGGAAACCAGTGGTGTAGATAGAGGGGGTTGAGCAGTCAGTCTTGGAGGGAGCCTCACCCCTTCTGAGCCATTCCAGGCAGGGGGGAAGGGATGGACTGGTGGCATAGCTAAGGAGGGTAGAACTGTCAAATCTTGGAGGGAGCCTCACCGCTTCGGAGCCATTCCTGGTGGTGGAGGGGGGAGCAAAATGGAACCATATGGACTTCTCCACCCCATCTAGCTATGCCACTAGAAGGAGGTTTGACCCTATGTGAGGATATGCAACAGGTGTAAGCATCTGCAGAAAAGTCGATGAGGTGTCCCCGTTGCAGAAGCAAGAAAATGCCTCTGGAGCATGTCTTAAGTTCCTGGCGCAATTCCTTTGGTACCTTCACCTAGAAACATCTTGCGAGATATTTCACCTGTGCCATTTGCTAGAAGAACCAAAAGCACTACAACATCCTTTAAAAAAAGAACACCACGGCTCAATCACTGGTCTCTGTGTTGGTTTACTTATGAATTACCTGTGAGGAAGCATTCTTAGGTCCACATCAAGAGCATTGCAGGTTGTCACGCTGGATTTCCTGCTCAGCAAGGCTTCCGTTGGGGAAAAGGGAACGGCAGTGCGGCACCATTGATGGAATTTGTGCTTTAAGTAGTATGACGTACCTATTGTATTACTTGATTTCTTTCAAAAGTTGCAGTTATTTTTTCATGCCTGTGGTCAAGGGAAAGCAATTTTACATGTGAGAAAACAAATACATAGAGATACATGGAAGAAAAGTGTAATACTACTTGACTACCTTTGCTCCAATCAAACAACTGCGCAAGAGCTGCTTCACGTGTTCATATGTGTACACTTACTGTGTACATGCGCCCAGCGCAAGTTGCTACAAATGCATGCGTCATACAAGTGCACTTGTTAGGGAGCCAGCTATGGTTTCATGTCAAATGCTCACGCGCTGGCAAACCCAGCTTTGCCACCACATCTGTGAAGCATCCTTGATGCGCTTGTTGGCGGAGGAGACAAGTGTGTTCATCATTGCACCACTGCTGTTTCGATGCAGTCTCTCGCATTCGGATCTGGTTATATATCATCGAACGATTCATGTGGTTATTAAAATATGGAATTAACGGAGTAAGGATATGGTGGGGAACATGAGGCATGCTTATTTGTTTCATGCTTTATTGCTTTTGCATTCATTGCAAAGTGTGTTCACATCCTCCTCTCCGCTCCACCCTACACAACACAACATCATTTTCAAACATCATGTTTGCTGGAAAGGGGTTGGTGGAAATACTGACATTATTCTTGCTGTTGTTGTGATGCATGGGGCTTAATGTGTATTTATACTCTGACGTTCGTGTGAAATGCATGGGATTCGTGCAAGAGAAGCCCCGGTGTTAGTTTGGATTTTGTTTTATGTTACCTTTTACAAACTACTGAAGTCAACCTGTTTCCTCCAGATCTCATTTCATTCCAGTTGGGTCCATACCATAACTATTTACTTAGTTCCTGACCTGCTGCTGTTGAAGGGGTTGTTGGCAAAGGGGAAGGAATGCAAAATGGGTGTGGATGGAGGTGTTACTTTGGATGTGTCTTCCCCCCAACATGTTAATAGGAACATAAAGGTAAAAGGTAAAGGTATCCCAACCTACCGGTCGTGTCCGACTCTAGGGTATGGTGCTCATCCCCGTTTCTAAGCCTTTAGAGCCAGCGTTGTCCAAAACACATCCATGGTCATGGAGCAACATGACTAGATGCCAAGGCGCACGGAACACTGTTACTTTTCCCACCGTGGTGGTACCTATTTATCTACTTGCATTTCCATGCTTGAACTGCTAGGTTGGCAGGAGCTGGGCTAAGGACAGGAGCTCACCCTGTCTTGTGGGGACCCAGGTCTCAAACCCTGGCCTGCTGGCACAGTGTCAGCGTGTTAACAGTGTTAACAGGCACAGTGTCTTAACCACTTGTGCCACCACAGCACCAACATAACCACTAAAAAATTGGAACATAACCACTCTAAAAATACCCAGGTTTGGACATGCCCAGGTTGCCCCTTCCTCCCCCCCCCCCCCTCATACTTTTAGGAACATCCTATATGCTTTTATTTTTATTTAGGGTGAAATCCAGAGTAACTACGGGAAGTCCTTGCTCCGGAGTAAGAACAAGTTACTCTGGATTGCAATATGAATTTCCCATAGCTTTTCACTAGGTGGTACAGTAACTACTTGTGCACATAATGTCTCTTGGGTGCTCCCAGAGTTACTCTGGATTGTACCCTTAGTTGTGCTTTTCATTTGCATCTTCCAGGTGGTGGTTGGGTCTTGGTGAACGTTCGGTTATCATTCCACAGGTGTCCTTTTAAGTATCCGGTTTGGGAAACGTGTCCTTAATTTGGGCCACTCTTTGTGCATTGCATGTGTATACATTGGAGAGGCTTCATTTGTGACTTTGAAGGGAGGGGGGCTGCAGCAAGGGGATGGGGACCAAGAATTGCAATGGAGCTGAAATGCTTTCCATTTTGCTAGGTCAACCTTAAAAATATAGACACATCCCCCCCCCAAAAAAAGAAGTCAAATGCATTCCAACTTGTAATGACCCATTTAATATCCACATCCACCAAACTCTGAAATGGATGATATTAAAACAAAGTGGTTCTGTGTCCTATTCCATCTCTGTATGTGCTGTTTCTTTTTTGCTTTGTAGTAACACAGGTTGGTGTGTCCCAGGGCCATAACATGTGTCCAGACCCTGGGATTCCAGACAGAGGCAAAAGGATAGGCAACAACTTCAGGTAAGAATGTCTCTCTGTGTGTACTTTTGTGTGTGTGTTTCCTTCTTTTCATCAACTTTCCTCCCCTTGTCCTCCTCCTACAGGGTGACCAGATGCCAAATCTAAAATTCCTAAACCCCAAGGCCAAAATTCCTTCCCCCAGGACAAAATTCCTACCCCCAGGACAAAATTCCTTCCCCCAGGACAAAATTCCTACCCCAAGGCCAAAATTCCTTCCCCCAGGACAAAATTCCTACCCCAAGGCCAAAATTCCTACCCCCAGGACAAAATTCCTTCCCCCAGGATAAAATTCCTTCCCCCAGGCCAAAATTCCTACCCCCAGGACAAAATTCCTACCCACTTTAAAAAATTCCCAAAAAACATATTTTTTGTTTTTATATTTTTGTTTCTTTTGGTTTTTTGGCCATAACCTTTGATAGGAATGAGATATCTCAAAACTGATTTTTGCTTTGGATTCTGCTCTTCAATACGAATCCAACGACATATGACATGATGGGTACTGCACACCATCGTGAAGTTAAAAAATGAAACCAAAATGTAGGACACTGAAGTCAAAATGTAGGACACCCGAACAAGAAGCTAAAAATCCAGACAAATCTGGGTTCTTCCAGTCATATGGTCACCCTGTCCCCATCTGCTTTTAATTTTAAAAGAGTGCAGTGAATTGCATCCCACCAACCTAGCAAGCAAAATCTTACAAAGTTAGCTCAGAAAGATAAAAGACAGCATTATTTATGGCAATAAGTAATTTGGGAACATTTACCGCTGCAAGAGGTAGCAACAACCACTAGTGTGGAGGGTGTTAAATTGAGTTACATTAAAATTAGATGGATTTGTGGAGGGAAAAAGTCCACCATGATACCTGAATTAAATCTCCAAATTCAGAGGCAACGGCATTTCAGTTGTCATTAATCCCTTCCAGGTTTTCCTGTAGATGTGCCGGGGCCTGATCCAGCAAGGGCTTTTCTTGTACCCTTAAGAGTACACAGTTCATCCTTGATTTACCAGAATGACCATGGGCAAAATCCAGTGTAACTTCGGGGAGTCCTTGCTTCAGTGCAAGAACAACATAGGATGCAGTCCAGAGTAACTAATGGGGTGCCCTTGCTCCAGAGTAAGAACAATTTACTCTGGATTGCAATATGAATTTCCCATAGGTTTTCACTTGGTGCTGCAGTAACTTTAGGTGCACGTAGTGTCTTTTAAATGTGCCCGTAGTTACTCTGGATTGTAAGGTTACTCTGGATTGCAATATGAATTTCCCATAAGTTTTCACTAGGTGGTGCAGTAACTACAGGTGCATGTAATGTCTCTTACATGCTTCCGTAGTGACTCTGGATTGTGTCCTATGTCATAACACAAAAAGGACAAAGCCCCCACCCTGTAGGATACCCCCCAAAAATGTAGGAATGACAAAATAAAAGCTGACACTGCTTATATATATATATATATATGTAGAGAGAGAGAGAGAGAGAGAGAGAGAGAGAGAGAGAGAGTTATATAGAGTTATATATAGTTTATATATATATATATATATATATATATATATATATATATATATATATATATATATATATATTTTCATGTGCTTAATATAAATAATGTAGTAATCCTTTATTTATAATTAAATTTACAACTATTAAATATACTTTATTTAATTTGTAATTTCTTGTAATTTATGAATTACAAGAAGGCTACATGGTGCCTGCTCACAAAGAAAAGGAAGACAATCCTAAAAACACTTTCCTGGAAGGAAGACCCATTGCACACTATGGGGCTTACTTTTGAATAGACATGGTACAGATTGTGCTGTTAATTGACTATGTAGGTGATATCGGTGGCATAATGTCAGAAGGTGCAGCCCGTCGTTGTCCACGCACTCTTTTTAGTCCACCCATTTATTAATTTTATTTTGCAGATTTTCCTGTTTGTTTGTCTGTCTGTCTGTTTGTTTGTTCGTTACAAAAATGAGAAGTGCCGGAATTTTGTTTTGGTTTTGTTGGCACCGCAAAACCACACTTTTACCAAAGGGGAATGAAACAAAAGAGGAAGGTGTTTCCTGACTTCATCCTCAACAGCTATGGGCACAATCCAGAGTAACTATGGGAGCACGTATGAGACATTATGTGCACCCGTAGTTACTGCACCACCTAGTGAAAACCTATGGGAAATTCATATTGCAATCCAGAGTAACTTGTTCTTACTCCGGAGCAAGTACTCCCTGTAGTTACTCTGGATTTCGCCCTAAAGCTTTCTGTTATGTGAAATGTATGGAGCTGTATTATGTGGAGATGAGACCACAGGCCCACATAACCCAGTGTCATATGTTCTGGCCAGCGGCACCTGTCCAGAGTGTTTCTCCACAAAGGTATTTCTCCTGCTCTTCCACTCAGCAATGCCTCCTCTTCATAAAAACATCAGTCCTATATGTGAATGTCAGAAGGCACCAAACCTCTGAGTCATAGGAAGCTGCACACAAGTACCCCACAACTCAGCAGACATATCCTACAATTCAGAGTAAGTATGGGAAGATGTAAGAGGCACTTACTCTGGATTGCTGTCTGCATTTCCCATATGTTTCCATTGGTGGCACCGTAACTACGTCAGTGTAAAAGGTCCCATAGTTACTCTGGATTGTAGCAGTACTCCAAGATCCTCCAACATGGGCTTGTGATCCTCACTGTGTCTAACCTGCAAATCAGAAACCCAAGGATGATGAGGACACACCTGTACTGTACTGTCCCGATGCCCCCAAATATGACGCTGATGTTTTGGGACAACTGATTCATGCAAATATTTAGGATCAGGATTTAAAAAAGGATTTTTTGTAATGTCCAAAACCAGTTTCTGATAAATTCATGCATAAAACCACCTTGTGTTGCAGGTCATAATTTAATTTTATTTTTAAATCCTAATATTTAATTATTTTCTTTTTAAATCCTATTGAATATTTTTAATTTTGACTTGGGGCGCAATCCAGAGTAACTATGGGGAGTCCTTGCTCCGGTGTAAGAACAATTTGCTCTGGATTGCAATATGAATTTCCCATAGGTTTTCACTAGGTGGTGCAGTAACTATGGGTGCACGTAATGTCTCTTACGTGCTCCTGTAATTACTCTGGATTGTAGCCAATGTCTCTTACTTGCTCCCGCAGTCACTCTGGATTGTTCCCCACGAAGATTTTATGCCCCACAAGAATAAGCAGTCCACATTCACCTGCACTGTTCTCTGTAATGGATCTTTGTGGCAGGTCTTATAAAACCAATGAGGCCTAAGGTTGCCCCATCTCAAAGACACCTTGGGGGTCCCACGACTTCCTCCACATGCTTCACTGGGACTATGGGATTTATTCCTTTATTGTATATTTCTCCCACTTTTCTCCCATATCAAGGGGGACTCAAGGCAGCTAACAATATCACAACATAAAACCAATACAATTCATTGTATATTAAAAATTATCTATCTATCTATCTATCTATCTATCTATCTATCTATCTATCTATCTGTCTGTCTATCTATCTATACATACATACATACATACATACATACATACATACATACATACACAAATATATAATTAGGAAGCATCAGTGGCTTATTTATTTATCTAATGGTTTATACCCCACCTTTCTACCTAAAAAAAAAGATACCCAAGACGGCTTACAGCAATAGAAATAGCTCTTAAAGATACAATTAAGATACCATTAATTAAAACCAGATTTAAAAAAAAACAGACAGTAAAATACCATTTAATGCCAAATAATAAAATGCCATACCATTAATGATGCAATTTCCTGATTAATGTTGCAAGACTTACCCATTTTGGCTGCAATCCTAAAGACACTTCCCTGGGAGTAAGATCGATTGAATACAATGGGGCTGACTTTTGAGTCGACATGGTTAGGGTTGTACTCTATGGGCACAATCCACAGTAACTACCGGGAGTCGTTGCTCCAGTGTAAGAACAATTTACTCTAGATTGCAATATGAATTTCCCATAGGTTGTCATTAAGTGGTGCATTAACTACGGGTGCACCTAATGTCTCTTATGTGCTCCCGTAGTTACTCTGGATTTGGGGGTAAGTCTGTAAGTTATGGGGAAAGTTGCTGGGGTCGGTTAAATATTATGTCCTGTTGCTGTTTCTTGTTCTGTTCTGTCATTTGCCCTGATGCTTTGTTTGTACAAAATTGTTTGTAAAGTTGATCCTCCGATTTGGAAACCATAAGTAAGGAATTCCAACTTTGTGTTACTCGCATTGACTCCCGTTCTGCCTTACCCCGTTGGTAAGGCTTACCAGATTCTCCCGTCTCTTCTGCCTTACCAGGTTGGGATCCAGCGTGCAGTTTACCTGCAACGAAGGCTATGATTTGCAGGGCTCCAAAAGCATCACCTGTAAGAAACTGAGTGATATGATCGCAGCCTGGAGCGACCAGCGGCCTGTGTGTAGAGGTGAGCCGAGAAACAGAACGGGGTTGGACGCTCCAAATTGGGCAGGAAATGGTTTTTCCATTTTTCTTCCTGGACACAAGGCTGGAAAAAAGAGGACATGTCCTAGAAAAAGAGCACACATGGTTACCCTGAGCAGTGTACATAACCACGTCAAATAATCCTAGTTGCTATAGGTCCTGTGGGTTATAGGTCCTGTGTGCTATAGGGCTGTGGGTGGCGCAAGTGGTTAAGACACTGTGACTGTTAACCAGCAGGCCAGGGTTCGAGACCCGGGTTGGCACCACAAGACAGGGTGAGCTCCTGTCCTTAGCCCAGCTCTGTGACGCAGCTGGAACCCATCGTATGGGCTCTGCCATTCCATTGGACTATTTCAGTGGCGTGGAGTGGGGGGGATTTCCTGCTGGGTAACAGCCTCTCCTCCATATCAATCTACCCAGGCCTTTGTGCTTCACATGCAGCATCGAGCACATACCATAGTCTTTAAAGACTGATGGATGCCAAGTTTGTCGTCCTACAAGGGTCTTAAAAGGGATGTTTGCGTCACAAGAACGGCAACACCCAGATTGGCTCTTGTGATAGTGCAATGACGTGAGTGAGCAGAACAAGGATCATTGTGATCTTCACTCAGTGCTGTTTAATCTAATGGTGCTGTAGTGAAGATGGTGCTGTAGTGATCTAATAGTAGTAATCTAATGGTGCTGTAATGAAGGCGGAGGTAGAAGTAGTAATCTAATGGTGCTGTAGTGAAGGCGGAGGGCCCTTGCACACTGCCTGAAGCAGCGTGGAGAAATGTGTAGCATATACATGTGAATCATCAGTGGAAAATACAATACAACACAACACTATACGATATTATACTATAGTGCAGTGATATTCGGGCATTTCAGCCCGCAACCCCCTTTTCAAATCTACTGTCTTGGACCCGCTATCCATCTTGGTGGTATGTTCTTCCATATCTACTTAGAAGTAAGTTCCATTGTGTTCAATGAGACTTACTCCCAAGAAAGCCCAGTACCAGATTTCAAGATGGTGGATCTCACACTCTCCCTGATCTGTGGTCAGCATCCTTAAAGGGATCCCGACCCCCACTTTGAAGACCACTGCAATAGAGATTGGAATGTTCCAATTTCCAGAGCTTTCCTTCTGGGTTTGTAGGGCAGCCAAAGCCATACAAGAAGGTGAGGGACTAGGTGAGCTTATGTCAGAGGAATCCGGATAGTAATCATAGAGTTGAAAGGGACACACGAGATCATCTAGCCCAGTCCCTTGCCTGTAACAGGAAATCTTCCTACAGGATCTCCAGGAGGTACCTGTCAAGCATCTGCTTGAAGATTTCCAGGGAGGCAGAATCCAAGATGGTGGATCTCACCCTCACCCTAACCTGTGGGCAAGGGGGTCCCGATCCTCACTTTGGCAACCTGTTCCATTGCCAAATTGGTCTTGCCATCAAAAATGTCCAACAAGACTCTTCCATATTGCAATTTATATCTATTGGACCAAGTATATCCTACACTTGTGCACCCACATTACCTCTATACCAAGAGGATTTGGCTGCAATCCAGAGTAACTACGGGACCTTTTACACTGATGTAGTTATGGTGCCACCTATGGAAAACCTATGGGAAATCATAAAGCAAAACAAAGTAAGTGCCTCTTCCTGTAGTAACTATGGATCGTAGGGGTTGTCAGAAATTCAGCTGGGAGCTGAGATTCCCATCTGTTTTCCTCCCTTCCATACTGCGGACTGGGCACACCATACTTCTCGTAGCCACGAACCATTAAAGTATCTCTATTTGGGATTCCAGTATTTCTGCACTGTTTGTCACTCAAAATTTGCTTGGCACACCAACATTTGCAATCCCTGCTAATCCTGAAATCCACACCGGCTTCAAGGAATTAAATCAGCGTTAAGAGGATATTGGGCATCAATGCATAACTTGGTAAATGAAATTTACTGTGGCCTCCCATTTGAGATAAGGGAGGACTTGCCGGTGCGCTTATGACACCGTTAATCAACCACACACATGCTCACTTAAAATCTTAATGTTCAACCTTTCGGCTTTCCTCTTCATCAGGAACACAAATTGTCGTTTAATGATAAGCGCAGCTACTGGTGGCACTTTGAAAAATGCACAGGAGGTAGTTACTGATGAATGCCCAAACTGGAGTGTTTTAACATTAAAATTTTAAATGTTCTCCATCTGATCATCCCATTTATTTTGATAATATTGCTATTTAGTGTTTGACAGTATCCTGGAGTCTACTTGATTTGCAGTGCTGCAGGGCTGTTTCCCACCCCCCTCCCCATTTAATTTATATGGAGTGGAAGAGGAAGTGTAGAAGCAGTAGCTGCAGATATAGGTGGAATGGGTGGTAGGAAGTATCTGGCAATCCTTTGCGGAAAAACCCTCCTCTCCAAGTTGGGAGAGGTTTTTCGTAGGGCAAAATCCAGAGTAACTATGGGGAGGCCTTGCTCTGGTGTAAGAACAATTTACTCTGGATTGCAATATGAGTTTCCCATAGGTTTTCACTAAGTGGTGCAGTAACTATAGGTGCACATAATGTCTCTTATATGCTCTCATAGTTACTCTGGATTTTGCCCATAAGCATGATGGGGTAGTGCACACCATTGCAAAGTTCCCTCTTGGGGGTCCCACAGCCCCCCAGTGCATGACACCCCCAGTTGTGTCACTCAGTGTGGGCTTCACCCCCTGGCGATGCCAGAGGCTTGGAGACATTTTAGGAAGGAAGGAAGGAAGGAAGGAAGAAAGGAAGGAATTAAGGAAGGAAGGAGTGGCTGATGGTGTGTCATAAGCACACCGGCAAGTCTTCCCTTATCTCAAATGAGAGGCCACAGTAAATTTCATTTACCAAGTTATGCATTTACCAAGTTATGACCTCCATTGAGACCTCACTTTTGCAAAAAAAATGGTACTTTTGTTCCATAAGGTCCCCAAATTCAAGCCATATTTAGCTGCAGTGCATGTTTACTCCTGAGTAAAACTCATGAAAGTTCATTTCAAATGGAAGGCTCAGAGGAAAGCAATTCTTCCAGAACAGAAGCCTCATCCTGATGAACTCCAGATCCCCAAAACCATAACTCGATAAGGAAGTCCAAGCTGAAGCATAGCCCACTACAGCAACTAGAAGAACATTAATAAAATAGATAAAAACAGAGGCTTTAGCATTTGGTAAATTTTAATTTAAATACAATAAATAAATATACTGTATTTACTCAAAAATAACGCTCACCTTTTTCAGCCAAATCAAAATTGACACATTATAGTCGATATTAATTTGATATTAATTATAACTGAGTAAATATAGTATTTTGATTCTAAATATAGCGTGCACATTATATTCGATGCTACATTATATTCAAGTAAATATCATAATTAGTAATAAATAAACTGCTATCTTGAACAATTGCAGGAACATCTTAACCTAATAATTAATGACACATGCTCCTTCCACTTTCTCTCTCTCTCTCCCCCCCCCCCACCCCCACAGCCAGGATGTGCAATATGTACCTCCGAGGACCCAGTGGCATCATTACATCTCCCAACTACCCAGTCCAGTACGATAACAACGCCTACTGCGTGTGGGTGATAACAGCGGTCAATCCTGCCAAGGTAAGTCTTAGTAAGGCTTCACTGTGAATGTGTATAAGTGAATGCGTAACCTCTTTGTGGGACCTGGGCATTGGGAGATATCTATCTATCTATCTATCTATCTATCTATCTATCTATCTATCTATCTATCTATCTATCTATCTATCTATCTATCTATCTATCTAATCTAATCTAATCTATCTATCAAGTTGGGCCAAAGTTATGGTCAAGCACTCCTTATCCATATATTTGGCTCTTGTGGGTTTTCCCCGATGTTGGTACCAACCTGAAAGGCTTCAAGACTGGAAGGTGCTTCCAGTTGTGTCCAGATGGTCCATTGAAGGTTTTCCTTAGGTTTCATATGGTTTCAGATATCTATTTTATTTTATTTTATTGACTTATATCTTGCCTTTCTTCCCTAACCAAAGGGTACCCAAGGCAGCTAACAACAATTAAAACAACAATAAAATATCATTAAAACGAGACAGCAATAAATACAGTTAAAACACAATTAAAATATAATTAGGGTGAAATGCAGAGTAACTATGAGGAGTCCTTGCTCCGGTGTAAGAACAGTTTGCTCTGGATTGCAATATGAATTTCCCATTGGTTTTCACTAGGTGGTGCAATAACTACGGGTGCATGTAATGTCTCTTACGTGCTCACGTAGTTACTCTGGATTTGGCTGTTTGATGACACAGACATATATAAACGTATAAAGCATTTTAAAACATCCCATCTTAAAAATTTACAGTAAAAACCAACTATCCCTACAATCCAGAGTAACGACGGGAGCACGTAAGAGACATTACGTGCACCTGTAGTTACGGCACCACCTAGTGAAAACCTATGGGAAATTCATATTGCAATCCAGAGTAACCTTACAATCCAGAGTAACTACGGGCACGTTTAAGAGACACTACGTGCACCCATAGTTACTGCAGCACCAAGTGAAAACCTATGGGAAATTCATATTGCAATCCAGAGTAATCTAAAGTGAAATGAAGCCCCTTGCTCCGGAGGAGTTAAGATGACTTTCCATAACACTAGAGGGTAATGTAACTGCGTGGACCTATAACTGCTATGGATTTTGACATATGGAAAATTCATAATTACAATCCAGAGTAAATTGTTTTTCCACCGGAGCAAGGACCTCCCGTAGTTACTCTGGATTACACCCTAAAAATAATACTAAAAACACAGCAAAACTCCCCCCAACCTCCAGTGTAATTAAAAAGCTTTTGTCCACAAGAACGTTTTTAGGCCCTGCCGAAAACTGTCCCCCAACTCCAGAGTAACTACGAGAGCACATAAGAGACTTTAGGTGCACCCGTAGTTACTGCACCACCTAGTAAAGACCTATGGGAAATTCATATTGCAATCCAGAGTAAGTTGTTCTTACACCGGAGCAAGTATTCCCTGTAGTTACTCTGGATTTTGCCCAAAATAAGGAGGGAGCAGTTCTTAAGTCAAAGGGAAAGGAGTTCCAATAATCAATACCTGCAGGGCGTGTGTCCTAGAATTGATCTACGGCTTACCTGTATTACAGGAACTCTAGAACGAGCCGAAAGTGGGTTGCTCCTTGATTTGAGGTATTGAAGCCTGGAGCACAATTTTACACAAGGAGTTCACATTCCAAACTCGGTGCAACAGAAAACGCAATTACTCGGTGAATGGCAGCCGAGAGCAGCATTTAATATGTTGTAGAGGTATATCTGGGGCAGGTGGGCCAGCAGTTAGCAAACCGGATGTGGCAGATGGAATGCAACCGGGACCTGGGCTGGTGGCGCAGAGCATGAGCAGCAGAGCTATTAGTACAGCCTACAAGGATTATATGTGGCAGCCTCGACAATGTGCTGTTGTTTGCCCTAGAAGTATTTCTAGAACTTGCTGGGCAATGGGAGAACAGCTCAGAAGCGATCTTTGGAAAGTGGGATGATGTGAGCGAGGCTGTTGAAATACCTGTATTTACTCAAATCTAACGTGCCTTTGAATTTTATGTGCACCCCTATTTTAAAAGACTTGGGGCACAATCCAGAGTAACTACGGATGCACGTAAGAGACATTACGTGCACCCGTCGTTACTACACCACCTAGTGAAAACCTATGGGAAATTCATATTGCAATCCAGAGTAACTTGTTCTTACTCTGGAGCAAGGACTCCCCATAGTTACTCTGGATTTCACCCCTTTTAAACAAATGTTTACTTGCCATTGTAATATGCAGCTGCAAAGGAGGTACAAAATTTAATTTTACTGCAAACAACAATTAGGGCGCAATCCAGACTAACTATGGGGAGTCCTTGCTCCAATTTACTCTGGATTGCAATATCAATTTTCCATAGGTTGTCACTAGGTGGTACAGTAACTACGGGTGCAAGTAATGTCGCTTATGTGCTCCCGTAGTTACTCTGGATTGTAGGATTAGGAATTTGATTATAAGATTATATGACAATGGGTTTATGTTATTATTTTTACCTAATTGCACTACTTTATACAACAATTGGTTTGGGTTATTTTTTATTACAATATAGTAAGTTGTTAAACTAAATACTGATCTATACTTATAATCAAAATACCATATTATCCCCAAATACCATATAATCAAAATACCATATTTACTGGTAATCTAATGTGCCATTGAACCTGATCCATTGAATCTGTGCCATTGAATCCTGATTTTAGAGACTAGCACAATCCTAACCATGTCTACTCAGAGTAAACCTCATTGTGTTCAATGGGTCTTACTCCCAGGAAAGTGTCTTTAGGATTGCAGCTTTGGGTCACAATCCAGAATAACTATGGGGAGTCCTTTCTCCGACATCAGAACAATTTACTCTGGATTACAATATGAATTTTCCATAGTTTTTCACCACGTTGTGTCGTAACTATGTCAACATAAATGTCTCTTACGTGCTCCTGTAGTTACTCTGGATTGTAGGGTTGGGCTGCAATCCTAAGAACACTTTCTTGAGAGTAATACCGATTGACATTTGTGGGGCTTACTTCAAAGTAGACATGCTTAGGATTGCAGCCTAAATTTGGTTGAAAAAGATGAATATTAGATTTGAGTCAATATGGTATTTCAGACACGCTTGGGTTATCAGTCTTGAAACTCCCATCCCATTTCTCTTGAATCAGATGGATTTGAAGGTTCCTGCTCTATTGAAAACATATGGTTTTTAAAAAACTAATCCTATTTAATTTTCCAGTGCAATACAGTCTCGAGGTAAATGAATAAATGTTCCCTTACCTCGAGAAGACCTCGAGGTAAGGGAACTCCAATCCAAGATGCAACACACCCCGTCAAGGCATGGTTTCCAGAGTGCTGGAAAGTGGGATGGGCTTGGGACCAAGGGCAAAATCCAGAGTAACTACGGGGAGTCCTTGCTCCGGTGTAAGAACAACTTATTCTGGATTCCAATATGAATTTCCCATAGGTTTCCACTAGGTGGTGCAGTAATTACGGGTGCATGTAATGTCTCTTACGTGCTACAGTAGTTACTCTGGATTTGGGGGCAAGTTGTGGGGGAAAACAACAGCAAAACTATATAAAAATTCCTCCTTCCCTCCAGCCCTGCCTCCCATCTGCTTCAACGTCTTTATTTTGAAATGTCCTTAATCTTAACCATATATTTATATATAGCTAGATAGATTTAGATTATATATATATATAATATTAACTATATATTTTTATATCTTTTTTGCCCATTCTCTCCATCCTCCCCTCCTTTCCACAAATCTCTCCGCCACTCTCTCCCATCTGTCTCCATGACAATACTTTTTTATTTTTTGGTAAGCCGAGAATAACTTCCAACTTCCTGGAAAATCTCCACTTTTGTGTTTAAAACGCACACACTTTGCAAAGCCCTTATGGTTGAAACTGCACACTTGGAAGTGGGGATGGTGCCCACTGCGAAGATTGGCAGGGAGTAGGGTTAACACCTTCTATTGACTACTCCACAGGTAGTGATACTAGCCAAAGACAGGGAAACAAAGTGTTTTAAGTTGCACAACTTGTAGTGCAAGAGAGGAGTGTCATGAGCAGGGGAGTGATCTAAGGGAGTGGTGGGGGAACATTGCCGCAGGTACCACTCCTTAAGGGGATGTCTTAGGGCAAAATCCAGAGTATCTACAGGGAGTCCTTGCTCCAGTGTAAGAACAACTTACTCTGGATTGCAATATGAATTTCCCATAGGTTTTCACAATATGAATTTTCACTAGGTTTTCGTGCTACAACCACGAGTACACGTAAAGTCTCCTACGTGCTTCCGTTGTTACTCTGGATTTGGGGGCTAGAGGCTTCTGAAAGGCACTTCTGATTTTCTGCAAAAAACCAGAAGTCTTGTAGATTTGCCTTACAGTCCTCTAGCCCTACAATCCAGAGTAACTACGGGAGCACGTAAGAGATATTATGTGTACCCGTAGTTACTGCAGCACCAAGTGTAAACCTATGGGAAATTCACATTGCAATCCAGAGCAAATTGTTCTTACACCGGAGCAAGGACACCCGTAGTTACTCTGGATTGCGCCCTAAGATGCTGTACGGGGGTGTTAAAATATTTGGGGGGGTGCAGGGTACGGTGATCTTAAAAACTGGCTGCAATCCTTACACCCAGTTAAGCCAGCACAAGTCCCTCACTGGCCAGGGGTGTTGCACAAGTGTCGTAAGGCACTGGCCTCAACACACCACCCCACGAGACAGGTGAATTGTGTTGACATAAATTGGTTAGGGCCCATATCCTAAAGTCAAATTAAGCCCTTTGCGATGGAGCAGTTAAGGTGACTTTCCATAAGATAACACTAGAGGGTGACGTAACTGTGTGGACCCGTAACTGCTCTGGATTTTGCCCCGGGTTTGCATATTGTGTCCCTGGCTGCCAGATACCTTAGCTATGCTTCTGGCTGTTAGAGAGGGTTATGAAGGTCCTTCTGGAACTCCTGCCATATGAAGCAGCCTCATATGATGTGCCAGAATAAGAACATAAGAAGAGCCCTGCTGGATCAGGCACAGACCTGAATAAAATGAAGGGTAGGACTTGGGGAAAGAAAGAAACCTGGAAAACTGACTTGCAGAATTAAAAGAGACACATGAAGTTGTCTGGGGGACAACACGCATTGTCAAAGTGGCGTCACAAGGATGGTGCAGCTGGTGCGGGCTGCACCGGGTGATGCGGCCCTGATGGGTGACCCGCCAAAGAAGTTTGTTACTCCTCCGGGATCCTGAACTTAGACTTCTCTGCTCCAAGAAGGAACAGCCTGCCCCTCCTCGGAGCGGAGAAGTCCGAGTGCTCTGCGCTCCAAACATGCACACGTGGTGCAAAGTGCTCAGATTGTTCCACTCCAAGGAGGAGCATCCTTGGAGTGGAGGAATCTGAGTTGTGCATGCACCAGCCTTGGCACATGGAGAGTCCACTCTGAAGCTGGCCACCCTGAGTGACTCAGGTTGGCATATGTGCAGTGCAGGGGGTGATGCGCTAGGGTCCCGCACCAGCTAACGCAGACCCTGCCAATGCCCCTGCATTCTCATCAGCAGTGGTTGATATAATGTTTTTGGCTGCTCTTGCCGGATTGCCCCATTTGAGACTGCAAGTGGGGCAGGAATTGTGCAAAGGCCTGGCCATGCGCTCCAAGTCAGCTTTTCCAGGATTTTGATCTGCATAGTTGTGCGGCTTGCATTGATCTCATAAGAACGGGAAATCTTAAGGGATTGGCGCAGCACCAGGCAGAAGATAGATTGATGGCTGGGTACTTGTGGTATGTGTGGCAAACGTGGGCAGCAAGAGGGTGCGAGGGGGAAATGCAGCTGTTTTATGCTAATGCAGCACTCGGTCTCAGCAGGGAAAATCATTCCCTGGATGTCATCCAAGACCCCAAGTAGACCTCCTTGCTATCCCTGTTTCTGTGAATTAGATGATTGGCCCAAACCTGCTTTGATAGATTACAAACCAGCGCAGCTGTGCCCACTTGTTACCGCTCAGCTTGTTGTTGTTAATGTGAGGAGTTGTTCCGCCACTGGAGTCTTTGCCAGTCTTTAATGGCTGAAGATGTTCTCCGGTGTCCCTTGGGTGTCTCTGCTCAGACAGATGGAGAGAGAGAGAGAGAGAGAGAGAGAGAGAGAGAGAGAGAGAGAGAGAGAGAGAGTGAGTAGTGGAAAACAAATCAATTTCTTTTAGCATTTGACTGCTGTCATGTGAATCTGCCAAGACGGCATAAACTTATTGTGGACTGTGGGCAAAATCCAGAGTAACTACGGGGAGTCCTTGCTCCGGTGTAAGAACAACTTACTCTGGATTCCAGTATGAATTTCCCATAGGTTTTCACTAGGTGGTGCAGTAACTATGGGTGCACGTAAAGTCTCTTACATGCTCCCGTGGTTATTCTGGATTTGGGGGTATTTCTACTCAAAAGTAAGCCCCATTGTGTTCAATGGGTCTTATTCCCAGGAAAGTGTCTTTAGGATTGCAGCCACAGGGTGCAATCTGGAGTAACTACAGTGAGTCCTTGCTCCAGTGTGAGAACAACTTACTCTGGATTCCAATATGAATTTCCCATAGGTTTTCACTAGGTGGTGCAGTAACTATGGGTGCACGTAAAGTCTCTTACGTGCTCCCGTAGTTACTCTGGATTTGGGGGTGTGTCTGCCATCCTAATCTCCAGTTAAGCCAGCCTAAGCCCTGGCATAAGACCTGTGCTGACCTATGGTATGGTTGCCATAATTCTTGTCCACAAAATCAAGACAGGACCCTCTGTCCCATTTGCCGGTATGTGAACACAAACCCCCAAAATCGGGATTGTCACTGGATTGTCACTTCATTTCCTTGTGAGAAGGCAGCATGTAGCCTTCTTGTCATTCATAAATTATATGTAAATGTTTTAAGTGTGATAATGATTTAATTAATCACATGAAAGCAATATATCTGATTTCTTTTCGCTTACGGGCAAAATCCAGAGTAACTATGGGGAGTCCTTGCTCCGGTGTAAGAACAATTTACTCTGGATACCAATATGAATTTCCCATAGGTTTTCACTGGGTGGTGCGTGTAGTACCCCTTAAGTGCTTCTGTAGTTACTCTGGATTTGTGGGTATACTTTATCATGTCCAACATCAAGGGTAGGCAAACTCCGGCATTGCTGAAACGTTGCTGACCCCTGTCCTACATTTTTCTAATGTGTCCTACTTTTCAGGGGACCTTGTCCTCTTTTCTGGTTATAACGTAGGTTCACCATGGCAGTGATGAAGTTTTTTGCTTTGCACACAAAAGATGTGCAGCATCTTTAGGTGAAAAGATGTCAGGTCACGGAGCCAGAAAAGATTGGAGTGGTGCGCAGTTGTGCAGCCACCAGAGGATGCTCCCAGCCTGTCTTCACCTCCTTTAATTGGTTGACCCCTCCAAATAAGAACCCGCAAGTGATGACACCAGCGCAATGTCACATGGGGTTGCGATGTCACTGACCTGCGCACAAGGGCAGTGGGTTACGCTTCTGTTCCTCATCCTTTGCTTGTTAATCTTGAAATTCACCCTCTTCTAGTGGGCCCACACAACTCGGTGTCCTTCCCTGTTGCCTGGAGTGTCTATGCAGACAACTGCTTTTGCTTTTGTAGTTGAGATCCTTAGGACTCCGTGACTTGTGGATAGGGTAACCATTATGGCCACTTTTTCCAGGACATACCCCCAAATCCAGTGTAATTACGGGAGCACATAAGAGACTTTATGTGCACACGTACTTAATGGACCACCTAGTGAAAACCTAGGGGAAATTCATTTTGGAATCCAGAGTAAGTTGTTCTTACACCGGAGCAAGGATTCCCCATAGTTACTCTGGATTTTGCCCATATCCTATTTTTTATCCCTCTGTCCTGGAGGGATATATCTCCATTGTCCTCCTTCTCCAGGCAGCATGTAGCCTTCTTAGAATTAATGAATTAGATCTTTAAATTCTATGCACTAGTTTTAAATTTAATAATAAATAATATAGTGCTTTATAAATGACATGAAAGCAATTAAATATGAGTGTTTTTAGCTTTTATGTTGTTGTGTCCTACATTTTTATTGGGTGTCCTACAATTTGTATGGTTTGACCTATGATCACCATGCTGGTCGGCCACTGCAGTTGTGTTTCGCTGGGGTCTGGGCATCTCTCAAGGGTGACCCCAGGCACTTTTAATGCACTTTCCTCACCTGCTTCCCCACCAGCAAAGTGTGCCAACCTCAGGCAACCGGTCAATCAGCTGTCTGCAGCCCTTGCCATCTGCGTCAATAGCGGCGCCCATTTCAAAGCTTGCTGCCAAGGTCAGCTCGTTCTGCACCTTCGTAGACTGTTTTCCTCGGTGACTTCCTAAAAGTGCCATCCATTTATCTATATTTGCCAGGAGGCCCTTGTTATTTAATGACTCATTAATTAATTTTCAATCTTTAACTAAAAGCCAAAACAAATCTAGGGCAAGGGGGAGGGTAAGGGGGGAAAGAAAGAAAGAAAGAAAGAAAGAAAGAAAGAAAGAAAGAAAGAAAGAAAGAAAGAAAGAAAGAAAGAATTCTCACATTCCTGAAGCTTGTTCTCATGCAACAAGGTTGTGGTCTAGAGTGTACCAAAATGTAATTAGCTATTTAATTAGGGTCAGACTTGTTAAAATACAGTTTACATGAATGGCTGCTTTAACTAATGATGTGTGCCACTTAACAACCCTTTGTTCTTTGTATTAATTACATTATTTCCTTGTTACATGGTTTTTAATATGTATGCTTTAGCACAGGTTGATACTTGGTTAAGATCACAGGTGGGCACTTCCCGGTTTGGGCCTACTCGCCCAAACCGGATCTTCCTGTTTCCCTCCCGCTGGTGATCCGCCAGCGCTTCAGCAGGCCAGCCTGCTTCAAGGCAGGCACCGCTCAGGCGCTAACGTTGGCAGAAGTGCTGGCACTGCGCAGGCGCCAATGTTGGCCCACCCCTCGCCCCACCTGAGCCTCCTGACTCTCCCCGCCCCCTGACCCTGGCCTGCCCCCCAACTTCAGCCAGCTTCAGTACTGGCACTGCGCAGGTGCCAACGTTGGCCAGTTAACCAGCAACGTTGGCCCGCCCCCAGCTCCTCGCCCTGCCCCCGCCCCACCCCCTGACCCTCCCCGCCCCCTGACCCTGGCCCGCCCCCCAACTTCCGGTGAACCGGATCTTGGGGTTGGCTGGGCCCACCCCTGGTTAAGATGCATATCTCTCTGATTTTAAACACTTTGGGGGAGGGTAAATAGTTAGCCAAATATGACATAGATCCATGACCCAGTCACCCCATTGAGAGATTTTGATTCTAAAATAAGCACCCCCATTTGGCTCTCCCTCCATGAACAGCGGCTGCCTCTCTGGTTCAGAAAAGGTGGCTGTGGTTGCACAGTATCAGTGCACTCCTATGTGTACAAGTTCAGTAGTAAGTCCCATTATGATCATTGGGGCTTACTTCCAGGAAAGTGTACATAGGATTGCAGTTTGGGCGTGGTTTATGAAGGGTGCAGCCCATGAGCTGATGCAAGACCCTTGCACTGTCCCAAGCGTGTCGCAAACATGCGGCGCATAAGGCATGTTTTCACTGCCCAAAGAGTGGGGGAGGACAGTTCAAAGAGTTGTGCTGGCCTCTCCGCACTGCCACATGCTGATTCATGAGCTGCTTCTATTTTTCCTTGACTTGGTTCACAGGGATCCGAAGAAGTGCAGTTTTCCCAGGGCACCGGTGCAATTTTTGTGGGTATCCTACACTTTGGGGACCCTTATCCTCTTTTGCAGTTGCGACATCTGGTCACCCTGGCATCATGGTTCAAGTGAGATTCAAGGGTAGGCTTTCTTGCCTCAAAACCCTTTAGCTACCGAAAACTAGCCCTGTTCCTTGGACCGGATCCTGGAATAGGATTGCCATATATCTCCAAAAAAGGGAGAATCCCATTTTGGGGGGACTGTGTTCACTTTCTGGCAAATGGAACAGAGGGTCCTGTCCTGATTTTGTGGAGGAGAATTCTGGCAACCCAATCCCAGAATGTAACCCTGGTTTGACTCCAAGATTTTGGTGTCTCCTCCTTTTGCTGATGCTGTGTGTCTTTGTTAGGTCATCAAACTCACCTTTGAAGAATTTGACTTGGAGAGGGGCTACGACACTCTGACGGTGGGGGACGGAGGGCAGGCGGGAGACCAGAAGACCGTGCTCTATGTGTAAGTAGACCTTTCTTTGGATGCTGGTGTTTGGGAGGGACTCGTGTGGGCACATTGGGTTCCTAGCAAAGGGGACACACTCTTTTTTGATAAGGTGATGAATAATTTGTTGGAGTTTAAATAGCTGCTCTTTTACGGGGCTGCTAAGATGAGTACGGCCAGGCGCTCAAGCACATGGTAAATGGTTGCTGACCTAGATTGAAAAGCTAGTGGGAGACAGCAAGGAGTGTCTTCTTCTGCCCGACTTGAACAGAAAGGTATAATCACAGGGAGGGAACATCTCTTACCTAACCCAGTACATCCCATCTATCACCTTTCCCACTGAACTGTCATGCGCTGTCTCGCACTTATTCAGCCGGCCACACAAACATATCCCGGTGGCTGCTGGTTCTGCATTCAGCTGACGCATGGAATATACACTATCCAACCTAGTAGGCTCTTAGGTAACCCCCCCCCCCTCCGATGTGGTGCAAATTCAGTAGCCACAGGGACACCATCATCTCTGGCAAAATGGAATGTGAGCCTTATCTAGAGACTAGTAAACGCCTGCAGCGATCTCTTGCGAAGGTACAGTATTTCATCAGTACAAAGATCTTTTTCCCATGAAATGGATAGATGTGTTTTAATTGGTTAGACTTACCTGGGGGACTCGGAAACTTCCCTGCGTGTCCCACAATCCTCTTTTTTGAGGATGACGCAAAGATACATATACTTACAGTGCAATCCTAACATACTCCCACATCCAGAGTAACTACGGGAGCATGTAAGAGACTTTACGTGCACCCGTAGTTACTGCACCACCTAGTGAAAACCTATGGGAAATTCATATCGGAATCCAGAGTAAGCTGTTCTTACACTGGAGCAAAGACTCCCCATAGTTACTCTGGATTTTGCCGTTACGTTGGCGCAACTCATCGGTCTTCCCATTCCTGTGGTAATGTAGGGAGACTACTGCATTTCTGTGCACTGGTCTAACCTTCCCCCCAGAGTGGCACAGAAGTGTCTTATGGCACTTTTGTGACACCTCCTGGTGAGTACATGACTTATGCCAGGGCTTAGGCTGGCCTAACTGGACTTACTCTCTGATGTCCTCAACCCACCACCCCTTGCCTCCCCTCAACCTGGCAGCTGGAAATGTCAGTTGGAAAAGGCAACAACAACAAAGCGTTATTATGGTCAAAGACCAGCCATTTCCAATAAGAAAGTAACTTAAAATAAATGAGTACAAGTTAAAACAGTACAAGGGCTCAAAAAGAAATACAGGTAAGGCATAGGGCACAATCCAGAGTAACTACGGGGAGTCCTTGCTCCAGTGTAAGAACAATTTACTCTGGATTGTAATATGAATTTCCCATAGGTTTTCACTAGGTGGTGCCATAACTATGCGTCTCTTACGTATTCCTATAGTTACTCTGGATTGTAGGGATACAGTATTAAAAACTGGCAATATGAAAGATGGCAATGAGGCAATATAACTCATGGGCAAGAAAAGCAAGAAACTGCTTCACCTTTACCTGACCGCATGTTGCCTCCCCTCAGCCTGGAAATGGAAAAGACTGTTGCCTCCCTTCAGCCTGGCAGTTGGCAGCTAGAAAAGGCAGAGACTGCTTCTCCCTTTCCTACCTCTTACCTCCCCCACTGGAAATAGCAGGTGGAAATGTCAGGTGGAAAAGGTAGAGACTGCTTGATGCCGGAGGATTTTCTCTGAAGAGGTGTGGACACACACTATCCCTACAATCCAGAGTAACTACGGGAGCACGTAAGAGACATTACGTGTACCCATAGTTATTGCACCACCTAGTGAAAACCTATGGGAAATTCATATTGCAATCCAGAGTAAATTGTTCTTATAGTGGAGCAAGGACTCCCCATAGTTACTCTGGATTGCACCCTCACACACAGGTTAAGGCTTTTATATAGATACTATAGTTTTTCCAGGATACCTTTCAGTTCAGTCCAACAGAACTGAAGAAACACAGACGAAGAAATAGCAAAGAAATGCAAACTTGTATTCTTAAAATGATTGGGCATGACAAAAGCATAACATGCTCCATGATTCGGAGTACAAGCCTAACCATGTCTACTCAAAAGTAAGCCTCATTGTGTTCAATGGGTCTTACTCCCAGGAAAGTGTCTTCAGGATTGCAACCTCAGCTGGTTAACAGTGTCCACTCTCTGGTGCTGAGTTGCTCATATATTCTAATCACATGCTATGGGTATAAAGTGGCGCCTCACATAAAGAACGCCTCAAGTAAAGTATGTTTCACGTAACAAACAAAAATTTCTCTAGGATTCTGCTTCACGTAACAAACTGCTTCACGTAAAGAACACATTTGTTGGCAGGTGGGCAGATGCGCTGGCCGGCTGCCTGTTTGAAAAGCGTCATGGCTGCCTAGTGCGCCTGCCCATAGTCAAAGCAACACTTCCGCGCTGTTCCTCCTGTGGCCGGAGGGAGAGAAGAGCATGGAGAAGAGGGAAGCAGCTCAGGGTAGCCAGAAGGGAGCAGGGGAGAGAGAGGCTCAGGATGGAGAGGAGGAGAAAGTGGGGAGACGCTTTGAAGTTGTCTTGGATTGCAGCCTCCTAACCATGTCTACCCAAAAGTAAGCCCCATTGTGTTACATGGGGCTTACTCCCAGGAAAGTGTCTTTAGAACTGCAGCCTAAGTAGACTTCATAGGATCATGTACATTGAATGCATGTTTTGAATTCAATCCCAGTGTTCTGTCATCATTTTTACATCCACTTAATATTTTTCTATGAATATTTTGAGGGTTGTGGAACCAATCATCTGAGTTTCCATTATTTCCTATGGGAAAATCCGCTTCACGTAAAGAATGTTTCACGTAAAGAACATGCCTCTGGAATGAATTAAATTTGTTACGTGAGGCGCCACTGTATTTGGTTTTGGGGCAACGGATCCTAGATGTGACAGCTTCAAAGGGAAGGTACACCCTTCAGTGTAATCCAGAAATGGTTGCCCTTCTCTCCCCACCACCGTCAGCCCTATTGAGTCCTATTGTTTTTTCTCTGTACGGACCCTCTGGATAGTTCACTTTCATTCAACACAATCCCTTAACCTGTGAAAATCCCCTTCATAGAACTAAGACCCCAGTCCATGCCACCTGAGGAAGAAGGTAATAGCAAGTCAAGCTGCAATACCTGGATAAACTGGCATAGATCCCTGGTTAAACTGGCATAAATCCTGGCACTGTGCTGACCTTTGGGTATCACAAAAGTGCTGTAAGGCTAGGGTCACCATATGCCCCCCAAAAGAGGGACAATCCCAATTTGGGGGGTTGTGTTCACGTACTGGCACATGGGACAGAGGGTCCTGTCCTGATTTTGTGGAAGAGAATTATGGCAACCCTATGTAAAGCACTTCTGTGCCACTCCTCAGGGGGGTTAGGCCAATGCACAGACATGGGTAGACCAGTGCCAGTCCCCACACCACCATGGAAATAACAAAGCAAAAAGCAGGCATCTGTCAGTCTTGAAAGACTATGGGATCATGCTTTGCACTGCATACGCTGCATGCGAAGCACGAAAGCCAGGGTTAGATTGTTATGGAGGATAGGCTGTTACCCAAGCAGCAAATCCCCCCTCTCCACGCCACTGAATTAGTCCAATAGAAAGGCAGAGCCAATACAGTTGGAACCAGCTGCGTCACAGAGCTGGGCTAAGGACAAGAGCTCATCCTGTCTTGTGGGGCCAACCCAGGTCTCGAACCCTGGCCTGCTGGTCAACAGGCACAGTGTCTTAACCACTTGCGCCATCCACAGCCCTAACACCATGGAAATGGGGAGCAGGAATCTGTGCAGTTCTCATTTGATTAGGATTGCACCCTAACAGTAGCACTAGTCCACATCCAACCAATGCTACATCCTCCAAATGCATCACTTACCCCCAAATCCAGAATAATTACGGGAACATGTAAGAGACATTACGTGCACCTATAGTTACTGCACCACCTAGTGAAAACCTATGGGAAATTCATATTGCAATCCAGAGTAACTTGTTCTTACTCTGGAGGAAGGATTCCCCGTAGTTACTCTAGATTGCGCCCTTAGATCTGAAACAGAAGGCAGTGTCTCAACAGAGAACTGTTGCAACTCCACACAGCCGAGCCTCTGTTCTCGGGCAGGGAGGATGCAAAACCGTTTTCAAGGGCAGGTGATAACCCATCACACTTGGCAATCCCTTCTGCTCAGCGCAAACTCCAGCTGACCTTGAGACCAGAAATGCGTCTTGTAAGCGATCCTTCAAACCACATTGCACCAACTGCCTGGAAAAATAAGAACATTGGATTATGCCAAGACTGAGTTATAGGGGAGGCTAATGCCATTACCAATTCCCCTCTTGGCACAGAGCAGTGAATGGACTTGGGTCCTTACTGGAAGACGGATAGTGCCAGTCTGATGACTTCTGCATTGGAAGAAATGTGAGGATGTGGCTCTTGGCACGTGAGAGAAGGGGGACTCCTGCCTGTAGGAATTGGTGCAGTTCAGCCAGGGTTGCCGTATGTCCCCCAAAACAGGGACCATCCCGATTTTGGGGGACTGTGTTCACATACTGGCAAATGGGACAGAGGGAGTCCGATTTTGTGGAAGAGAATTATGGCAACCCTAAGATTGGAAGAACCTTTGCCAAAACAAAAATTCCTGTTGAGACCAATGGGAATTTAATTTGATGTGGGGTGTGGTAGGTGGCACATGTCCCAAGTGCCATGCTCACTAAGCCTCTGCCACCGCTGCCTTTGCCTGCCATGCCACAACAGTGGGAGAAACCTCAGAAGGCTTTCACTGGCTGCCGAGCATTGCACGAGGCTTTATGAGTCTCGATGAGTATCCCATAGAGGCCCTACAATCCAGAGTAACTACCGGAACACATAAGAGACATTACATGTACCCGTAGTTACTGTACCACCTAATGAAAACCTATGAGAAATTCATATTGCAATCCAAACCAAATTGTTCTTACACCGGAGCAAGGACTTCCCGTAGTTACTCTGGATTGTGCCCTTAGTCACCATTCTTCCTTGGAGTGCAACAAGAGCAGCTTCTGAAACCTGAAACCCATGGTTGTTGTGGGGAGGTTGGCATAAGCCTATACACTGGCCTAACCCCCCAGGAGTGGTGCAGAAGTGCCTTTCGGCACTTTTGTGACACCTCCTGGCCAGCACAGGACTTGTGCTGGGACTTATGCTGGCCTAACTGGAGTTTAGGATTACAACGTTAGGCTACAATCCAGAGTAACTATGGGACATTTTACAGTGACGTAGTTACAGTTCCACCTATGGGAAACCTATGGGAAATGCATAGAGCAGTGCAGAGTAAGTGCCTCTTACGTCTTCCTGTAGTTACTCTGGATTGTAGGGTTAGTCACATAGTTCTGGAACCACTGACCAACTTGACATAGCAATGTGGCTGTGAAGTAACCTTCTCTGGAGATTGAATTTGTCAGAATGCCAAGCGGGTGAACTCCACATCTTCATATTGTTTGCACCCTGCCCTGGCTGGCCTAACTGGGGGTTAGGATTGTACTTTTAGTATCCACAGGAGGTCCCAGAAGAGATCCTGAGGTCTAACTGGACTCCATTCTTTATCTGCAAATCCAGAGTAACTACAGGAGTAAGAGTCTCCAGTAAGAGACTTTACGTGCACCCATCGTTACTGCACCCCCTAGTGAAAACCTATGGGAAATTCATATTGGAATCCAGAGTAAGTTGTTCTTACACTGGAGCAAGGACTCTGTAGTTACTCTGGATTTTGCCCTTAGTGGATTATTCAGGCTTTGGCATAGAGTCGGGTGAAATAAAGTCCTCTATGACACTTTGGTCCTCCGTGCTAATGAAGAAACATGATTTCTATTTTCCGTTTCGTATTTCTATTTCTATTTCATATTTTTGAAGGTAAGACACTGTGCAGGAGGTGCTTTTGCTCTGCAATCATCCACATCAGGGGTTCGGTGGTTCTCTGGCTGTCACGTAGCATCCTGACTGTTTGCATTCGAGTCATGTGAGGCCGCAGCAATTAGTCCACCTGTGCCGTTTCTGCACCTGCAAGACTTGCTGATCCTATAAATTCTTCACAACAGTTTCTTAAAGTCCTCTCAGTTCACCTGCAGAGTGTGAGCAACGGCACCGTTTTGGAGGAGAGCCTCCATCATTTCCCTCAACATGCATCACAGGATGTCCTAAGCAGCTTGAAAAGCAACTCAGGCTGCAATTTTAAAGACACTTTCCTGGGAGTAAGTCCCATTGAACACAGTGGGCTTACTTTTGAGTAGACATACTCCCAACTCCAGAGTAACTATGGCTGGCCTAACTGGAGATTAGGATTGCAGACACATCCCCAAATCCAGAGTAACTACAGGAGCACCTAAGAGACCTTACGTGCACCCATAGCTACTGCACCACATAGTGAAACCTATGGGAAATTCATATTGGCATCCAGAGTAAGGCTGCAATCTGTTTTCTTGGAAGTAAGATCCATTGAACACAATCGGGCTTACTTTTGAGTAGACATGATTAGGATTGTGCTCTAAGTTTTTCTTACACCGGAGCAAGGACTTCCTGTAGTTACTCTGAATTTTGCCCATAGTTAGGATTGTGCTCTTAGGGCACAATCCAGAGTAACTACGGGGGGTCCTTGCTCCAGTGTAAGAACAATTTGCTCTGGATTGCAATATGAATTTCCCATAGATTTTCACTAGGTGGTGCAGTAACTACGGGTACACATAACGTCTCTTACCTGCACCCGTAGTTACTCTGGATTGTAGGGTTAGAAGTGCTTCAGTCGGCCCACACCTTACATACAATGCATGGATTCAATTTTATGTGCTTGCCAACTCTAAAAAAACAGTTTAAATAGCAATAGTTTTAATTGTTTTTACTGTATTTATTATTTATGTTTTTAATTGTGTTTTATGTTTCTGCCCCCTTGAGCCGGGCTAGACAGCCTGAGAAAGGCGGGATACAAATTTTTAAAATAAAAATAAAATAAAATAAAAGCAATTCTTCCCACCATGCCACGTATAGGCGTGATGGTTCGTTTTCTGATGGTTCTGCTCTTTCAACACCTTTCACTTATTCCCAGAACTCATTCATTCAACACATGCTTCACTCTTTCAACCTCTCTCTGTTTGTCTTAAGCAGTGATTTTCAACCTTTTTCATCCCATGGCATACCATCAGTTCTTTTTCCCATTGACAAGGCACACCATGCTGTTCAAATCCTCAAGTTTTCCTATTAATAAATGTCCCTCGGCACACCTGAGGACTCTCCGCGACATACAAGTGTGCCACGGCACACTGGTTGAAAATCTCTGGTGTAAAGGCTAAAATGGTCTTCCCTGATGTTGATTTGCAAGTGACATGGTGACAAACTGTTTTTGGCATTTTCTTATGACTTTCTTCGGTAAATAAGAAATACATCATTCAAAATTTATTTATTTTTTATCATTTAGCGTGATTATTATCATTTATCATATATAATATATCATATATCATATATCATTTTTTATCATTTAGCGCGATTATAATAAATTGCTTCCTGGGCCACATTTTGGACCACGGGCCTTATATTTGATACCACAATGTTATACCTTCAACAAAATGAGACTGTTAGAATTAAAATGAAAGGTGATATAGATTATATATATATATATATATATATATATATATATATATATATATATATATATATATATATATCTATATCTATATCTATATCTATATCTATCTATCTATATCTATATCTATCTATCTATCTATCTATCTATATCTATATATATCTATATCTATATCTATATCTATCTATCTATCTATCTATCTATATATAAATTGAAGATGGATGAAATTCAAGGCTTTGTTGTTTAAGGAGAAATTTTGGTTGGAAAAGATGTTAATTATGGTCACACTTTGGAGGTCCTTATATGTTTAACCTTGTGTGTGACCTTTCCCAATTGTATACCACTGTTCCTCGTCCAGTGGTGCCTCACCTAAAGAGCTTAATTCGTTCCGGAGGCCAGCTCTTTAAGTGAAATGCTTTTTAAGTGAAGCGGATTTTCCCATAGGAAATAATGGAAACCCAGATGATTGGTTCCACATCTCCCAAAATATTCATTTACAAATATTAACTGGATGGAAAAATGATGACAAAACACTGGAGTTGAATTCAAAACATGCATTCAATGTGCAGGATCCTATGAAGTCTACTCAGGCTGTAGTCTTAAAGACACTTTCCTGGGAGTAAGAGTGTGAACTCCACATCTTCATATTGTTTGCACCCTGCCCATGCTGCCCTAACTGGGGGTTAGGATTGCACTTTTAGTATCTGCAGGAGGATACAATTTGAACACAATGGGGCTTACTTCTGAGTAGACATGCTTAGTAGGCTGAAATCCTAAAGACACTTTCCTGGGAGGCTTACTTGGGCTGCTTCTGAAGTTTCAAGGTGGTCAGTGGGAGCACTTGGGGGCAGATAGGGGCAGCTGCCGCTGGCACCCTCAGGCAACTGCCCCCAAGTTGGGGGCAGTTAGAGGCAGCAGCACTGGTCGGCATCCCTTTTAAAGAGCCTCCGCATGGAGTGTCAGTGCTGCAATAGCACGCATGCCCATAGCGCACTTGCTTGTTAAGTGAAGCGGAACTTGTTATGTGAAGCAAGATTTCTTGGAAATTCATACTTGTTATGTGAAACGCTTGTTATGTGAGGCGCTTGTTATGAGAGGTACCACTGTACCTATATCTGAAATCTATAAAATACCTATAAAAATTGGAAAACAAAACAAAATGAGACTGTTGAAACTCAGTGGCGGGACTGAGAATATAAAGCAGCTCTGCTGACATTACATAAACCAGCATCATTCGTTCTGTTTTCTAACTGAGACCAACCGTGTGCCCCTGGGAAGCCCACCAGTGGGCATGAGGGCATGCGCCCTCCCCAGCTGTCGCATTTGGTATTCAGCGACACATTGCTGCCAAAATGGAGATCCTGCGTAGCTGTCTTGCTTAACAACCATCTCCTCCTTTTAAAAATCTCCATCAGCCAATTTCAATCCTCCTGGAGCATTGAGGGCATCACAAAGTGCATTAGAAACATCTGCGAACATCTTGCTCACAGCATTTCAGTCGCATGTGGCTGTGAATGTGGGAGACCAGGTTGGTGTGTGTTTCAACCAATTATAGTCTCATTACAAAACCTTAATAAAGGGGGCTGGGGCAGCCAAACGTTTTGGGCAAGTCAATGGGCAGGTTGATTTATTTTTTTCCTCCCCTGAAAATGTCACAGTCTGAAATATTAAGTTCAGCGATGTCTTTACTCTTCAGTTTTCAGGTCAGATGTTCAGAGAAACTCACTGAATGTGATCCAGTGGTGGGCTTCAGGGGGTTCTTCAATCCTTAAATGTATTGGATTATACTTAAATGTATAGGATCCTTAAATCTATGTTCAATCTGTAAATGTATAGGATTATATGGATAGGATCCATAAACAGTGGTGGGCTTCAGGGGGTTCTCACAGGTTCTAGAGAACCGTTTGCTAGTGAGTGCCTGGTTCTGAGAACCTGTTACTAATGGGACATAGAACCTGTTGTTAATTTAGGTTATTAGGACATAAAACCTGTTGTTAACTTGTTTGAATCCCACCACTGATCATCATCATCTTCAGGGTGACCATATGGAACAGAGGACAGAGTGCCTGTACCTTGAACCAGTGGTGGAATTCAAATAAATTAGCAACAGGTTCTGTGTCCTAATAACTTAAATTAACAACAGCCTCTATGTCCATAGACTATCTTGGCATCCGTCAGTCTTGAAAGATTATCAACCCAATCCAGAGCAACTAATCTGTCCACATAAGAGCCCTTAGGTTGTCCTATCTAACACTAGGTTGGAGCAACTGCAAGATGCTCCAGCCCAGTTACTCTGAAGGAGGCTTAGGGCAGAGCAAGGCAAGATAGGGTGCCCTAAGAGAGGTGGACCTGCCCTGCCCTAACTGGGGCAGCCTAAGCAGCTCAGGAGAGGCAAGTTGAGGGCATGTTGAGCATTGCCTAGGGCAGAGCAGTTACTCTGAATCCAGAGCCTGTTTCCAAGGCAGAAATGCCCTCTTCCAGCCCTCAGAGTTATACCACCTCAGGAGCAGGTATAGTAATGAGTAGACCCATAGGGGTCCATGATAAGGCCCGAGTAAGAATGGCAGTGCTGACCAAAGTTCTGAGTTCTTGGCCAGCCTAGCTGCAACCCCTTCCTCTCAACCTCAGGATGTGGAACAAACTACGGCTGCCCACAAAGCTCAGGATCCAGCAGGCCACTCCAAGAAGCCCCTTCTATTCACTGTAGAATGTACTGGCATCTCATCAGGGACTCCTTATAAGGCAGGCACCCAGTGGTGTCACCAGACTGGTGCGGCTGGTGTGGGCTGCATCGGGGATGCGCTCCGTATGGGGTGATGTGCCGGAGGAGTTTGACTGTCCTTTGGCAGGCCCCAGGCGTCAGCACACCCAAGGCGGAGCAGAAGCCAGAAGCTGCCACTTGTCCTCAGAGCTGGCCTGAACGGCCAGCTGAGGTGCACTGCGCAGAAACACACTGAGCATGCCGAACAGCTTCAGATGAGACTTCCTCAGAGCAGAGAAAGTCCGCGCCTCTGCACAGCCATTCGGCCTCACTCAGGAGGCGGAGCGGCAGCTGAATGGCTTCAGAAAGAGTACTGCACAGGCACCAACTCTGACACCTGCACAGTCTCCCCCGAAGCCAAAAGGCTTCAGAAAAGTACTGCGCAGGTGTCAGAGATGGTGCCTGCGCAGTACTCTTTCTGAAGCCACTTGGCTTCAGAAACAACTGCGCAGGCGCCAACTTTGGTGACTGCGCAGTCCAGGTGGGGGGGGCGCGCATCCCAGGGATGATGCACAGACTTCCGCACCAGGTGATGTGCAGAGTCATGTCACCACTGTTGGCACCACAGCTGTTCCTTGTTCAGTGTGATCTGAGGGGTGTCTCCTCAGGAGCAAGTCTTCCCCTTGTGTCAATTATTTAGCATGCTCTGGAGCAGTTAGGGCAGCCCAGGCTTCCTGACTCTCTGGATTCAGCATAACTTTCTGCTCTGGATACAGAATAGTTAGGAGAGTGCAGTTAGGTCAGAGCAGGCTGAATTTGCTCTGGATTGTGTCCTATGGTATTGTGCTCAATGCTGCATGCGAAGCACAAAGGCCTGGGTAGATTGATATGGAGGATAGGCTGTTACCCAGTCTATCCACGCCACTGAAAAAGTCCAATGGAAGGGCAGAGCCAATACGATGGGTTCCAGCTGCATCGCGGAACAGGGCTAAGGACAGGAGCTCACCCTGTCTTGTGGGGACCCGGGTCTCAAACCCTTGCTTACTGGTTAACAAGCACAGAGTCTTCACCACTTCCCCCACCCATAGACCATATGTCCCATGAGTAACCAGTTCTCAGAACCAGGCGCAAAGGGTTCTATAGAACCTGTGAGAACCCCCTGAAGCCCACTACTGCCTTTAACCATGGCACAGAGAAGGGAATTCAAGCAGGTTTAGCTCATCATGGAAGGGTTTAAAAAGCAGTATCTGCCTAAATTCCCTTTTCTGTGGCATGGTTAAAGCTACAGGCACTCTCTTCTCCATTCTGTATGGTCACCCTGATCATCTTCTGGAGGCCCACTAGATTGTATCTGGGTAGTTGTAATCTAATGGGCCTCCATAACAACTGCCCAGTTACAAAAAGCAGCACTCCTTGGATAGGAACTGAATTATAATAGAGCCAATTCCAGTCAAACACCAACTCTGATAATACAACATCATCATCATCATCATCATCATCATCATCATCATCATCATCATCATCATCCATGGTAGTGTTCTGTTTACAAGCAAAATTCAGAGGGAGGGACTCACATCACTTGTCTGTCTTTGAGATTGCCTTTCTGTTGTTGGTTGGCAATGCTGACGTCACATCACCCCAAATGACAAATTATTATTATTGTCATGAATTACAGGATGATGATGATGATGATGATGATGATGATGATGATGATGATGATCATGAACACAAGATATCATGAACACAATTATTACCATTATTATTATCATGAATACAGGATTATTATCATGAATTTTTCCTGAGAAGGAAATCTCAGTGTTTTGTCGTAGGGGTATTTGTAAATGGTGGTTGTTTGCTTTTTGCAGATTTTGTTATTTAAAAGTAAAGGGATATTATGTGTTTTTATTCTAAGTTTTCCTTCTTTTTTCATTTTTATTACTTTTAAACAGTTTAAAAGTGTACTAGGTAAGTGATATAAAGGATACAGGTGTCAGCCAGTGGCATCACTGTTTGCTTAATCTGGTGCAGGACTTAGCGCATCACTCTTATGATGGTCCTCTTCCCTTGCAATGGGTGGGGCAACACCGCAGGCAGTGAGAGTAGTGAGTTGTGAGAGTAGTGAGTAGTGAGAGTAGAGAGTTGCCCCACCTAGACTGTTTTTTATATCTATTTGATAGAATAAAGATATTTCAATGTAGTTTGTTTCATTGCATTCGCCATCTAAATACGCATTGATTGATATCATGTATGATTATGATTATGATTATTAGTTTTATTAATAGTGTTATTATACTAATATAATGTATTAATACTATTAGCACAATCCAGAGTGTCTTTAGGATTGCAGCCTTGGGGCGCAATCCAGAGTAACCATGGGGAGTCCTTGCTCTGATGTAAGAAAAGTTTACTCTGGATTGCAATATGAATTTCCCATAGGTTTTCATGAGATGGTGCCGTAACTACTTTGACGTGTCTCTTACATGCTCCCGGACTTACTCTGGATTGTAGGGATAGTTTATAAAAATTTTGACATGCAGAATCTGGTGTGGACTGCACCCCACACACTCCTATTTGCAATGCCAGTGATGCCCGCTAATGCCACTGATGCCGGCCAATGCAGCTTAAGCATTATTTCTTACTGGAAATTAATCTTTTATTCTGGAAAATTAATCTACTTTGTTTCTGAAAAATATGTTAAAACACAAAAAAGTTTTGATTGTGTTATTATTCTGATATTTTAAATAGAAAATAGTTGTGTTTTTTTGTTTTTATATATGTTTACTCCCCAAAGGTTAAAAATAAATCATCTCTAGTCATAACTGAAATGCTAGTGGATGACAGTGACGGGGCTTTTTTTGTTGTTATTATTATTTTGTTTTGTTCCTTGACAGTTTGACAGGTACAACAGTCCCTGATCTGATTGTCAGCACACAACATCAGATGTGGCTTCTTTTCCAGACGGACAGCGTCAGAAACTTGCTAGGATTCAAGGCGACTTATGAAGGTAATACAAGACACTTGGTTGGGGTGTTACTTATCCATTTCTTCAAGGGAGGGAGGGAAAGGATATTGAACCTATGCACATCAAACCTATCCTTCTTGAATCCTAGGGTAACGATGGAGTAGGCATGGAGGAGGTGTCCTACTATGTGGGATGAGTCCATACATAGTAGGACACCTCCTCCATGCCTACTCCATCATTACCCCAGGATTCTAACTATTTGGATTTTGGATTTCAAATCCAGATGGGCATCTAGTGAAAAAAAATTGGGCATCTAAGGGTTAAGTTCACAGGTGTTAGGTCCAGGGCTAGTGTATGTCATGCTTTAGGCCAAGGGTGGCCAAACCTTTTGGCAGGAGGGCCAATTCATCTCTCTAACAATGTCCTGGTGGCTGGAAAATAAATTCACTTAAATTTATATAAATGAATACATTAAAGACAGAACTTGAATGACTGAATGAATGAATTTAAATTAGTTGGTAAAACACTTTCTAACACAGAAACAGAGATCGATCTTCAAACCAGTTCATAAGCATTTCCAGCAGAGCTCTCCTTCTGGAGGATTACAGGCTTGTCTGCAGGCCAGATGAAGGATTGCCACGGGCTATATTCCCCCCCCCCTACCAGGTTTAGACACCTGGTCTAAGACATTCTTGGGAGTAAGACCCATTAAACACAATGGGACTTAATTTTGAGTAGGTAGGGTTAGGACTGTGTTCTCAATTCCATTCTCCATGGAGGGGAGATCAGTACTGTTACCATGTCAGCTTGCAAGGACTTCCTTCTCGTGTGTTTTTGACAGTCAGATCTGGACCATCCTGGTGGCACTGAGTTCCCCTTAGTCTGCCCTCAAAATGGGCTAAGGTACCTTAGCCTACTTGTGAGTAAATGTATGATTTGGAGCACAATTCTTACTAAATTTCCAGCACTGGCATAAGGCCAATGCAATTCAAACCAATGCAAAGGTAAGGAACCAACATTGCCTTACCTTGAAGACCCCTCCAAGACTACCACCCAAACTTGGAGTGCAACATGTACCCCACTAGCACAACTAAGCCAGTGCCTAACTGGCTTAGTTAGTGCCTAACCAAACTAAGTTTGGTTAGGATTGTGTCCCCAATTAACTTTCCAAGAGGGCTCAGTGCATTTTCCTTGCTAGCTATCAGCTTGTCAGTTTCCCGACTCATCAGGTTGAGAAATACTGACTTTGGGAGATGTGGGTGGCTCCTACTGAAGGTCTTCAATGGAATCTGTTGATGATGCTCTAGCTGTAGGCTCCTATATGGAGTAGATCGGTAGACACAGGTAGCCTAAAAAGTCCCCTCCAACTCTATGAATAACATCCTGGAGGTTATTTGGGGATGACAGTTGAGTGACTGTGCATTTTATGCAGGTCTTTTAAGTCCCCAGGATCACAAAGATCAGCTTTCAAAGTTATGCATCTTCTCCATTCTCATGCAACACCATCTGTTTGCCCTGAGGCTGACATGCAGCTATGTCTAAGCAAAGCAGTAACACAGTGTCTGGAGTTTTTGGCTGGAAGGGAACTAGGTTTCACTTACTTGATTTTACTAACACGAAACCTAGCCCAGGATTTGTAGCTTTACGTGATGTCAACTTGGCATCCATCAGTCTCGAAAGACTATGGTATTGTGCTCAGGGCTGCATGCGAAGCATGAAGGCCTGGGTAGATTAATATGGAGGATCAGCTCTTACCCAAGCACAAATCCCCCCTCTCCACGCCACTGAAATAGACCAATGGAATGGCAGAGCCCATATGATTGGTTCCAGCTGCGTCACAAAGCTGGACTAAGGACAGGAGCTCACCTTGTCTTGTGGGAACCTGAGTCTCGAACCTTGGTTAACAGGCACTGTGTCTTGACCCCTTGTGCCACCCACAGCTCTGTGATGTCAACAGTACCCCAGTTTTATCTTGTGCAAATAATCTGTGGTCATCGGCGGCAATTAAATACAAACCCACATGCGCCCGATCACAGGCATGTTTGTGTCTGGTGAGTCTATGAAATGGGTTCCACATTATCTTTATGAGTTTGAAAAAAAATTAAAGCCTTAAAAAATGCAAAACTAATCTATATCCGCTAAATCTGCCTCAGTTGCAATGGTTAAAGGCGTAAGGTGCATTCTGTCCTTCATTCTGTATGGTCACCCCGACACCAGTGAAGCTACAATGCAAAACAAATGCTCAAATATTCCTTTACCTCCAGGAGGAGTCATGCTGGGATTACACCCCCCCCACAACACACACACATCAAGATGCTGCACACATTGGCATTGCTACATCAGTGCCAGAAAGTTGGACAGGATTAGGCCCTTGGTTATGTCCGGGTGCCTTAGGTAGGGTTGCCATATAGGGTTGCCTATATATGAATTACATTCATATATAGGCAAGTTTGACAAGGGATCCTTTCAAAGAGACAATTACTCTGGATTGCTCTATGCATTTCCCATAGGTTTTGTGGAAGAGAATTATGGCGACGCTAGCCTTAGGTTACAGTTGACACCAGTGTCATATTCACTGTGATGTTTCAAGGTTATTTTAGATGTTTCCACTGAAGGTGCTGAAAATAGTATAATGTAGTAAAATTAAAGTAAAGAAATTTGAAAATAATACTCAAGATTTGATGGCACATTAAAAAAGTAAAGGTGTCCCCTGCCTTTACTAGCAAGTTATACTGCTAGTTGTGACCGATTAAAGCAGCGTTTCTCAAAGTGTGGGTCGGGACCCTTTTGAGGGTCACCTAGAGCTTTCCTGGGGGTTGCCTAAAGACCCCTGGTGCAGGGGGCCAGGTCAGGCTTGACAGACCTCTGGCTGTAGCTGCGCGCGCACTGGGTCTGACTGACAGCCTCAGGGCCCAATCCTATGCATGTCTACTCTGAAATAAATCCCATTGTGTTCAATGTGTGCATAGAACACACATTTCATTTGTAACAATGAAAATACATCCTGCATATCAGATATTTACATTACGATTCATAACAGTAGCAAAATTACAGTTCTAAAGTAGCAACGAAAATAATTTTATGGTTGGGGGTCCCCACAACATGAGGAACTTATAAAGGGGTCACGGCATTAGGAAGATTGAGAACCACTGGACTAAAGGGTCCAGTGGTCATCCCCATTTCTAGAACCATAGAGCCAGTGTTGTCCAACGTGGCTCGCATGCGCATGGAACGCTATTACTTTTCCACCGGGGTTGTTACCAGTTTATCTACTTGATTTCCGTGCTTTCAAACTGCTAGGTTGGCAAGAGCTGGGGTAAGGACAGGAGTTCACCCTATCTTGTAGGACCTGGGACTCAAACCCTGGCCTGCTGAATCACAGACTAACTCTACAATCCAGAGTAACTACAAGAAGACCTAAGAGGCACTTACTCTGGATTCCTCTATGCATTTCCCATAGGTTTCACATAGGTGGCACCGTAACTACGTTGGTGTAAAAGGTCCCGTAGTTGCTCTGGATTGTAGCCACAGTGTCATAACCTTTTGCACCGCCACAGCATTAGATTAGATGGCATGTTAGATTCGAGTAAATTTGGGTATATCTCTTGGGAAGCCCATCCCTAATTTTCGGGGTGTTCTCTGACCTTACAGTCCTAATCTTTGACTGTATCCAAAAGCTTTTTTAAAGACAAATGTTTATTGAGATCCTATTGGGGATGAGTGGGGGAGAGGAAGGCAGGGAGGGGTCCTACCAGCTTGACTCCCCTTTTCATAATCCATTAAGATCAGCCCTCTCGGCTGGACTTCATTATAATAGCCGAGTTCCTTATTTAATCTGCTAATTAAAGTCTTTAGCGGGGCTGAATTTTCATATTGAAATGTAATTGGATAAATAATAGACTTTAAATAAGCATCCCTCGGAGGAAAGAATTATGCTTTTTTGTAGTGTTTTTAAGTAACCCCCCCTTTCCATTTTACAATTAGAAACAAGAGTTTGCTAATCCTGAAAAGTCTTGGATTCATGGCATCCTTGTAGGTGAGGCGATTCTGGACTGGCCAAGTTAGTCCAAATAAATTATTTATTAGTCCAAATAAAAGATTTAACAGCCCAATCCTAAATAGGATCAGAGGCTTTTAAGGGGGTACTCACATGTACCCAGTACAGGCACCTTTTTACACTAGCCTCCCAGCAGCTAATCATATGGGGATGACTTAACTACACCGCCTCCTAAAGGGATGGCCCCATATGGGGTTGACCTTGTTATGGGCAAAATCCAGAGTAACTATGGGGAGTCTTTGCTTTGGTATAAGAACAACTTAGGGTGCAATCCAGAGTAACTACGGGGAGTCCTTTCTCCGGTGTAAGAACAATTTGCTCTGGATTGCAGTATGAATTTCCCATAGGTTTTCACTAAGTGGTGCAGTAACTACGGGTACACGTAATGTCTCTTACGTGCTCCTGTAGTTACTCTGGATTGTAGGGTTACTCTGGATTCCAATATGAATTTCCCATAGGTTTTCACTGGATGGTGCAGCAACTATGGGTGCACCTGTAGTTGCTCTGCTCCTGTAGTTACGTGCTCCTGTAGTTGCTCTGGATTTGGGGGTATGCTACTTTTTTCCTAGGAAAAAAGCTCTGATTAGGATTTTTTGACAGCAGAACAGAAGCAAAGGGGTTGCATACATGGGGGGAATGGGGACGGTGAAGGGTCTTGAGATGGTGCCTTTTTCCCACCACTAATGGAGTGCAGGTCCAACCTTGTTACACACTGATTTTTTTATACATGGATTTGACTCAGCATTGCAAAGTCAAGTCCATTAAAAAATTGCTTTTCTACAACTGTAGAGAGATAGTGGTGCAAACAGTCATTCCCTTTTTTTAGTCCCAGGATCAAACCCCTGAAGATATTAAGGCACTAACTAATTCTATTATTTTATTTATTTATTTTAAAAATTTGTATCCCGCCTTTCTCAGGTCTGGCCCCCAAATCCAGAGCAACTACAGGAGCATGTAAGAGACTTTATGTGCACCCGTAGTTACTGCACCACCTAGTGAAAACCTATGGGAAATTCATATTGGAATCCAGAGTAAGTTGTTCTTAGACCGGAGCAAGGACTCCCTTTGGGCTGCAATCCTAAAGACAGTTTCCTGGGAGTAAGATCCACTGAATACAGTGGGGCTTACTATTGAGTAGACATACCCTACAATCCAGAGTAACTACGGGAGCGCATAAAAGACATTATGTGCACCCGTAGTTACTGTACCACCTAGTGAAAACCCATGGGAAATTCATATTGCAATCCAGAGCAAATTGTTCTTACACCGGAGCAAAGACCCCCCGTAGTTACTCTGGATTGTGCCCATGGTTAGGATTGCACCGGTAGTTACTCTGGATTTTGCCCATAGACCGACTCAAGGCGGCTCACGTTACAACATAAATAGAACATAAATATTAGGAGCAATAGAGGAGCAAGAAACCTGGAAGTGGGTCTTAATACCTCTTTTTCCGTTGTTTTCTTTATACACAGATTTATTTATTTATTTATTAATCTATGGGAGGTTGCAGAACAGAACCCTTGTGGATGATGAGGGACACTTCCGTCCTAGTTTTCACCCCATGGCCAAATTTGATCACAGAGTAAGGGCCAAGTATGATGACGGAGCATCACGACCAGTCGATCTTATCCCAGCCACCGACACGGCTTGTAACTGTAGGGTCTTGGGACGAGTTGCACCTCACTGAGTAGCATGTTGGAGCTCTGGAGGCGACAGCAATGGGTATCACTTTGGTCTTGCCTGAATCCCCCACCTGCTATTCTGGGTGTTTCCCATGCCTAGTTTTCCAAGAAGTGGGTCAGGATAAATGGTTTCTTCTGAGTTATATGTATTTTTTTATTCTTTTGGCTCTCTGCCAAAGCCTCTTTATGAGTCTGCTGACCTTTGTAATGGATGTTTGCTGAATATTCAAGGGATGTTTATTTTTAATGTACTTCTCTCCCCACACTTCCACCCCCGCTTTCCGCCTCTCCTCCCTGACTGACTGCAATTGACCCCTCTTAACAACTTTGAAGCTTAATGGAGTGAAGACTAAAAAGGGGACCACATTTTACATCGCCAGTTGACATTTGCCCAAGCCATCTGGGGCTGCTTTTGCTAAAGTTTTTTGTCTTCCCTTTAGCTTTCTTTTTTATTTGTAGGGAGGGCCTCACATTTTCCTACAAACCATGTTGTGCACCTTAAACTGGACTCACAAATTGTTTCATCTATCCATCTTTTCCTATAAACCATGCTGTGCACCTTAGGCTACAATCCAGAGTAACTACGGGACCTTTTACACCAGGGGTCAGGAAACTTTTTACCTTTTACCCCAAAATATATTTAGATACTCTGACGTTACCCCCTTGATTTGAAAGGAAGGAAATCATATATTATTAATATAGTACACTGCGTCAGGTCCTTGTACACTACAATACTGGAACACACACAGCCGGGCACGCGTATATATAGATTCTATATGCAATGAAATGAAATTCCTGGGGGTAATGGACGGTCACGCTGCCAAGAAACAGCTGGGCATGCATATAGATTCATATGCATGCCCGGCTGTGTCTCAGCAGCGCAACTGTCCATTACCCCCAGGAATTTCATTTTTCCCCTTATGGGGTAATTTATCCTGTTCCCTGACCACTGTTTTACACCAACGTAGTTACAGTGCCACCTATGGGAAATACATAGAGCAATCCAGAGTAAGTGTTTCTTACATCTTCCCGTAGTTACTCTGGATTGTAGGCTATATCTGGACTTACAAATTAGTTTTGTTTATTCTACCTACCTGTAGTTTCCTGGGGTCTCAGGTAGAGACCCTCATGCGTGAGGATCCTAGATATTCCACAGTTATGGAGAAGCTGGCAAGAACTGCATCACAGAAGGGTGAAGATGCTTCCCACGTTAACTCCAGGCTTTCATGCGATAGATAGATAGATAGATAGATAGATAGATAGATAGATAGATAGATAGATAGATAGATAGATAGATAGATAGATAGATAGATAGGTAGGTAGGTAGGTAGGTAGGTAGGTAGGTAGGTAGATAGATAGGTAGATAGGTAGGTAGGTAGGTAGGTAGATAGATAGATAGATAGATAGATAGATAGATAGATAGATAGATAGATAGATAGATAGATAGATAGATAGATAGATAGATAGAACGAACGAACGAACGAACGAACGAACGAACTTTATTACGGTCAGAAGACCAGCCACAAATAAAACATCAAAATATACAAATATGCAGAAGTATGCAGAGAAATGCATATGCCAAGTAATGCAATAGTATTTCTGAAGGCTTTTATTTTAAGACAGGTGGTTTATTTAAATAGGTGAGGGCAAGAGGATATTGGAAGAAGTGCAACATGCCTGTTAAAAGCAGCCGACTCACAGGAAATCCCAGCTGAATTTGCTCATCTGTGAACGTGCAGATGACTAGATTTGTTTCCCTTACTCTGCTTGAAGCTGCTGAGTTTCATCTTGGTTTTTTATGCAGCCGTTCACTTTTTAGACAAATTTCTTTACCGCTGTGGATGCCGTTCAGGCTGTGCCGTCCTTGAAGAATAGGATAGATTTGATTTCTAGGGCTGTGAACCATCTTAGCAGATCAGCTGGATTGACTAATTAAATCTGCGTAATTGTGCAAGTGGGGAAAGCATCGTTCCCAACTTGTCTGCTTCTTTTAGTTACGGATGATGCATGTAACTGATCCGCAAGCACCATTTATCTGAGCCCACAGCGGACCAGATATCACATGTACAAATCATCATAGCCCTTGGTTTGTTTTGAAAAATTGGGGGCTCATTTGGGTTCCTTTCATTCCCATGATTTAACTGCCCACTGCTTCTGACCATCTGATTTGCGGCACAATCCTGAGATCCTGTTCAGCCAGCATAGGATGTGAGACAAAAGTCCTATAAAGGCCGGAGGGAGGCATCCCAGGGTGGGGGATGGAATGCTGGTGGGTGCCAGGCATTCCCAGGTTTGGGTGGGTGGGGAGTGGGAGGCAGAGCCATGACCTGGCAGATCCAGCCCCCTTCCTGGGCAACCTATATGAGCTTCAGGTTGCTCAGATTTGCATGGATGTTTGAGATGAGGTTAATTTAAATACTATAATACTTATTATTAAATTTAAAACTATTACATATAACTTCCTATAAGTTATTACTTTCAAGAATTCTATGTGCTCCCTTCTCAAAAGGAAAAGGAGGAGAATGATTTTTTTTCCAGGACAAGGGTAAAAAAGCAGAAAAGTGTCCTAGAAAAAGAGGACAGACGGTCACCCTGTCTGTAGGACTTTATCTGAATACAGCAAAAGCAAACCAGACTGCCATGATTTTATTAAAGACCTGACCATCTCCCACACTGGAGAATATTTGTGTTTTTTAATATTTAGAGTAAATCATCAGAATTGTTCTCCCTGAGATACCCCCAAATCCAGAGTAACTATGGGAGTAAGAGCACAATCCTAACCGTGTCTACTCAAAAGTAAGACCCATTATGTTCAACAGGTCTTTCTCCCAGGAAAGTGACTTTAGGATTGCAACCTAAGGGTGCAATCCACAGTAACTACGGGGAGTCCTTGCTCCAGTGTAAGAACAATTTGCTCTGGATTGCAATATGTATTTCCCATAGGTTTTTACTAGGTGATGCAGTAACTAAGGGTACACATAATGTCTCTTATGTGCTCCCGTAGTTACTCTGGATTGTAGGGTTAGTAAGAGACTTTACTATAGTTTATACTCTACTGTAGGGTTAGTAAGAGACTTTACTATAGTTTATACTCTACTGTAGGGTTAGTAAGAGACTTTACTAACTATAGCACCCATAGTTATTGCACCACCTAGTGAAAACTTATGGGAAATTCATATTGCAATCCAGAGTAAGTTCTTACACCGGAGCAAGGACTCCCCATAGTTACTCTGGATTTTGCCTGAGTAAATTTATTCTGCTATCATATTCTGTTATCAAAATTATTCACAGATTTATTTCTGTCTCTCCTGCTTCTGTTCTTGCCTTTCTTTTTCTTCTTTTTCTTGCAGAAATCGACCAGGGCACTTGCGGAGATCCAGGAGTCCCAGCCTACGGGAAGCGATCCGGGTCCACGTTCCGTCACGGAGACTCTCTGACCTTTGAATGCCAGCCTGCATTTGAGCTAAAAGGACAGAAAACGATCACTTGTCAAAAGAGTAGCCAGTGGTCCTCTCAAAAACCTATTTGTGTTTGTAAGTCAGAGGCTTGGGGCTGCCCAGCGCCCTTTGCAAGGGGTACCAAAGAGAAGCCCACCCAGATCGGGCATTAAAGCATTGATTATTACATGGGGCTTTGGACATCTAAGGAGTGAACATGACATACGGCAGATCCTTGAAAACTGTTCTGAAGGCAGTGGGAAGATGAAACCATATACTACCTAAGGCTACTAACCAGAGTAACTACGGGATCTTTTACACCAGGCTTGTCCAACATGAGGCTCGAGGGCTGCATTTGGCTTAGAAATCCCATAGATGCAGCCCTCGGGGCCCCTTGTTGGACAAGCCTGTTTTACACCAACGTAGTTATGGTGCTACGTATGGGAAACCTATGGGAAATGCATAGAGCAATCCACAGTAAGGGCACAATCCAGAGTAACTACAGGAGCATGTAAGAGACATTACGTGCACCCGTAGTTACTGCACCACCTAGTGAAAACCTATGGGAAACTCATATTGCAATCCAGAGTAAATTGTTCTTGCTCCGGAGCAAGGACTCCCCATAGTCACTCTGGATTTCACCCTTAGTGCCTCTTACGTCTTCCTGTAGTTACTCTGGATTGTAGGATCAGAGACTGTTAGGTAATATATCAAGCAATCCAAAATGCTAAACACTGGGACCCAGTTCAGACTCTTTCTTGTTTGTTTGTTTGTTTGTTTGTTTGTTTGTTTGTTTGTTTGTTTGTTTGTTTTAAAAATTTATATTCCGCCTTTCTCGGGCCATTAGCCTGACGCAAAGCACAGTAAAACATAAAATAGTGAATACAAATATACAATTAAAACATAGAAGCTAAAAACACTAAAAGCAGTAAAAACCATACAAAGGCCTCCTGTTATATGATATATGGCTTTCCTGTTATAAATATATGGCTTTCCTGTTATAGATATATGGCTCTCCATATATCTATAGAGAGCCAGCATTAGAAGCGGCATGGTCCAATGAAAAAAATCTGTGCAGGTCCTCCACCTCTGAGCACCTTCTTCCTCACCAGGTACCGAGGAACCTGGCAGTGACAGCATTGTCAACCCCTTTTTTGGGGTGAGGGGGTTTCAAATGAATTGGACTTAAGGGTGAGAAGGAGGGAGTGCTGTCCAGCTTCATTGCCCCACTCCCTGTGCTCTCCTGATGATGCCTTGGCATGGAAGATTCCATACTAGAGCATCAGCGACAGAGCAAGGTACCATTTGTGGGTGCGCCACTGGCCTACTCCAGCGTGCCCCTCCCAGTGCATTGTTAGGGTTCATATCCAGTGCAACTGCATCATATCCAGTTTGGACAAATCCATCAAACTGTCCTACGGCTGTCCACACATCTGTGTTGTGGGCTTGCAACCTCATGCAGGCACTGATAGTTGGCCACCCCAAAGTGGGCTACGTAGCCAGTCCCCAAGACCACTTGCAGTCATACATATGCATAGATAGATCTAGATGCAGATTCTTATGCATAGATGTAGATGTGGACAACCTCAAAATGCCAGATGCGGGGGGGGGGGGGCATCTGGATGCAGATGTCTTGTATCCTCCCTGATGCATCAGGATTGTGCCTGATTGTGGGGTGGCCTACTGGGGAGAGAGCTGAGACTCAACGAGAACCTGTTGGGGATGCTCTAGGAGGATTTCCTGCTACAGGCAGAGGGTCGGACTAGATGACCTACCAGGTCCCTTCCAACTCTAGGATTCTATGATTCTACTCAGTGCTAGATGTCATCCCCTTTCCAGTGGCACATATCCATCAGCTGACATGTTTGAAGTGGGACGATGAATGGGAGGAGGTGGTTGTCCCCTTCTCTCTCTTTCTAACCCTAATCTCTTTCCAGTTGCAACAGACTTTTCTCAGGCGAAGGTTTGGGCAATTCTGTGGATGGAATCGTGAGCCCCACTTAAGGTCTGTCACCCTGTGACATCCAAGTGCTGGGCTCTGTTTGATTCGAAGTGCACCAATGCAAGACAATCCCATTTGGGTTTTCTTCAAATGGAAATCCTATTGAATTCCACCCTGTGTGAGCTCCACCCTTTGGTCAATGGTCTGAGGTCAGCCATATGATAGATTGCATCTTGGTTGAGGAGCACATGCGGCAGCCGCACTCATATAAAGTTGATGGAGTTGTATGACTTTTTTCACTAGTAATGCTAACAGGGCACAATCCTAACCATTGTAGGCCAGCATAATGCACCCATTCCCCATTCCCTTGGTGGTGTGGGGAGGGTGGTGCATGACTCTGCACTGGTCATGCTCTTCCCCAACCCCAGGGGTGGGACAGAAATGCCTTATGGCACTTTCGCATCGCCCCGAGACCAGCATGGGATTTGTGCCGGGATTTATGCCAGCCTGACCAGGGATTAGGATTGCAGCCTGAGTAATTTTAGGGTTCTTTTTTGTGTTGTGCAGCTAGACAATCCCTACAATCCAGAATAACTACGGGTGCACGGAAGAGACTTTAGGTGCACCCGTAGTTACTGCACCACCTAGTGAAAACCTCTGGGAAATTCATATTGCAACCCAGAGCAAATTGTTCTTACACCAGAACAAGGACTCCTCGTAGTTATTCTGGATTGCGCCCAATGTGACATCTGATGTAGGGGATTTAAATATAGCTCTGAAATTTCAATGACGTAGCCTCAAGAGGCAGACAGTAGTAGAGTCACATAACATGATGAAATCCTGTTGGGCATTTTGTTATTACACAATATATATATATAATGTTATTACACATAATATACACATTGTGTATATTACAACAAATCTTGGGAGAAGGAGAGGCAGAGCAGCAGGAGCCCCACGGCTCTTGTAACATCACGTAAAGCCTTTTGTGACACATGACAGTATATTGCATTTTAGGGCAAAAATAACAAAGTGGGTAGACGGGATCGTCAAAGAAATACAAGGAGAAAAATGGAAGAACATTCTTATGAAGTTGGCCTTTCAGGGTCTATTTGTATATTCTGTTTGATTTTATTTCCACGTCAGCCACAAGCCAGAACAGAAGCGCAAAATGCAGTGCATGAACCAACAGGGAAAAAAAGGCTTTTAAAATATAATTTCTAGGTTAGGTAAGTTAGATCTTTCCTCTTCCAGTGACGACGGGACATGTTGTGATCACCACCCACCCATGGACAGAAGTGGGAGAGGGGAACACTGGCAGGTTGGAGGGGAGGGGACCATGTTATCCAATTTCAGCTATCTCAATGATTGTGGCAATATTTCAAAGATCACCATTTTTATTTATATTTATTTATTTATTTATAATAAACAATGCACCATTTTTTAATGCAACATTCTTTTTTTTTGCAACATTCTTTTGGTGTGGATGAGGGAATAAAGAAATCTTGTTTTGTGGGTTACTTGCCAACAATGTGGAGGTGGGTGGCCCATTCCTCTGCTGCCTGGTTCCTTTCTCTTGCTTTCCCCCTGTGGGTACGATCCTAACCAATTTAGGCCAGTGCAAACCACTTGTCTCCTCATTCCCATTGTGTTGTGGGACGCAGGCACATGTCTGTGCACTGTCCTAAACCATCCCCCCAGGAGTGGCACAGCAGTGCCAGGATTTGTGCTGGCCTAGCCACGTGTGTCTTACTGACCCCCAAATCCAGAGTACATGGGCACGTAAGAGACATTACTTGCACCCGTAGTTACTGCACCACCCTGTGAAATCCTATGGGAAATTCATATTGGTATCCAGAGTACATTGTTCTTACATCGGAGCAAGGACTCCCTTGCTCTGGATTACTCTGGATTTTGCCCTAAGAGGAGCAAGAAGGGGGAGGAAATCAGTCGCAACCCACTTGAGTAAAGAAAGGCAGCCTTTTGTGCATTGCTTTAGGTGCTGATAGGTGCGGATCCAGATATGCCTTGATATCATTCAAGTAGGTCCCAGAAACATAAGGAACATGATTTCATGTGGCATCACAAGGAATTGTAGACTCTCTTGACTATGATGGTTCTTTGGGGAAACAAACCTTGAGTCGTCTATATTTTTACTTTGAAGGAACAGATTCTTGGATAAAATAGTGTTTCACTGGCATCTTTTGACTGGCATCTACCATAGCCTTTCTACAGCATTATCTATCTATCTATCTATCTATCTATCTATCTATCTATCTATCTATCTATCTATCTATCTATCTATCTAACTATCTATCTATCTAATCCTATCCTATCCTATCCTATCCTATCATCAGTTGATCAGGCCCTCCGTCGCACCCCTTGCTGCTGGGTTAGAGAATGGAGGACAATGGCAAGCATTCAAACATTGTGTGGAATTAAAGGGCTGTTTCTGCTTTCTTGCTACCCATTGTTGTTGTTGGTCTTTTTCCCCTTTGTAAAATGGGGCAGTTCTGGGAGGGGGGAACAAGGCATTAGGAATACATTTATTAGTTTCCAGGTGATTACCTTTGCTGCTGGCTTCTAAATTTGAAATACTCTGAGCACAATCCTAACCAACGTTCCCACCCTGGCATACAGGCAATGCAACTCCAAGGTAAGGGTACGAATATTGCAGACGCATCAGTGACAGCCCCGCAATTGCAGGTTGCAGCACGTGTCACACTGGCACAGCTTTGCCAGATCTGGAAAGTTAGGATTGACCCTCCTGATTGTGGAAGCCATTCATAGCTTGGCCTCCGATGGGTTTCTTGTTTCAGACTCCAATTTCCAAATCCAGATTTCACACCAGGATAACTTGGTTTTGTCAGATTTCAGGCTGACTTCAGAATTGACCTGTTCCATGTTTGGGATGCTTACGTAAGATTGAATTTCATATTTGTTTGTTGTTTTGATTTTTTGTTTATTGATTGTTGATATTGATTTGTTGTTTCCCCGGCATCATACCCATTGCCTCTCTCTGTGATAACAACAATGCTCTGCTTTTCTCCATTGTTGAACCTGAGAGTTGCTATTTATTCAAGGACTACTGATACACCTAGCCCTTCCAGGATTAATGTTTTGACTTGAAAATCCAATATTTTAATATTAATATTAAATATTAATATTAATTAATATTTTGACTTGAAAATCCAAATGAAGAAATACAAACTAATCCGACAGCCCTCTGTCAATGCAACTGTGCCAAAGTGGTGACTACTGCATCATATGATGGGTGTTGCCTCCTCTAGGGAAGGAAATGTTGGCACCAACACAGTGGAGAAGGGTCTATGCTGATCTGCAAATTTGCCCGAGAAAGGTGGGATATAAATTTTTAAAATAAATAAAATAAATAGTGTTATCTTATAGCAGGCCTCTGTCAGTCTTGAAAGACTATGGTATCATGCTCAGCGCTGCGTACGCTGCATGTGAAGCACGAAAGCCTGGGTTGGATTGTTATGGAGGATAGGCTGTTACCCAAGCAGCAAATCCCCCCTCTCCACGCTACTGAATGAGTCCAATGGAAAGGCAGAGCCAATACGATCGGATCCAGCTGGCGTCGCAGAGCTGGGCTAAGGACAGGAGCTCACCCTGTCTTGTGGGGCCAACCCAGGTCTCGAACCCTGGCCTGCTGGTTAACAGGCACAGTGACTTAACCGCTTGCGCCAACCACAGCCATGTTATCTTATGGAAAGTCATCTTAACTGCTCTGGAGCAAAGGGCTTAATTTGACTTTAGGATACGGACCTTAGATAGTTGGTGCAGGTCCTTGTGGACCCATGCGGCAGGATTGGGTCTGGGCAAAGGGTTAGGGTATCTGCAGTGCTGCCATCACTAAGCTCACCCTATCTGGGCCTGATCCAACCATCCCCAATCCCGATCACTGCCTCCACCCTGTGTTGCCCCGTTTTGCCCTCCATCCCCACCTTACCCGCTGACTTACATACACTGGCAATCAATATGGTTTTCCTATCAACACTGCCAGAGGCTTGCCAAGCGGCATGCTGACACGGCACCTTTTTTCAACTGGCGCTGACTGCATTCCACTAGTGCCCCTCTCCTTATTTTAGTAAATTTAAGTATTTTAAGTATTAAATATTTAAGTATTTTAGTAAAATGATTTTAGTTTGTTGATTTACTATCTGCTGCATTTGAATTGTGGTTTCATGTTCTCGATTCGCACGTTATTCTTGAGTTTAACTGTACTGTTTGTGTGTTTTGCATTATTATGAGGATCGGTTTAAAATTTCATGCATAAATATAGGGTCTGTTTGGACGGCTCGGAGGAATAAATGACATCGGTAGGAATAAAGAATGCAATACCCGTTATGGAGATGAAACTGTGTCAGCCTTGAGTGTCAGTTGAAATGTGGTGTGATGCAGAACTGTCATCCCGTTACTTTGTGGTTATGGAAAAGATATTCATTTATGGCTTCCCTGGACCCGCCGTTTATTGCGCAGAATGTGTATGTCAAATGCGTAGAACAGAATGATGGAGTGCTTCATTTGGGGGACATTGTTTGGCACCAAACTTCTTTCATTTGACCCTATTTGGGAATCCATTGGATCAGGGTGTATGTAAACCTAAGGGTATCTTCTGGTTTAATTATCCTGGAAGCCACCATCCAACTAATTTGACTATCAGCACAATCCTAACCATGTCTACTCCAAAGTAAGCCCCATTGTGTTCAATGGGTCTTAATCCCAGGAAAGTGTCTTTAGGATTGCAGCCTATTTCTCATTTCATGTGACTACAGTGATGCCTCACATAAAGAGCTCCATTTCTTCCATAGGCATGCTCTTTAAGTGAAACGCTCTTTAAGTGAAGCGGATTTTCCCATGGGAAATAATGGAAACTCAGACGATTGGTTCCAGAACCCCCCAAATATTCGTATAAAAATATGAACTGGATGTAAAAATGATGACAAAACACTGGAATTGAATTCAAAACATGCATTCAATGTGCACAATCTTATGAAGTCTACTAAGGCTGCAATCCTATAGACACTTTCCTGGGAGTAGGACCCATTAAACACAATAGGGCTTTACTTCTGAGTAGACATGCTTAGGAGGCTGCAATCCCAAAGACACTTTCCTGGGAGTAAGCCCCATTGAACATTGGGGCTTACTTCTGAGTAGACATGGTTAGGAGGCTGCATGGAGTATAGGGGGCTTACCTGGGCTACTGCTGCGGACTGGAGGCCGGTGGGGGCTGTCTCTGACACCCCTAGGCAACTGCCCCAAGTTGGGGGCAGTTAGAGGCAGCAGCAATGGCGGGCAGCCCTTTTAAAGAGCCTCCGCACGGAGCGTCAGGACTGCATAGCACACATGCCCGTAGCCCACTTGCTTGTTAAGTGAAGCGGAACTTGTTATATGAAGCAAGATTTCATGGAAATTTATACTTGTCATGTGAAACACTTGTTATGTGAGGCGCTTGTTATGAGAGGTACCACTGGATCTCCCACAAGGTTTTGGAATTATTCCAGTTTAACAGTGGATTTTCTGTGAGAATATACTATAGTAGTGATTCAGTGAGGATATACTGGGTAGCGATTACTTTCTGGTTCCTTCTCCCAGGGTGGTCTTGTAAAGATGCCCCCTCCTCAACTTTCCCGTTATCAGTCACAGAACTGGCAATCTTACTCCTCATCATAACGGTGAAGGTTTGAAAATATGAACAAGATTTCCAGTTTCTCTAACCTTATTTGGCCCTTTGCACAGGGTGACCATAACCAAAAAGAGAACAAGTCATGTAGAACATGAAATAATTAAAGCTAAAAATATTTATATATATTACTTTCATGTGCTTAATTTAAATACTTGATTACTTATCATTAAATTTAAAACTGTTCCTTATAATTTATTATATATATAGTGTGTATTCTAAACCTAAGCCAGCACAACTCATCAGTCTTCCTGTTCCCCAAGACTGATGTAGCGAGGTAAGCACATGTTTGTACACCAACTGAATCCTCCCCAGGAGTGGCGCATAAGAGCTTTACATAGGACAACATAGGACTTATGCTGTCCTAGGATAACATAGGACTCATGCTGTCCTAAGATAACATAGGACTCATGCTGTCTTAGGATAACATAGGACTTATGTTGCAGCTTATGCTGTCCTAGGATAACATAGGACTTATGCTGCGGCTTATGCTGTCCTACGATAACATAGGACTTATGCTGTCCTAAGATAACATAGGACTTATGTTGCAGCTTATGCTGTCCTAGGATAACATAGGACTTATGCTGTCCTAGGATAACATAGGACTTATGCTGTGGCTTATGTTGACCTGGGATAACATAGGACTTATGCTTCCACTTATGCTGTCCTAGGATAACATAGGATTTATGCTGTGCCTTATGTTGTCCTAGGATAACATAGGACTTCTGCTGTGGCTTATGTTGACCTGGGATAACATAGGACTTATGCTTCCACTTATGCTGTCCTAGGATAACATAGGATTTATGCTGCGCCTTATGTTGTCCTAGGATAACATAGGACTTATGCTGTGGCTTATGTTGACCTGGGATAACATAGGACTTATGCTTCCACTTATGCTGTCCTAGGATAACATAGGATTTATGCTGTGCCTTATGTTGTCCTAGGATAACATAGGACTTCTGCTGCAGCTTATGCTGTCCTAGGATAACATAGGACTTATGCTGCGGCTTATGCTGTCCTAGGATAACATAGGACTTATGCTGTCCTAGGATAACATAGGACTTATGCTGTGCCTTATGTTGTCCTAGGATAACATAGGAGTTATGCTGCGGCTTAGGCTGGCCTAACTGTAGACTAGGATTGCAGCCATAATTGACTAATTCCAAGAAGGCTACATGCTACCTGCTTATAAGGAAAAAGGAAGACATTTTATTTTTCTTTCTTTTTTACCAGGACACAAGGCTCAAATCAGTGATGGGCTTCAAAGAAATTAAGAACCGGTTCTCTGTCCACCTGGCAGCCACTTTTAAATGGCTGTTTTAAAACTATATATGTACTATCTCTTGTTAAGAACCGGTGCTATAGAGTAGGTGCGAACCTGCTGGTGCCCACCACTGGCTCAAATCCAGTACATGTCCTGGAAAAACAGGGCATATGGTCACCCTGGTTCATATGGTCACCTGGGCATATGGTCACCCTGGTTCTGCATTCACAGTAAAGCAAATATGGGGTGTGCACACACATGCATTGTTTCGTCTTTCCAAAAACAGTTTTGCTCTGGTCACTCCCCCTGGTCAACCTGCCTCTGGAAGAAATGTACACCTCTGGCTTTAACAATGTGAATGCGCCACTGACTTTGGCTTGATTAGAGGGTCAACGTGTCAGTGTTTGGTTAGCTGGCAGCCTGCATGATGCCCAGCGCAAGAGTGGCCTTAAAGGCACTTCTTAGTGTCACACGTGCAAATGACCTTCCCCGTCACTTCCATCCATCGCAACAGCCATGAAAGTTTCTCCTCCCTTCTGAAGTTTCTGCTAATCCTCTTCCCAGACCCTCCTGCGCACCTCAATGCGCGCTTCCTTGTGTGTCAATTTTGCAACCCTTAGCGATAATTACCCTTTCTTCTTAATCCCATATTGCCTTATTATACCTGCTGAATGAGTCCCGCTCCCCATCGTAAGCAGGCTGCTTTCTGAATGGAGAGCCTTTTGCACGCACTACCCCATGTATGCGCTCAGGATTATAAGATATGGAATCCCACTGGGATCAATGGTTTTCTCCTAGCAGTCTTTCCAGATCAACTGTATAATTTCCTGTTAGCGCTGATGAGTTTTACATTTAGCTCAAAATTAACCTGTCAACTGGTTGTTACACTCTTTTTTCCTTTTCCGTCTCTCGCCTCTTCCTTTCTGCAACGCACAACGTCAAGTGGAGCCTCAGAAAAAGAGGAGCTTGGGGGAAAAGAAGAGGGCTTATGGGATGGAAAACATTTCTTTTCTTGGTTTTGTTAAAGGGCAAAAGCACTAGGAAAAATTAAATTGCCAAAAGACTGTTGAGTTATGCTGCGAGGATGTGTGCTAGACCTTACCGTATACTGTGGTACCTCGCCTAACAAGCGCCTCACTTAACAAGTGTTTCACATAACAAGCAAAAATTTCCAAGAAATATTGCTTCACATAACAAGTTCTGCTTCACTTAACAAGCAAGCACGCTGTGGGCTATGCAGCCCTGATGCTCCGCACAGAGCCTCTTTAAAAGGGCTGCTGGCCACCACTGCAGCATCTAACTGCCTCCAAGTACCCCCACTGATCACCTTGAACCTCCAGCAGCAGCCCACGTAAGCCTCTCAGGAAAGTGTCTTTGATTGCAGCCTCCTAACCATGTCTACCCAGAAGTAAGCCCCGTTGTGTTAAATGGGTCTTACTCCCAGGAAAGTGTCTTTGATTGCAGCCTCCTAACCATGTCTACCCAGAAGTAAGCCCCATTGTGTTTAATGGGTCTTACTCCCAGGAAAGTGTCTTTGATTGCAGCCTCCTAACCATGTCTACCCAGAAGTAAGCCCCATTGTGTTAAATGGGTCTTGCTCCCAGGAAAATGTCTTTGATTGCAGCCTCCTAACCATGTCTACCCAGAAGTAAGCCCCATTGTGTTAAATGGGTCTTACTCCCAGGAAAGTGTCTTTGATTGCAGCCTCCTAACCATGTCTACCCAGAAGTAAGCCCCATTGTGTTTAATGGGTCGTACTCCCAGGAAAGTGTCTTTGATTGCAGCCTCCTAACCATGTCTACCCAGAAGTAAGCCCCATTGTGTTAAATGGGTCTTACTCCCAGGAAAGTGTCTTTGATTGCAGCCTCCTAACCATGTCTACCCAGAAGTAAGCCCCATTGTGTTTAATGGGTCTTACTCCCAGGAAAGTGTCTTTGATTGCAGCCTCCTAACCATGTCTACCCAGAAGTAAGCCCCATTGTGTTAAATGGGTCTTGCTCCCAGGAAAATGTCTTTGATTGCAGCCTCCTAACCATGTCTACCCAGAAGTAAGCCCCATTGTGTTAAATGGGTCTTACTCCCAGGAAAGTGTCTTTGATTGCAGGCTCCTAACCATGTCTACCCAGAAGTAAGCCCCATTGTGTTAAATGGGTATTACTCCTAGGAAAGTGTCTTTGATTGCAGCCTCCTAACCATGTCTACCCAGAAGAAAGCCCCATTGTGTTAAATGGGGCTTACTCCTAGGAAAGTGTCTTTGATTGCAGCCTCCTAACCATGTCTACCCAGAAGTAAGCCCCGTTGTGTTCAATGGGGCTTACTCCCAGGAAAGTGTCTTTAGGATTGCCGCCTAGGTAGACTTCATAGGATCATGCACACTGAAAGCATGTTTTGAATTCAGTTCCAGTGTTTTGTAATCATTTTTACATCCAGTTCATATTTTTATGTGAATATTTTGGGGGTTGTGGAACCTATCGTCTGAGTTTCCATTGTTTCCTATGGGAAAATCCGCTTCAGTTAAAGAGCGTTTCACTTAAAGGGCAGGCCTCTGGAACGAATTAAGCTCTTGATGTGAGGCACCACTGTATACTCAAGTATAAACCGACCTGAGTATAAGCCAAGGCACCTAATTTTACCACAAAAAACTGGGAAAACTTATTGACTTGAGTATTGACTTGGGAAATGCAGCAGCTACTGGTGGCTGGCTTTGTAGCCTCAGGGCCCAATCCTGGGCATATCTACTCAGAAGTAAGGCCCACTCCAGCCAATGGGGCTTCTAATAGAATAAAAGAAAAGACCATGAAAAGACATCCATGACATGTCTATTCAGAAGTAAGGCCCACTCCAGTCAATGGGGCTTACTCCCAGGAAAGTGTGGCTGTCCTTGTAGCCTCAGGGCCCAATCCTGGGCATATCTACTCAGAAGTAAGGCCCACTCCAGCCAACGGGGCTTCTAATAGAATAAAAGAAGTCCTTGAAAAGACATCCATGACGTGTCTATTCAGAAGTAAGGCCCACTCCAGTCAATGGGGCTTACTCCCAGGAAAGTGTGGCTGGCCTTGTAGCCTCAGGGCCCAATCCTGGGCATATCTACTCAGAAGTAAGGCCCACTCCAGCCAATGGGGCTTCTAATAGAATAAAAGAAGTCCTTGAAAAGACATCCATGACGTGTCTATTCAGAAGTAAGGCCCACTCCAGTCAATGGGGCTTACTCCCAGGAAAGTGTGGCTGGCCTTGTAGCCTCAGGGCCCAATCCTGGGCATATCTACTCAGAAGTAAGGCCCACTCCAGCCAATGGGGCTTCTAATAGAATAAAAGAAGTCCTTGAAAAGACATCCATGACGTGTCTATTCAGAAGTAAGGCCCACTCCAGTCAATGGGGCTTACTCCCAGGAAAGTGTGGCTGGCCTTGTAGCCTCAGGGCCCAATCCTGGGTATGTCTACTCAGAAGTAAGGCCCACTCTAATCATTGGGGCTTACTCCCAAGAAAGTGTGGCTGGCCTTGCAGCCTCATGACTGCATCCATGGCATATCTACTCAGAAGTTAGGCCCACTCCAGCCTCAGGGCCCAATCCTGGGTATGTCTACTCAGAAGTAAGGCCCACTCCAATCATTGGGGCTTACTCCCAAGAAAGTGTGGCTGGCCTTGCAGCCTCATGACTGCATCCATGGCATATCTACTCAGAAGTTAGGCCCACTCCAGCCTCAGGGCCCAATCCTGGGTATGTCTACTCAGAAGTAAGGCCCACTCCAATCATTGGGGCTTACTCCCAAGAAAGTGTGGCTGGCCTTGCAGCCTCATGACTGCATCCATGGCATATCTACTCAGAAGTTAGGCCCACTCCAGCCTCAGGGCCCAATCCTGGGTATGTCTACTCAGAAGTAAGGCCCACTCCAATCATTGGGGCTTACTCCCAAGAAAGTGTGGCTGGCCTTGCAGCCTCATGACTGCATCCATGGCATATCTACTCAGAAGTTAGGCCCACTCCAGCCTCAGGGCCCAATCCTGGGCATGTCTAAAAAGAAGTAATGCTGCCTGAGGCGGAGGAGGGGCCTGGTTGTGGTGGGGCGTCCAAGGCCAGTGTGAGCATCAGGAGAGTCAGGAGAGCCTCCAGGGTGGGTGCTCCTGGTTGCGCCCACCATTTCCTGCCACCGCACGCCTCCTCCATGGCGCAAAGAGCCGGCATGAGCAGCAGGAGAGCCTCAAGGGCGGGCGCACCTGGTTGCACCCGCTATTTCTTGCCGCACACACCTACTCCTCCATGGATTTTGGCCCCTCACCCCAGCATAAGCTGAGGGGGCATTTTGAGCCCCCAAAATGGGCTGCCAAAACTTGGCTTATACTCGATTATATACAGTACTTTCTACCTTGGTTTATACAAAGTCTTGCTTTGTATTGTGGGTTGTGGGACTGTGGGTTGCGCAACGCGAGAAACCAAGAGTCACGTATTAACGGTCGTGTATCACGACTCAAAAGTATCAAGAGTCATGTATCAAAAACTCAAACAGGCAAAATCTCAGCAAACCTGGAAACACTAGCAGTCCTTCTACATCAGGTGGAGATAACGGCCAGTTTTAATCCTAACCCCCCACTTAGGCCAGTTTAAGTCCCAATACAAGTCCCATACTGGTCCGGGGGTATCACAAATTGTCATAAGGCACATCCGTACCACTCCTGGGAGGGTTAGGCCAGTATGCACATATACACTGGCTTTTCCGCACCACCACAGGAATGGGGAGCAGATGAATTTGCTGGTCTATCTGGTTAGGCTTGCACCCTTAGCCCTTAGATGACCAACAAGATTTATTGAACGGCAATTATAATTTATGCAAATTAGGCTATTTTTAGATGGTCATCTAAGTTAAGCAGGTAACTCCAGAGCATAGGAACACATTTCTAAGAAAGCACACCAAGAACTACGGCCACAGTGGCTTACCCACAAATCATGTGTGATGATCCACAGAGACCTAAATTTAGGGTGGCCATAATTTTCTTCCACAAAATTGGGACAGGAGCCTTGGTCCCATTTGCCGGTATGTGATCACAATCCCCCCAAATCAGGATTGTCCCTGTTTTGGGGAACATATGACAAGCCTCCTGAAACTTGCACCAGCAGCTCCTGACAGGTACCCCTCCCAAAGGGTCACAGCCACACATCTCACAGTGGCACAGCTTGGAGCTAAGCTACCCAGAGGTTTGGGAATGATGTGTGAGGCATAGCCATGGAAAGGTGCCACGCGGTGGTGGTGATTCTTTCAAGGAATGGTGTTCCTAACATCTGCCCCTTTACTTTTCCTACAAATCCACTTTGCTACCCTCTGACATTGCATGTTCAGCATCTGCAGAAACAAAAATGCTGGATTGCGCAAAGTGGACCTAGATATTGTGGTGTTTAGACAATCCTAACCGTGCCTACTCAAAAGTAAGCCCTATTGTGTTTAATGGGTCTTCCTCCCAGGAAAGTGCCTTTAGGATTGCAGCCAACACGTTTCCTATTCGCATGTACGAAGTGCTTCAGTAGGCCACACGGATGTGATTCACTCTGTGCACTAGTTGTGCAATAGTTTGCACAGTTAAACCAGCCACCCCATTTTAAGGTGGGTGGTGCATTTCTCCAGAGCTAAAATTCACATCCAGTCCATTGGGGGGGGGGGGGGCTCAGAGGTCCTCCAGATGTCTGCACAATCCAGAGTAACTATGGCACCACCTAGTGAAAACCTATGGGAAATTCATATTGCAATGCAGAGTAATATGTTCTTACTCCGGAGCAAGGACTCCGTGTAGTTACTCTGGATTTCACCCTAAGAAATTTTAGGCTGGCCTAACTCACCTGGTCTATCTTTCTGTGATGGTGTGGGGAGGTCAATATAAGCCTATGCATTGGCCTAACCCCTCACCCCCAGGAGTGGGGCAGAAGTGTCATGCCACTTAGGTCAGCACAGGACTTATGCTGGCCTAAGTGGAGGTTAGAAGTGGAGCCACATTCACCGTATCAGTTGTGTGAGATTATTTGGGATTCATACATGCTGTGATGGACAGTGTTAGTACATGGAGAGATGTGGGCCTTGCTGAGCGGACCTTACTTACAAGCTAATGTTTGCTGTACTCAATCAATATCTCATGTACTTTGATTCAAAAGATCTGGCCGTGCCTCCTTTTCAGACATCTCTTAATTTATCAACATATTTGGGGCAATGGCATAGCTAGTCTATTCCTCCAAGATAAAAAAGATGGATGGATGGATGGATGGATGGGGATCCAGTGGGGTGGTGGAATCCTGGAGAGGGGGCATGTTGTGGGACTAATAGGGTGGTGGTGGAAAGTTTCTTAAGTTTGAAGTTGGCAGTGGGTCAAAGGATTTCTATTGGGGTTTATTTAGTGAACTGTGGATGTGCTTGAGACTGATGACTGTGAATGGGAAAAGGGGTTCGAATAAAGTCTATGTAAAGTTTATAATCTTTGCAGAAAAACTGTTACGAGTTTTACTTGTCTGTAGATTTTTTCAGGTCACCCAATTCTAGCAGCTTGTTGAATAAGGGGAGGGGGTTGGAAACTAATGAGGGGGGAGACGTTTGGCTGTTGTGTAGTCTGGCTTAGGTGACATTAAATGTGGGTTTTAAACATTGATTACGGACTGTATGTTATTAACGCTTATTAACCATGATGGGAGCACTGAACCTCCAGATGCAATGGTGGTATAGCATTGAATACTAAATGCAGGGGACTGCACTGACTTGTAGGGAAATGTTCAGGTTTTTTTCTCCTGTACGGTAGTAGTAGTAGTAGTAGTAGTAGTAGTAGTAGTAGTAGTAGTAGTAGTAGTAGTAGTAGTCTATGTTGTCGTCATCACTGTCATGGTCATAGTAGTTCACTGAATTTTCTGGAGCAGCAGCAGCAGCAGCAGTAGTAGGTTTTGTTGTTGTTGTTGTAGTAGTCGTCATTGTCATTGTCATGATCATAGTAGTCCATAGTAGTTCACTGAATTTTCTGGAGTAGTAGTAGTAGTTGTAGTAGTAGTAGTAGTAGTAGTAGTGGTAGTAGTAGTAGTAGGCATCATTGTCATCATCGTCATGGTCATCGTAGTCCGTAGTTCACTGTGTTTTCTGGACTAGTAGTAGTAGTAGTAGTAGTAGTCACTGTCATTGTCTTCATCATCATTGTCATCCTCGTGGTCATAGTAGTCTGTAGTAGTTCACTGTATTTTCTGGACTAGTAGCAGCACCAGCTGTTGTTGTTGTTGTTTTGTCATAATAATTAGTGCCATACTTCTGAATAGATACGCATAGGTTTGGGCTGACTGTAGTTTCTTGTATTTTTGTGGTAGGAACTCTTCATAGTAGAGGCCAGTCCTAAGCAACTTTGCAGCACTGTTGCTGCTGTGCCAACACTGTGTGTACTGGAGGAAGTAGTTGCAGAAGCCTACTTAAAGTAAGGGAATGTTTATCCCTTACCTTGAAGTTGTATTGCAGCTGCACCAGTACCAGAAAGTGAGACAGGATTGGGCCCGTGGCCTAAGAAAATGTCTGGCCATGTCCCGCATCTTTGAAGCAAGGTTGTCAACATTAGGAGTACTGTTAACTACCACTTGTACTGTACAGAAGTACAGGTATCCCCCGCTTTCCTGTGGTTTGTTTTCTGACCATCCACTCCTTCAACACCTTTTAATTATACCCAGAACTCATTCTTTCAACCTCTCTCTGCTGTTCTATAGGCCAAAATTGCTGTCCCTGTGTTGTGGCTCCTGCGTAATTCCATTCCAGAAGGAGTTAATGAGAATCTCCTTGCAGAAATCTTTGTATGGTAGTAGGAATTTGTGAAATAAAAAGGAACATTTGCATTTTGCAAGCTAAAAAAGCATTGGAAGCAACACTTTAAATTAATATGTTTAAACTAAAATGTGTTCCACTTTTCAACTGTTTTCACTTTTGGATGGTGCTCCAGTCTCTAACCCATCCAATAAGTAGGCGATGTCTATTCTGTAACTACCCGTTGTTGGAAAGTGAGTGGAAGAGGTGGGAGGGAAAAAACCCAATGAATTAGGGTGCAATCCTAGCCAAGGCTGGCTCATCTCATTGGTCTTTCTGTTGATGTAGGAAAGCAAAGCGCATGTCTGTGTAATGGTCTAATCCAGTGGTGGACTTCATGGGGTTCTCATAGGTTCTATAGAACCCTTTGCTAATGAGCACCTAGTTCTGAGAACCAGTTACTAATGGGACATAGGGCGCAATCCTTGGCAAGTCATATGGGGAGACCTTGCTCCAATGTAAGACCAATTTACTCTGGATTGCAATACGAATTTTCCATAGGTTTTCACTAGGTGGTGCCGTAACTACAGGTGCACGTAATGTCTCTTATGTGCTCCCGTAGTTCCTCTGGATTGTAGGGTAAGAACCTGTTGTTAATTTAGGTTATTAGGACATAGAACCTGTTGTTCATTTATTTGAATCCCACCACTGGTCTAACCCTCACCCTGGAGTGGCGCAGAAGTGTTTCGCGGCACTTTGGTGACATCTCCAGCTTGGCACAGGACTTATGCCAGCACTTAGGCCGGCCTAAATTGAGTTTAGGATTGCAGCATTAAGTAGTGGCAGAAATTATAACTTTCATTTGTCTGCAAAGATTAAGAAAGCACCACTCAAATTCTTTCTGGCTGGCAATGAGTCTAGAAAGAGTGTGCGTAAGAGGGCTGTCCAGAGAAGAGGCAGGAAGGAGAGAGAGGAGGTGGAGTATGGAAGGCAAATTGGGTTGCGGAGGTGGCGGGTGGAGGGAAGAGAACTTCATTGCGCTGGACAAACAGAAAACGGAGCCAATTAAATGCCCGCTCAGCTGTCAGAAGCAAATGTGGCATAACTCCCTCCAGACAGCCAAGGGGGTCTCAGCCTCCGCTGTTGTGCTTTAAACACTTTGTTAATTGCCTTTGCTTTTCCGCCATCGCACTTCACACCTCGTTAGTTCAAGTTGTTGGTCCAAACCTGACGGAGATGATAGGAGCAGAGTGGAGAGCAATTGCTTATGGGGCCAGGTGACCGTGTGTCCTCTTTTTTCCAGGATATATACTCTTTATAACCCTTGCGTCCTGGCAAAAAAAACACATTATGTCCTCCTTTTCCTTATGAGCAGCCCTCTTGTGTAATTAATAAATCATAAGTAATGAATTATATGTATATATATCCCCCGCTTTCTTGCGGGGGCACAGGCACAATCCAGGCACAATTCATTTTCTGAAGACCCACTCTTTCAACACCTTTCAATTATACCCAGAATGCATTCATTCAACACATGTCTTGCTCTTTCAACCTCTTTCTCAGGGTGACCATATAGAATAGAGGACAGAGTGCCTGTGCATGTTAAAACATGCATATGATAGCATTAGTGGTTTTCTGATAGTCATTAAATTAATTTAATATATTTAATATAATATAATATAAATTAATTTAATTAATTTTAATATATATAATTAATATATAATTAATTTTATAATATACTTTATTTGTAGCCCGATTTTGGTACACAATGGTTAAAAATGGGTATAAAATTCTATTTTTAGGACAGCTGTCAATGGTAACAAATTTTCTATCCCTCATTCTCCTCCATCCAAGTAGAAGGACAATTTGTTACTACAGACAGTTGCCCCATAACAGAACCATAGAACCAGAAGAGTCCCCAGAAGCTGGAAGTGGCATCACAAGGAGTGAAGAATGTGGAGCTCAATGTGCCACGAGACTTAAAAAATAAAAATGATTGGAAAATCACTGACATAGGAGTCGGGCTATCTGAGGTTTAGTTGAGAATAACTTTTACTTCAGTGTAGTAGAGGAGAAAATATAGTTTAAGGTATATTGTCCCAAATACGCAAGAGACTCTTAAAAATTTATTCATATGGCAATATTGGTGCTGTTTCTTCTTGTTCGGAGGTCCTTTGAGGTTCAACAGCCAATATCCATAAACATTTTTATGTCTGGGGTGCACCACAAGGAAGCTTTCAGTCACCCATCCAAAAGTTACCCTGGTCATTCCCTGCTTAGCGTTCCGTAGCCCTTCGCTCAACCACCAAACCACGCTGCTGCCTTACAGCAGACTAGTAACAGCCTGCAGCTGTTGCTTTTGTTGGTATAATATAACCATATTCAACAATCACAAACATTCCCCTTTTCAGTATCTCAACTGCTCTTTTACCACCTCTTTTCTCAATAGCTCTCCTCACCTGCCCTCCCACCACCTCTCTTCAGTCTAGCCTATTATCTGTCCCAGAGGTAGTTGGATATGACAGTTGAAATGGGGATGGAACGTTGACAGTTGTCGATTTTGAGGCTCTTAGATAGATAGATAGATAGAGAGAGAGAGAGAGAGAGAGAGAGAGAGAGAGAGAGAGAGAGAGAGAGAGTTGACAAAACCATAGGTCACTGATGGCAAACCTTTTAGAGACCAAGTGCCCAGGCAGAGCTGACTGAGCACACCAGTGCCCATCACGCATACCCAAAACTCTGGGCATGCACAGTGGTCTCAGGGCACTCCTAGCATGCACTGGACACTGGTGCGCTATGCTCCAAAGAGGAGCAGGGTGCTCCTCTTTGGAACAGAGTGCACCTGTGCCCATTGTGCAAGCCCAGAACTCTGGCCATGCCGACTCGGCTCAGGGCACTCCTGGCCCAATGTGCATGCCCAGAGTTCTGGGCATGTGTGCTGAGCACCACTGCTATCAGTTGGCTCTGCTCCGACTGAGCACGCCAGTGGCCCAGCATGCATGCCCAGAGTTCTGGGCATGTGAGCTGGGCTTAGAGGACGCCCAGACCAGCACACATGCCTGGGCTTGTGCGGCCGTTTGGGAACGCTATGGCTACCGGAAGTATGTCAAACTCCTCCGGCTGCTGAGGCAATGCTGGGGCGACTTGATATCTGAGAGAGCTCAGAGTGCCCGCTGTGGCACAGGTGTGCCATAGGTTCACCACCACTGCCATAGGTCATCACAAGAATAACTGTTCAAATAACCAGTAACAAAGCAAATACATGCAAACATATGACCGACATTGGGGCTCCTGACATAGGCCGTTTGCTTTTCTCGTTCCAGTTTCCTGCTTCTTCAACTTCACCACGCCATCAGGGATCGTCCTTTCCCCAAACTACCCGGAGGAATATGGCAGCAGCTTGCACTGTGTCTGGTTGATCATCACCAAACCTGAAAGTCGGATCCATTTGGCCTTCAACGATTTTGACGTGGAGCCTCAGTTTGACTTCTTGGCTGTCAAAGACGGTGGGACGGCTGAATCGCCCGTCTTGGGGACGTTCTCCGGAAGCCAGTTGCCCTCTTCCCTGACCAGCAGTGGCCACGTTGCCAGGTTGGAATTCCAGACCGACCACTCCACGGAGAAGCGCGGCTTCAACATTACATTTACAAGTAAGTCTGTAGAAAAGACGCTGCTTGGATCGATGCTGTATGGGTTTGAGCTAGCTATGTTTTCAGTATCCACCAGTAGCAATCTCTGAATATCTAAGATGTATGTGTGTGTGTATTGAGTTCCATACATTCCTTATACCTAAAGCTTCTTAAAGGTAAAGGTGTCCTCTGCAGGTTGTCCTGCTTGTCATGACTGACTCTAGGAAGTGGTGCTCATCCCATATAACCACCGTTGTCCGAAGATGCCTCCATGGACATGTGGCCTGCATGTGCATGGAGTGCTGACCAACCTAAAGCCTAAACAGAAGCGAATAACAACTTAAGTACAGCAATTTCCCATTATCTGCTGCTCAGGCTACCAAATCAGTGGGTACCAATTTTTCCATGAGGAAACAGAAAGAATACAAAAATAAACTTATGCTGCAATCCTAACTCCGGTTAGGCTGGCACAAATCCCAGCCCAAGTCCAGTGCTGGCCTGGGTTTGTTGCACAAGTTCCATAAGGCACATTTGCACTACTCCTGGGCCAAAGGGGGGTTTGGACCAGTGAACAGACATGCGCTGCCCTTCCCACACCACCACAGGAATGGGGAGACCAGTGAGTTGCACTGACCTAAATTGGTTAGGATTGTGCCCTCTGCCTGTTCACAGGTAAAGTAACTCAGACCCATCACAGGGAATCAAAACTCATGACCCATCATGACCCATTACAGGGAATCAAAACTAGGCCATTCCCTCCCCCCCCCCCTGGGGATGGATGTAATGGATGTCCAGTAATGTCCCAATGACGCCATCGTGACTGTGGTACTGTGGTGACTCAGAGTTTTTTGGCTCGGGTTTTTTCCCTTACCTGGAGGTTCCCACCAGTCTTGGGGAACGTCTGGGAGCCCCCACCCCTGACATTGCTCAGTTTGAGGATTTTATGCCAATTTTTTTTGCAAGGGTTTTATGCTCAGTTTTTTTATGGCAAAACCAGAAGTGTACTTCCATCACCAAACAGAGTGATTTTGACCACTGGATAGGTTGCAGAGAGGGATATGGGCTGCCCAGACCCTTCCCAAGGCCAGTGGGACCCCTACGTCAGAGGGATAACAATGGGTTTCTTTTGGGCCACAATAGCTGCATCACTGTCAGGTGATCAGGTGATCAGCTTCATCACCCCCCCCCCCTTATGCCAGGTCCTGCGTTGGACTTTATGAACTACTAACATACCCTACAATCCAGAGTAACTATGGGAGCATAGGGCTGTGGGTGGCGCAAGCAATTAAGACGCTGTGCCTGTTAACCAGCAGGCCAGGGTTCGAGACCCGGGTCAGCCCCACAAGACAGGGTGAGCTCCTGTCCTTAGCCCAGCTCTGAGACGCAGCTGGATCAAATTGTATTGGCTCTGCCTTTCCATTGGACTAATTCAGTGGTGTGGAGAGGGGGGATTTGTGCTTGGGTAACAGCCTATCCTCCATAACCATCTAACCCAGGCTTTCGTGCTTCGCATGCAGCGTATGCAGCGCTGAGCACGATACCATAGTCTTTCAAGACTGACGAAGGCCTGCTATGGGAGCATGTAAGAGACATTTCCGTCAACGCAGTTATGGCAACACCTAGTAAAAACCTATGGGAAATTCATATTGCAATCCTCTTTGCAATACATATTGCAGTCCTCATATTGCAATACTCTTTGCATATTACTGCAAAGAGTAAATTGTTCTTATGTTGGAGCAAGGACTCCCTGTCTTTACTCTGGATTGCGCCCATAGTGTGCATGCCTCAAAATGAAAAAAAAAACATAAATCAAATATATACAAAAAGAAATTAAGAACATTTTTGTTAGGATAATTGAAAATATTACATTTTGCACCATTCACAAACTCCTTGTTTTATCAGACCTTGATTGCATTTCTCGGCTCAAAATTCTGGGTATGGATTTGCGTATCTGTTGTTCTAGAATTCAGCGAACAGCTGTTATTACTGAAGAGTTATGTGGTTGTACAGCCAGTGATTTATCTACTCATCATTTGATTTTACTGTACAACTAGAGTAGGAAGACAGATAGTAAAAGCTGTCAAAATGTTTAGGCAAAGGAGCTGGTTTGTAATTGCAAGAAACATAAAAACGGGCAGCTGCGTACAGTCTGCTTTGCTGTAATACAATAGTCGGTGTCCCCAGGAAGCCTCACATTATCCCAGATTACAGTAACATCTGTCTAAGGGAAACATCCAGAGTAACTATGGGGAGTCCTTGCTCCGGTGTAAGAATAACTTACTCTGGATTCCAATATGAATTTCCCATCGGTTTTCACCAGGTGGTGCAGAAACTACGGGTACACATAAAAGTCTCTTATGTGCTCCCATACTTACTCTGGATTTGATGGCAAAAAAATTTAAAAGGAGTGGGGTAGTGGCGGGAATTTTGGCTTTGTAAAGGTGCTGCCTGTGGAACTGCTTTGTGTCCACATATAAACCAGTGGTTTTCAACCTTTTTCATCTCACGGCACACTTCACAAGGCCCTGAAATTGTCAAGGCACACCGTCAGTTGTTGTTACCATTGACAAGGCACACCAGACTGTTCAAATCCCCCAATTTTCCTATTAATGAATGTCAATCTACAAATTCCCACGGCACACCTGAGGACTGGTGCGGCCCACTAGTGTGCCATGGCATAGTGGTTGGAAATCACTGCTATAAACAATAGCAGATCACACGTCATAAAATTTTTGTCCTGGTATAATTGATTATTATTATTTGATTAGAATCATAGAATCATAGAGTTGGAAGGGACCTTGTAGGTCATCTAGTCCAACCCCCTGCCTGCAGCAGGAAATCCCCCTAGAGCGTCCCCGACAGGTGCTCGTCGAGCCTCGATTCATGGATGGCAATCCATAGTTTGAACTTGTGTGTGGATAACACAAGATTTGGATGTCTATTCTGGAGTATCTCATGTAGGAACATGAGAAGAAGAGCTGAGCTGGCTCTTCTAACTTGTGTTATCCCCAAATCCAGAGTAACTACAGGAGCACGTAAGAGACTTTACGTGCACCCGTAGTTTCTGCACCACCTAGAGAAAACCTGTGGAAAATTCATATTGGAATCCAGAATAAATTGTTCTTACACCAGAGCAAGGACTCCTTATAGTTGCTCTGGATTTTGCCCTTCGTTTCAACATCAGCACAAAGCCCCACAACAGAACCAGGACCTGAGTTGGGGACCTCATAAATAACTGTAAGGTTGCTCTGAAAGGTTTGGTATTGAGACCTAGGGCGCAATCCAGAGTAACTACGGGGAGTCCTTGCTCCGGTGTAAGAAAAATTTGCTCTGGATTGCAATATGAATTTCCCATAGGTTTTCACTAGGTGGTGCAGTAACTATGGGGGCACGTAATGTCTCTTGCGTGTTCCCGTAGTTACTCTGGATTGTAGGGCTGTTTAAACACTATCCCAGAGTAACTATGGAGCACGTAAGGGACATTACGTGCACCTGTAGTTACGGCACCACCTAGTGAAAATCTATGGGAAATTCATATTGCAATCCAGAACAAATTGTTCTTACAGTTTGTAAGAACAAATTGTTCTTAAATTGTCCTTACACCGGAGCAAGGACTCCTCGTAGTTACTCTAGATTGTGCCCTATATTACTTATTTACTGTAAAATTATTACATCTAATTTACAACACTGGAAACTCCACTAGTAGCTAAATCTTTCCACCACCAGAAAACTCTGGACTACGTAAATAAATCTAATTTATTAATTCCAAGAATTCTTCATGCTTCCTTCGCAGAAGAAATTGGAGGGTAATGAAGATTTTTTTCCAAGACACAAGGCTAAAAATGAGCACATGTCCTGGAAAAACAGGACATATGATTATCCTGAATCGAGACTAATAAAATTATATCTGATGTGTATAAACTAAACAGAGGGGAGTTTTTACTCCTCAGCACTTACAGCCACACCACCATTGGAATAGGGAGCTGGGTGGCCTAAATTGTGACGGAGAGATGAGCTGGCCTAAGTAGGTTAGGATTGCACCCCTAGGGCACAATCCAGAGTAACTACAGGGAGTCCTTGCTCCGGTGTAAGAACAATTTACTCTGGAGTGCAATATTAATTTCCCATAGGTTTTCACTAGATGGTGCAGTAACTACAGGTGCATGTAATATCTGTTACGTGGTCCCGTCGTTACTCTGGATAGTAGGGTTAGAGTCCAAGTGAGTGCCAACCTCCCATGGCAATTTGCTCTCCCGCTCTCTCCTCTAATTTTCTTAGGAACCTGCTTGCATTGGCTTGGCAGGAGTGATGAACGACCTTTGTTATAACACTGGTTAACAGCTCTGCAAAATTAATGGTCTTTCTGGTTGGCAACTACAAACCAGCTATTATTAAAAATAATTTGCCATGCCGGATTAGGGGACAGGTTCATCAAAGTCAGCTAACCTGTGGTTTTTGCCTGCGGCTTAATGCCCAATCTTTAGGAGTCTGGATGTGGAATTTGTTCCCCAGTGATGTGTGCAAGGGTTACTTGGGGTCACAAGATGAATTGAGGGGTTGCAATGCATTGCAGTCTGGAAATCTGGTGGTGGTTGAAAACCAGGGCGGGGGGATGTTTTGGCAGTGTGTTAACAGAAATGCTGTGTGTGTGTGTAAATTCAAAGTGCTTCAAAGGGAAATGCTTTTGCTCGTTCATTTTTTATTTTGTCCTTCCTTCAAGCCTTCAGACACAATGAATGCCCTGATCCGGGTGTGCCGGTCAATGGGAAGCGGTTTGGCGACAGCCTCCAGTTGGGTAGTTCTGTGTCCTTCCTCTGTGATGAGGGGTTCATCCGAACGCATGGCTCAGAGACGGTCACCTGTGTCTTGAAGGAAGGCAACGTGGTTTGGGACAACGCTGTGCTGAGATGTGAAGGTAAGTTGCCATAATGACTTGTTGACTTGGTAGTTTAAAGGGCAGGATAGGTAGAGCGAGCTTCAGAACGGTGGAATGTCAATGGGTGGAGGTGGAACAACCAAGAAGGGAAGCTTCCAGTCCTCTGAGAGCTCTTGTTAATCCAGAAGTCACTATGGGCAAAATCCAGAGTAACTATGGGGAGTCCTTGCTCTGGTGTAAGAACAACTTACTCCGGATTCCAATATGAATTTCCCATAGGTGTTCACTAGGTGGTGCAGTAACTACGGGTGCCCATAAAGTTTCTTATGTGTTCCATAGTTACTCTGGATTGTAGGATAAGAAGGCTTCTGAAAGAACAGGTCAAGAATTTGAAGTCTTTATAAAAAAGTGATACCTTCCAGCTGCCTTGATTTCCTTTTTCAAGGAAGAAAGGTGGGATATACACCAAATAGATAGATAGATAGATAGATAGATAGATAGATAGATAGATAGATAGATACGTACGTACGTACACGTACGTACGTACATTTCCAGGTTTCCCCATGTCATGTCCATTATGGATTGGAGGAAACTACAATCCACAACAAGTGGACTTACCCTACAATCCAGAGTAACTACGGGAAGATATAAGAGGCACTTACTCTGGATTGCTGTACGCATTTCCCATAGGTTTCCCATAAGTGGCACCGTTACTATGTTGGTGTAAAAGGTGTAAAAGGATTGTTACTCTGGATTGTAGCCACTGTCTCACACGGTACAAACACTGAAGAAGTTGCAGGGTGCAATCCTAACCAACTCCCAAATCTAACTATGGGAGCATGTAAGAGACTTTACGTGCACCCGTAGTTACTCCACTACCTAGTGAAAACCTATGGGAAATTCATATTGAAATCCAGAGTAAGTTGTTCTTACACCAGAGCAAGGACTTCCCGTAGTTACTCTGGATTGTGCCCCCAAGTCAGGCTGGCTTGCCTGACTTGCCTATATTTCTGTGATGTAACCCCCCCTTGCCTATATTTCTGTGATGATGTGGGGAGGCCGGCAGATGCCACCCTAACCACCCCAAGAGTGGAGCAGGTGCCTTATGGCTCTTTTGTGACACCCTAGGGCCAGCACAGGACTAATGCTGGGACTTATGCAAGCCTAACTGGAGACTGGGATTGCAGCCTAGGCCATTGGCCATCCACAACAGGTCCAGTCTGAGGATGCCTTTGTTGCTCTTCCTCTTAAGAGCTTGAAAGTATTTGCTTTAAGGCCGCGCCCAGCACCAAAGCTCAATGTTTGCACCAGTGCGTTCTGACCATCAGAGGCAGAATCTCGAGCCACTTCGGATCTTATCTTTCTGGATCATTGTGGCAGCTGCTTTCGGAGAAGAGCGTATAAGAATTGGCGCCAGGGATGAGTTGGCACTTCATCAGCCGCCTTACAACATGTCTGAAGCCAATAGCGCTGGGGTGCTGGAGTTGGACATCTTGTCACCCATCGCTCCGCATCAGAGTCCTGCCATTGAGCCAAAATGAGGAGGAGAGATGTTCAAGCAATGGGAAATTAAAGTCTCTGACAGAACATTTTTTTCCTCCCTTCAAAGCTGCTTGACATGCTTTAAAGTTGCCCCCCCCCCAAGAAAACAGAAAGCCAAATGAAAAGAAATCATTAGGAATTAAGGAAAGCTTCCCCAGCTCTCTGTTCTCAGAAAAAAAGATGTCAGAAAGCAGTAGCTTTGCAAAATGTCTGAATTGCAGACATGCTGATAACTTGAGAAGTCATTTCAGGAATTGGTTCTTGGTTTCTTTCATGCAGACTAAGGGCACAATCCTGAGTTACTACGGGGAGTCCTTGCTCCAGTGTAAGAACAATTTACTCTGGATTGCAATATAAATTTCCCATAGGTTTTCACTAGGTGGTGCCATAATTACGGGTGCATGTAATGTCTTTTACGTGCTCCTGTACTTACCTTGGATTGCAGGGTAACCCTACAATCCAGAGTAACTACGGGGGCACGTAAGAGACATATATGTCAATGTAGTTACGGCACCACCTAGTGAAAATAGGCACCACCTATGAGAAATTCATATTGCAATCCAGAGTAAATTATTCTTACACCGGAGCCAGGACTCCCTGTAGTTACTCTGGATTGCGCCCATAGGATTGCCATGATTCCCAAAATTGGGACAGAACCATATGTGAAACTTGCCAGTATATGAACACAAATTGGGATTGTCCCTGTTTTCATATGACAACCCTATGCAGACAATTAGGGCAAGATATGGTAGATCCCAATAGCATATGGGCTGCCTTTTACCAGTGACGCCCTCAGTGGCTGATGGGCTTTGGCCTGATCCAACAGGGCTCTTCTTGTTATGGTGCTGGGAGAGCCCAAAGGCCAGAAAAAGAGCTTCCACAGGCGATAGATAGATAGATAGATAGATAGATAGATAGATAGATAGATAGATAGATAGATAGATAGATAGATAGATAGATAGATAGATAGATAGATAGATAGATAGATAGATAGATAGATAGATAGATAGATAGGTGGGTGGGTAGGTGGGTAGGTGGATGGATGGATAGATGGATAGATGGATGGGTAGGTAGGTAGGTAGGTGGGTGGGTAGGTAGGTGGGTGGGTGGGTAGATGGATGGATGGATGGATAGATAGATGGGTAGGTGGATGGATGGATAGATGAGTAGATGGATAGGTGGATGGATGGATAGATGAGTAGATGGATAGATAGATGGGTAGGTGGGTAGGTGGATGGATGGATGGATATTTTTATTGTCATTGTACAATACATTGTACAATACAAATGCACTGTGAATGTGAAACTATCTGACCCAAAGAAAGAATTTTGTGCCATTTTCCTGTTTATTTTTTCTTTTAAAATCCCCTCTCCTTTGCAGAAGCAAAGGTTGAATTTTGTATTTACCTCCTTGTTCTCTTTCTAAGTAGTGGGCAATGGGGGGGGCAGAGAAAATGCACATTTATTTTTAATAACTGCCTTTCATCTTTGAGAAGCTTTGATAACCCCAGCGCTATTAACATGCACTCCTTTATCACTCATCTCTTTGACTTGTCTTTGACTTGCCGTCCAGTGTGAGCTCAATTAAATACAAATCCTAATTAGCTTCCTTTTTTAATTAAATAAGGGGAGGGAGAATTTGTCTAGAATATTTAAAGTGCTGTTTGACATTTTGGAAAAAATAAAATGAAAAGAAGCATAACAGGCCTAGAAAGGGGATTAGGATTCAGCGGGGAGACGGGAGACGGTTTCTACCAACATATTTGCTATAGCAAAATCTGATTGCCGATGTGGAGATGGTGCCACAGATCAGTGGGAAGCCATAATTTTGTTTTAATTTCATTGGACCCACAAATCCAGAGTAACTATGGGAGCACGTAAGAGACTTTACGTGCACCCGTAGTTACTGCACCACCAGAATAAGTTGTTCTTACACCGGAGCAAAGACTCCCTGTAGTTACTCTTGGATTTTGCCAGTACTCTCCCCACGAACATAAGAAGAGCCCTGTTGGACATGGCCAAGGATCCAGCTCTATTCCAGTTTCGTGTACCTTACAATGGTCCTTCAGATGCCCCAGGGATCCTACAAGAAGACATCCTACACCCCTTTGCCAGTCCCTTGCATCGGACATTCAGAAATAGGCGAACAGAAGGAGGTTGCACCTTGCATCATACCTTATAACCTGTGATGGAGTTTTCCTTCAGAAATCTGTCCAAACTGCTGTTAAAGACATCTAGGACAGGTGCTATCATTACATCCAGTGGCATGGAGTTCCACAGATTAACCACATGCTGGGTAAAGACATTTTTTTCCTTTTGTCATACCCCCAAATCCACAGTAACTGGACTTTACGTGCACCAGTAGTTGTTCTTACTCTGGAGCAAGGACTCCCCATTGTTACTCTGGATTTCAACCTAAGCCTCCAGTCCCTCAATTCTAGTGGCCTTTCCCTGGTTTTGGTGTTGTGTAAGAAGGAAAAGAACATCTCTCTATCCACCCCTGCATTTTACTGAGTGTTTTAATCATGTCCCCCCCTTTTTTTCTCGGGGTGCTTTTTTCTAGAGACTGAAGAACCTCAAATGCTATAGTCAGGTGGCAGTTGATGGCCTACCTTCTGCAGCTTCTCCAATGAGTCTAGGGTTGGGGTCCCCAAGCATTTTGACCAATCAAATATCTGGCACGCTGTTGAAGACCAAAAAAAAAAAAATAAAGTTTGGTTCTGTTTTAGCAATAACCTCTCTCCATCCCCCCCCCGCCGCCCCACAGCGCTTGGAAATTAATAGTGGGCATTAAAATAGCCATACATCCATTTCAAGGAACACGTTACGTTCCTGCTGAACTGAGATGGAGTTGCATGCTTCTGTTAAGTGCAAAAGGATAATATTATGAACATACAGTGGTGCCTCACAGAAAGAGCTTAATTCATTCCGGAGGCCTGCTCTTTAAATGAAACGCTCTTTAAGTGAAGCGGATTTTCCCATAGGAAATCATGGAAACTCAGACAATTGGTTCCGCAACCCCCAAAATATTCAGATAAAAATATTAACTGGATGGGAAAAGGATGACAAAACAGTGGAATTGAATTCAAAACATGCATTCAATGTGCAAGATCCTATGAAGTCTTCTTAGGCTGCAATCCTAAAGACACTTTCATGGGAGGCTTACCTAGGCTGCTGCTGGAGGTCCAAGGTGGCTGGTGGGGGAACTTGGGGGAAGTTGGAGGCACTTAGGGGCAGCTGCCTCTCACGCCCCAAGGCAACTGCCCCCAAGTTGGGGGTGGTTAGAGGCAGCAGCGCTGGTTGGCAGCCCTTTTAAAGAGCCTCCATGCAGAGCGTCAGGGCTGCATAGCACACATGCCCATAGCGCGCTTGCTTGTTAAGTGAAGCGGAACTTGTTATGTGAAGCAAGATTCCTTGGAGATTTTTACTTGTTATGTGAAACACTTGTTATGTAAGGTGCTTGTTATGAGAGGTAACACTGTACTTTTAAAAAGTGTTCCAGTCTTTTGACTTCTTACTCTGCTTTCTCTCCACCTTCCCACAACTGACAGCTCCCTGTGGTGGCCATTTGACTTCTCCAAGTGGAATGATCCTGTCTCCAGGCTGGCCTGGATTCTACAAGGATTCCCTTAACTGTGTGTGGGTCATAGAAGCTCAGCCAGGATATCCCATCAAAATTACATTTGACAGGTGACTTTCATTTATAATGCATTTCTTTTTCAACGTGACCCACGTCACACTTGCCCATTAACCTTAATCACCTGCATTAATTGCCATTGGAAGCAGGCTGCTTCTAAGCCATTAATTGCTACTTAATTGATTTACACCTGTGTGGTTCCAATTTTTTGAATTGCAAAGAAATTGAACACTAACGGAGCACTAGGCATAAATGGGCTAAGATGCCTCACACGGAGTCCCCATATTTTTGGTGGTGTGTAGGAAGCCCTTGGGGAGTGAAAGCCTATTTGTGGGCACTGAGGAAGAGACAGGCTAATTTGGCTCAGTGATGACCTTCCTTTCCCATCTGGCTGCTGAGTTCAAAAGCCTGGCACCTCCACTTTAAGAAGTCAGGCTGCAATCCTAACCTCCAGTTAGGCTGGCACAAGCCCTGGCATAAGTTCTGTGCTGGCCTGGGGGTGTCACACAAGTGTTGTAAGGCATTTCTGTGCCACTTCTGGTAGGGGTTAGGCCAGTGCATAGGCATATGCCAGCCTCCCACACCACCTCAGGAAGTTATACCAGGTGAGTTATGCTGGTGTAAAGTAGTTACGGGTATGGGTGATGTTGCACATGGGGGATGTTTTACATGGGGAGATGTTGCACATGGGGGTTTGATGCACATGGGGAGATGTTGCACATGGGGGTTTGATGCACATGGGGAGATGTTGCACATGGGGGTTTGATGCACATGGGGAGATTTTGCGCATGGGGGAATGATGTGCATGGGGGTTTGATGTGCGTGGGGGGTTTGATGCGCATGGGGGGTTGATGCGCATGGGGGATTGATGCACATAGAGAATGTTGCGCATGGGGGATGAACATGGGAAATTTTGCTCATGGGGTTGTGCATGGGGGATTTGCACATGGGGTTGATGAGCATGGGGGTTGATGTGCATAGGGAGGATAATGCACATGGGGTGGGGATGAACATGGGGGATATTGCACATGGGGGTTGATGTGCGTGGGGAATTGATGTGCAGTGGAGGGATGGTGTACGGGGGAATTTTACTCTCACAACGTGGGTACGCTTTTCTCTAGTAATAATAATAAATTCCATTAAAAAAACTCAACACTAAGTTTCTACAGGGTCCCATACTAAAAAGTGATGCAACATTTATTCATTATATGTACCAAACTATAGTACAGGGTCCATTGGATGCTGGGAGTGAACAGTGATTAAAAATGAGTAGTAAAAGGGTTAAAACTGATAGGAGGGAGGCAAGACTGGCATTTGCATCTTGATAGTTTTTTTTCTATCCGCATTTCAGGTTTAAGACGGAAGTGAATTACGACACCTTGGAAGTGCGTGACGGCAAGTCCTATTCATCGCCATTGATTGGTGTCTATGATGGGACTCAGGTCCCCCAGTTCCTCATTAGCACCAGCAACTTCCTCTACCTTCTCTTCACCACCGACAAGAGCCACTCCGATGTTGGCTTTCAAATTCGCTATGAAAGTAAGTCAAATCATATAACTTGCATCTGAAACATGCCTGGCATCATGAAAGCCTGTGTTGAAACCTTGTGGCCGACGGTCTTTATTTGGTCCTCTTGGCTCTTCAAATACTTGGAGGACTTGATGCTCTAAAGCAGTGTTTCCCAGACTAGTGGGTCATGGGCCGGTAGGGGGATCAGAAGCAGGGCTTTCCCCCAGAAGAGGACTGGTGATCACAGAGACAGTGCCACAGATATTGCAGTGCTGTGGCTTCCAAGGGACTTTTTTTTCTTACCTATGGGGCAGAGCTGGCCTCCTGGAGGCTCACAGCCCCTTCTGATCTATTTCGTGGCTGCAAAAAGAAAAAACCCTTTAAAGGAAAAGGTGTCCTTAGGAGAGCTGCTGCATGAGCAGGGTGACCATATGACCGGAAATTTCCGGTTTTGTCCTCTGTTTTTAGTCTCCTGTCCAGGTGTCCTCCAAAAGGGTGTCATTGTCCTCTGTTTTGGCTTCATTTTGCAATGGTGTGCAGTGCCCCCATCATGTCATATGTTGTTGGATTCATACTGAAGAGCAGAAGCCAATGCAAAAATCGGGGTTGAAATATCTCCTTCCTATCAAAGGTTATGGCCAAAAAACTAAAAAATATGCATATGAGCTCTATGGGAAAGTGAAAGTGCCCAATATTGCAGCTTTACTCTTGAGTAGACAAACATGCCATTGTCCATTGGAAAGGCTAGGCTGAGAGGAATCCAAGACCTTGCCCTCCTTTTGAGGTTTGGGCATCTGGTCACCCTGTGCATGAGGAAGTGGCACTCCAGGTCTGTCTACACCCAACGGAGGAAGAAAGATAGTGGCAAGGAGGGGGCAAATCAGGGCAGGAGTATGTGGGGGGCTGCAAGAGGAGGTCAATCCAGTGGTGATGGTGTGTGCCAGGATCTTCTGCAGGATCTTTTCCCCCTTCATCTCCTTGGATTTGCACAAGCAAAATCACAGGTGCAGATTCAAAGAAGATACACTGGGATAGGGAGATTGGGAGATACGGGGGTTTATGAAGCAGTAAGGGGATTTAAATCTTTGTTCCCACTGAACCCTCCTTATCTCCCCCTCCCCAGTAGATGTACCACACTGAGATTGCTGTGGTGCACCAGCCCAGGGTTGGGAGAGGAACGAAAGGTCAGGATAAGGATCACAGTGTACATTTTAATGACGCATTGAGCTCTGAAGGAGTTCGGGTTTCTTATATGTTTAGGGACAGTGGTGGGATTCAAATAAATGAACACCAAGTTCTATGCCCTATTAACCTAAATTAACAACAGGTTCTATGTCCCATTAGTAACTGGTTCTCAGAACCAGGCGCTCATTAGCAAAGAGTTCTCTAGAACCTGTGAGAACCCCCTGAAGCCCACCACTGTTTAGGGATCCTATCCATATAATCCTAAACATTTACAGATTGAACATAGATTTAAGGATCCTATACATTTAAGTATAATCCTATACATTTAAGGATTGAAGAAGCTTCCAGCATTCAGTTCTGTTGGATCTGAAGTTCTTTGGACCCACACGTGTAAGGATCCACAGTTGTTTCTGAAGTGTACTTGGACAGAACCACTGGTTCCTTGTGATTAACCCTACAATCCAGAGTAACTACGGGAGCACGTAAGAGACTTTACATGCACCCATAGTTACTGCACCACCCAGTGAAAACCTATGGGAAATTCATTTTGCAATCCAGAGCAAATTATTCTTACACCGGAGCAAGGATTGCACCCTAAGTGTTCCTTTTTCAAGTGTTAACAAAAGTCTGAAACATCCTGAGATGGTACCTCAATAATAATAGATGGAACTTATAATATATATTGCATTGTTCTTTCAGGCATGTTTCTTGTAGCTGATTAAATACTGCAATTGATTAATCCCTCTCCTGCATTATCCATTAAAATGAAATGTATCAGTATATCGAAACCTCCGTATTGCCGCCTTCGTTTAAGTTATTCTAGGAAGTGCGAGATAACTTACAATGTAATGCCCAGAAGCTGCTGCTCATTATTCTCAGATAAAACCATCCTTAAGATTTCCTTTTCTGTTCCTTGGAACACTGGCAAACTAGAACTGAAATTATCCTAAACATAACCATGGATTAAAATTATCCCTCAATTAATCAATGGGAAGCTTTAGCTGAATAACCTACACAGTAAATCTGTGAAAAGTCCCCAAATCCAGAGTAACTACGGGAGCACGTAAGAGACTTTATGTGCACATGTCGTTACTGCACCACCTAGTGAAATCCTATGGGAAATTCATATTGCAATCCAGAGTAAGTTGTTCTTACCCCAGAGCATAGACTCCCCATAGTTATTCTGGATTTTGATCTAACTTATTCTAATTCAGAGAACAACATACTTTGTTTCTGATCAATCACATGTATGGCACCAGTGACTGCACTTGTGCGCTCGTGGTGTTTGCTGTTGGTTTTAGCCTCTACCCTTGGGGACAACTTTGACCTTTACCTTTTTCCTGTGATAGGCTAAAATCCAGAGTAACTATGGGACCTTTTACACTGACATACCCTACAATCCAGAGTAAGTACGGGAGCACGTAAGAGATTTTACATGCACCTGTAGTTACTGCACCACCTAGTGAAAACCTATGGGAAATTCATTTCTTTCTTTCTATCTATCTATCTACAGTATTTATATACCGCCTTTCAACTGAAAAGTTCACAAAGCAGTTTACAAGAAAATTAATTAGAAAAAATTAATAGCTAATTAATAGCTAATTGGTGCCTGCCCCAAAAGGGCTCACAATCTGAAATGCAAAAAGAACACCAGCAGAACACCATTGCTAGGGTGTGTAGGGGCATTTTGCAATCCAGAGCAAATTGTTCTTACATCGGAGCAAGGACTCCCCATAGTTACTCTGGATTTTGCCTGTAGTTACAGTGCCACCTATGGGAAACCTATGAGAAATGCATGGAGCAATCCAGATAAAAGTGCCTCTTACGTCTTCCCGTAGTTACTCTGGATTGTAGTCTAAGTCAGATCTACCATCTTTGTGGGTGGAATATGTAAAATATTTTGCACTGGATAAGGTTCCACCTCACCTAGGGTTGCCATATGTCCCCCAAAACAGGAACAGTCCCAATTTTGGGGGATTGTGTTCATATACTGGCAAGCGTGGCAGAGGGTCTTGTCCCAAATTATGACAACCCTAACCCATGCTTTTTAATATCTATATGAAATTTCAGTGTCATACCCCGATTCTTGAGAGATTTGGGCTCAAGTTGCAATAGCATGAGTTGTTCCATTGTACCTAATTTCATTAGAGAACCACACGTAACCTTGAACATGTGTGAAATGGGGCTATGGGGGATTCAGTATGTGGGGGGACAACGACAACTAGAACACAAGCCAGTGGAGAAAGAAGTACAGAAGAAAGAAGTACAGATTGGTTTCATCTGTTCCAGGACTCTCCATGGATCCCAAACCCATAGAATACCAATAATGCCAATAAAGGTTTTGGAATGGACCAATAATCAAGATAACATGAAATATAGTCCCAAGGAAATAAATTTGAATGCATCCTCTCTATTTCTATGAAAGGATTTCCATTTGAATTAAAGTTTTGAGAAATTTTACTACCTATTTTATCTCCACCTGATTTTAAAATAAAAAACATACATAGACTAACTCTAACAATACAGCAGAAGCAATGCAAAAAATTCTAATTACTTTCTACTCTAAGTTTCCACCTCTACAAAAACATTAGCTCCAGCAATCCCTCTTATGACTAATTTTCAAATCCAACCTGCCTGATGTAGGTCTATATCCTAAAGTGAAATTAAGCCCCTTGCTCCGGAGCAGTTAAGATGACTTTTCACTGCATGGACCCATAACTGCTATGGATTTTGCCCTTAGTCTTAAATATTACATTACTACAGATGGCTGGAGCATGAATAGAAATGGTCAAAAGTGAGGCCCAGGAGTACCGTCAATCATGGGTGTTAAATCTGAATACCTGTGTTTTTTATAGCGGTAAAGCTTCAGTCCGATCACTGCTTAGACCCAGGGATTCCTGTCAATGGGCAGCGGCATGGAGACGATTTCTACGTGGGTGCCCTGGTGACCTTCAGCTGTGATCCAGGTTACACCTTGAGCGACAACGAGGCCCTGGAGTGTGAACCTAATTTCCAGTGGAGCAGGCCTCTTCCCAGTTGTGAAGGTAGGGTTCTTGGGTTCTTTGGTGACTAGAATCATAGAATCCTAGAGTTGGAAGGGACTCAGTAGGTCATCTAGTCCAACCCCCTGCCTGCAGCAGGAAATCCTCCTAGAGCATCTCCAACAGGTGCAGGGACAGAGAGCTGAAAAATCTGAATATGTAAGATAATATACAGACCATCTGGCCCATCCAGGTGTCCATAAATCCAGATCTGGAAGTGGTGGCTTTGCTGAGCTCACCACTCATTCATGTGCAGGGAGTTCATCTATAGAAAACTCTGGTCTATAACGATTGTGCCCCAAGTCCCAGTTTCCAGTTACTTCCAGTTACTTCTGTGGGCTGATAGAGTGGGATGCCAATAAAGTAGGTTGCAGGCCTGGTGCTATCCAAAAGAAGTCTCCAGGGCCTCTTTGATGAGGCTTGCTCCACCAACTTGGAGCATCACACAACATTATGGAGCATCACACAGCATTATCACACTGCTTATGACCCACAAGTGGGTTCAGCTCTGGGAAGAGCTGAGAAAGCACTGAGTGATGCTTTGACATGGTGGGTAGAAAACATGTGGCAGATACATGGTGGGGCAGAACAAAAAGGGACATCTCTTGATTCCTGATACGTGGCTGTAAAAATTTAAAAGGCATTGATTCCAACAGACTGTCTGGTCCATCCAGGTGTCGATAAAGCCAGATCTGGAAGTTGTGGCTTTGCTGAGCTCAACACGCATTCATGTGCAGGGAGTTCGTCCTCACGTGTAGAAAACTCTGGTCTATAATGCTTATCATTCTCTTTCCTTGCTTGCTTGCAGCACTCTGTGGAGGCTATATTCGTGGATCCGGCGGCACCGTCCTCTCACCGGGGTTTCCAGATTTCTACCCCAACAATTTAAACTGCACTTGGATCATTGAAGCTTCTCATGGCAAAGGTAGCCCATTCAGTCTTGCTTTGGTGTCCTCTTTCCAAATCCTTGGGGTTGGATCTGGCAAATCAATCCCACAAGCCTCACAGGGTCCAAGAGGCTCTTAGGAATGGACAGATTTTCACCCACCCTCATTTCTGGGGTTAATACAAGAAAGTGGGGAATCTTGATCTGGAGAAATGTGGTATTAACAGTCGAAACACACATAAGGTTCCTCTATTAACCACCAATTCAGAACCTGCATACCTGACTCATCATGGATTCTGAACCTGTGGCTGAACCTCCGGATGCAACCAGAAGTGTTCTGGCCTTTGGGTGGGTTACACATGGCACATGGTAGGTTACAAAAGGCACTTCCAGTCATGTCCAGAGGTCCTCTGTGGGCACCTCCTCCCCCAGATTCAGTATCTGTTGGGGGTCTGGAAAGGGATCCACTGTGGACACTAAGGTCAAATCTGTATGTTGTATGTGCTCTCCCCCGTCCCCAAAGTTGATTATAATAGGGCTTACTTTAGTGTAGACATGCAATTCTAGGGGTGAAATCCAGAGTAACTATGGGGAGTCCTTGCTCCGGTGTAAGAACAATTTACTCTGGACTGCAATATGAATTTCCCATAGGTTTTCACTAGGTGGTGCAGTAACTATGGGTGCACATAACGTTTTTTACATGCTCACATAGTTATTGTGGATTGAGTACCAGGTCTCTCAGGTTCCTTTCCGTTGTCCTTTATTACACCATTAACTGTAATAGACTTACTTCAGAGTAGACATGCATAGGCTGGTCTCCAAAAGAGGCTGAGCAGGTGCACTGAAACAGCCATAACCCAGCCAGGATTTTTGTGGGCTTGTTTTATAAGACATTGCTTGTATTGCAAGTTAAAATTTATTAGAAATGTTTGCTTGTCTTGCCAAACGCGCTCAATCCAAGTTTCTCAATCCAAGATTTTATTGTTATCTCATTTGTGGAAAAGTAAATTTTGCACCTGCTTTGTGGCTGCACATTCCAATCGCCAGTATAATCTCAAGTTTTTTAAAATAGGGGTGTGCATTAGATTTGATGGTGCTGTAGATTTGAGTAAATATGGGTAATACATAGAGCCTCCTTTGAATACTTGTCATGTGACAGATGTTATTTTTAGTTATGGTTGCAGAAGTAGCACTGCTACTAATATTAGCAAACCTTGGAGGGATATTGGAAGGAATTGTGGCTTCACTTAATAAATTGAAAGAAAGTAAAGGTGTGTGATGGACACGTTAATGGGGTCAGTGGTGGGATTCAAATAAATGAACAACAGGTTCTATGTCCTAATAACCTAAATTAACAACAGGTTGTATGTCCCATTAGTAACTGGTTCTCAGAACCAGGTGCTCATTAGCAAAGGGTTCTATAGAACCTGTGAGAACCCCCTGGTGCCTGTTGCAGCCTTACCTGGAGAAAGAGGGGGAATGTTCCCCTTTCCCCTGACAGCAGTCCCAAAGTTGCGCTGGATCCAGCACAAGCTGGGCAGAATTGCTCTATAAGAATCACACTATAAAACAAGCAAAGGGCAGGAGAGGACAATGTAGTGGGCACATCAGTGCACATTAATGTTGCTCTGCCTTCAGTGGCTCTGCTCTCCAGGCCCCGCTACCTACCAACACAGCAAGAGCTTCCATCAATCAGTTCCATGATTCAGATTCTATTACGGCAGATAAACCAGTCGCTGAAAAGCGCAGCGCATTAGCGTCCCACGGAGTCAGGGCAATCCTCTCCTCATTAATCCACTCAGCCCAGGATTCTCTCATGTGACGAGAGGCCTCCCATTATTCTGCTGCTAAGCTGAAGGCGCCACAAGCAGAGCCCGACACCCGTCTTGCACAATGTAATGCGCACAGTCCTGGGCTCCTTGTTTTTCTCGGAGATCAAAGAGCGGCTTTCAGCTGTGAGCTGTGTGAGCTGGCTGCGCAAGAGAGCGTGACTGCTGGATTTGGGGGTCCTTGGCTACAGGCAGTTTTGGGGGGGGGAAGCAAACTTTTGTATTGGTCTTTAGTGAAGTCTATGTGGTTTGTGATCACATGTTGAACACATGTTGTAGAGTGATCACATTTGATCACATGTGATCACACAAGTTGTTGAGATCACATTTGTGTACACATGTTGTAGAGTGCTGAGTCAGTGAGAATCCTGCTTGTGAAGTCTCATTAACTGGAAAGGTACCCGCGCCGTACACAAAAGGTGCCAGGTTTTGACCTGCCTCTCCAGCTGTGGTCAGCTCTGAACAGTCTCAGTACCCAACACCTAACTGCCAGGACTCACTATTTAAGGCTACAATCCAGAGTACCTACGGGACCTTTTACACTGATGTAGTTACAGTGCCACCTATGGGAAATGCCTAGAGCAATCCAGAGTAAGTGCCAGTACAGTTACTCTGTATTGTAGGGTAAGTGGTGTTTTGTATCTACCCTCAGTCTTTCTGTGGTCCTCCTCCACAAAATATCATCACATTGTGTCCACGTGTCCATCAAGTCCTTATACCAGCCCAGCGTCTGATTTTTTCAGCACAGACCACTCTGTTCTTGAATGGCTGGATATTAATATTATTTTTAACATGCTATCTGCCTGGACCTGTATTCGACCAACTATCAATACCTAATAAAGATTTGTAAATGTCTGGTTGGACTGGACATTAACATCTGATTTACCATAAGTACATGCATTTGCCATACACTAAATAAATAAACTGGAGTTGATCCCACTACTGCCAAATGTGGAGTACGCTGCTGGTTCAGTGTGGCAGAGGTGCTGGTTCAGTGTGGCTGGTTCAGTGTGGCAGAGGTGGTGTGTACTACCCCAGGATCACCAGGCTTTGAGGGGGTTGAGAGGGGGTGAGTTGGGAGGTGTGGGGCAATGGCGTGAGAGCCCCCAGGATGCCCAGAAGGTCAACCCTGGGCAATGATGGCCTCAGACCTGGAAACAAGGTGGATCCAGCACCCATCATCTTCCTCTCTAAAGGGGACTGCCCCTGTCTTCAGCTGGAGGGATGATGTGCCAGGGTGGGTTCTGGCCACCCAGGGAAGGTTCATTGGCAGTGTCAAACCCGTTTGGCTCATCACCCAGTTTGGACTCCCCCAGCCGCCTACACAAACCAGTGACACCAGTGGGTTCGACATGATTTGGATCCATGTATAGAAGCAAAGAGAGCTGCACTTCCATAGGGTGTTCTGAGGCTGTGAATGTCAATATAAAGTGGAAGTTCATAAAAACTGGAAGTGATGACTGAAGACCTTAGAAGTCCTTCTGAACTTCCTTCAGAGGCCCGGGGATCACAGCTTGTGGATTTCATTACCCATGAGGTGCTGGTGGTGGTTCCTGAAATGGAATTACACAGAGCAGGATAACAACATTGATGATCAATTTGTCACATGGATGAACCCCGAAAGTAGGGATTGATGTAGTGAATTTGATGGCGTCTCAGTGCCACATCACCAGTCTGATGTGGTATGTGATATCACTCAGGGCAGCTAAAGGTAATTGAAATGTCCCCGAATAAGTCACAATTTAGGTTTCGCTCACATTTTAGTGCATTCGTAATGACACAGGCACCCCCTAACCACCCCCTATTTCTCCCCAGCCCTGATTCCCCTGTGCTTTTAATCTTTTCTGTGTGGCCAAGAGAACTATCTACATTATGGGCTAATGAGCTGTAAAATTGCAGTTTAAAAATAAATCTATTTTTCAGATATGAAAATGGTTCAGAAAGAAAGAAATCCTGGTATGTTTTTAAGAGATTAGATAGTTTAAAGATTCTCTTCCTGGCCTCCTTTTTGCTAAAAATAAAGAGCCATTCTCAATTTCAGCCACAGCTTGGGCTCTACTAGAAATATGTGAATAAATAATCCAACAAAGAGTATCCTGGAGCACATGCAGAGTGCTTTCCTAGGTGGATGGGCTGGCACATTCTCAGCATCCCATAGAGGCAGGTTGTGCTATCTCAAAAAGTACATGGATTGGGTGCACACTAAACAGTGCAAATAAAATATTATGATTTTAGGATGGGGAAAAAGGTGGTAGTGAAATAAAAATACATCACTATAAGACATTTTCCTGGGAGTAAGACCCACTGAACACAATGGGACTTACTTTTGGGTAGACATGCTTAGGATTGTGCTCTATGCTTTCTGCACTTCTCAATTTCATTCTCCATTGTTCAGCACTATTCGTCTCCTCCAGAGTGACCAGATATCCTCTTTTTCCAGGACATGTCCTCTTTTTTAGCTTTCTGTCTTGGGAAAAAAAAATCTTCATTTTCCTCTTGAGCGCACTCCTTTTCTTGAAAATTAATAAATTATATATAATAAGTAATACAGAAGTTTTAAATTTAATAATAGTGTTTGAATTGAGAGCAATAGACATGAGTGTTTTTTAGCTTTTATTTTGTAATGTCCTACATTTTTCTTAGATGTCCTACATTTTGATAACCTTGTCCTCTTTTGTGGTTCTGACTTACGGTCACCCTTCTCTCCTTAGACATACATCAGGTACATGCCTGCCTGAATACCGACCCAAGGGAGACGTGTGAAGTGTCTAATAATTTTTATTATTATTATTATTATTATTATTATTATTATTATTATTAATAATAATAATAATAATAATAATAATAATAATAATAATAATAATAATAATAATAATAATAATAACTTTTTCCAAGTTTTAAAAATAGAAACTGGGAAGCCCTTTCAACATCTCCCACATCAGATCTTTATGGCTTTCAGATTTCAGGCTTCAGAGACGCACTTAAATCCTAATGCCTTCTCAAAGCTAAAATCAGATTTGGGCAAAATACTTAAAAATATATTGTGCAAATCAGCATATTTGCTGCTATAATCCTTCCTAAATGAAAGCTTGCACATTACCGGATTAGGAACGCCATGCGTAACTTTGAAGCTTCAGTGGCGCTGGGTGCGCCCCGGTGATGCACGTTCTCTTGCCAGGACTGTTCTCAACTTTCTTTCTAAGTATGTGCATTCATACCAATGATATTCAACCAGTGTAACATGGTATACTTGTATGCCATGAGAGGTCCACTGGTGTGCCATGAAAGTTTGCAAATTTATTAAGTACATATATTTATTAATAGGATTATTAAGGAATTGACCCCCCCACCAGCAGCATGTTGTGCCTTGTCAATTGTCCAAAGATTGATGGTCAATTGTCCAAAGATTGATGACTATTTTAGCATCTGGTCAGTATGCCATGTGATGAAACAGGCTGAAAATCACTGTGGTCAGGGAACGGGGTAAATTACCCCAAATGGGGTAAAATTGAAATTTCTGGGGGTAATGGAACAATACAGGGGAAGCAAGGGACACTAGGGTAGGTATGGATGCAAGGTTTTGTGGGGGTAACATTGGCATATCAAGGGGGTAATATCGGCATATCTAAATGTATTTTGGGGTAAAAGGTCAAAAAGTTCCCTGATCCCTTTAATTAATCTTGCATTTGCTTTGCCCGACAGGTGTCTTCTTCACTTTCCATACTTTCCACTTGGAGAGCGGCCACGATTATCTGTTGATCACTGAAAATGGGAGCTTCAGCCAGCCTCTAAAGCAGGTCACAGGGTCTCGACTCCCGGCCCCCTTTAGTGCCGGCCTCTTTGGAAACTTCTCCGCTCAAATTCGCTTCATCTCTGACTTCTCCATTTCTTACGAGGGCTTCAACATCACCTTTTCAGGTAAGGGTGAGGTTTACGTAAGGCTAGGTAGGTGCATCACTCTTCGGCAAGAGAATGGTGGCTTATACACAGTTTTCCCTGAAACAGGTATCTGTAGACCTGATATATTTTGAGTTTTTGTTCCCTTAAAATATAGCACCAGCACATATTTTGCACACATTAATTTTTGCACATATTTTGCACATATCATTTTTATATGATTTTGGCTGCAATCCTAGTCTTCAGTTAGGCCGACATAAACTCCAGTTTAAGTCCTTTGCTGACCTGTGGATATCACAAAAGTGCCATTAGGCACTTCTGTGCCACTCCTGGAGGGGTTAGGCCAGGGGTGGGCAGATGCCAGTTCGGGCCTACTTGCCCGAACCAGATCTTCCCTTTTCCCTGACGCTGGTGAACCCGCGGGGTAGGCGCCTGCGTGCCACGTCTTCTCCGGCCGGAGAAGACGCAGTATGCAGGGGCCAACTGCGGGGTAGGTGCTTGCGTACTGCGTCTTCTCCAGCCTGAGAAGACGCAGTACACACACGCCAACCCGCGGGGTCGGCGCTTTCGTACAGCGTCTTCTCCGGCCAGAGAAGACGCATTGCACATGCGCCAACCCGCGGGGTCGGCGCATGCGTACTGTGTCTTCTCCGGCCGGAGGAGATGCACTGCGCATGTGTCGGGGTTTGGCGCATGCGCAGTGTGCCGGGGGTGGGATCCTCCTGTAGCCCCACCCCCTGACCCCAGCCCCGCCCCTGCCCCCGCCCTGCCCCCCAACTTCCTGCGAACTAGATCTTGGGGGAGGCTCAGCCCACCCCTGGGTTAGGCTAGCACAAAAGTGTACGCTGATCTCCCCACACCATTACAGGAAGATATTCCAGCTGAATTAGGCCAGCCTAAATTGGTTAGGATTGAACCCTTTTTTAAAACTAAACAAAATTCATATAAACATTTTTGTTTTAGGTGCATTGAGTTGTGTTCCCACTTTCTTTCAGACTACAACAACCGGTGTAGCAATCTAGAATACAACAACCTGGGTACACATTCTTGTCTGGCAACAGAGCGCAGGTTGGAAAGAAATAAAATCAAGGGATAAAGTATACTAATGTTGTTGCTTGTGTCTGTCCGGCAGAGTATGACTTGGAACCGTGTGACGAGCCAGAAGTTCCAGCCTACAGTATCCGCAAAGGACTACAGTTTGGTGTTGGAGATGTCCTGACCTTTTCCTGCTTTCCTGGGTACCGGCTGGAAGGAGTCTCACGCATTACCTGCCTAGGCGGTAGACGGCGCGTGTGGAGTTCGCCTCTGCCAAGGTGTGTTGGTAGGTGGTCACCTGCTTTAATTTTGCTTGGGCAGTCTACTGTATTGTAATGTTAAACAGGCAAGCAGCTTAGCCCTCTGTGGGGGGTGTAGGTTTTGTTGTTGCCACAAACAACACCATGAACTCTATTTGCCCACTATAGTAGTATTGGCATCCATTAGTCTCGAAAGACTATTGTATCATGCTCGACACTGTATGCGAAGCACGAGAGCCTGGGTAGATTAATATGGAGGATAAGCTGTTACCCAAGCAGCAAATCCCCCCTCTCCACACCACTGAAATAGTCCAATGGAAAGGCAGAGCCAATACAATGGGTTCCAGTTGCGTCGCAGAGCTGGGCTAAGGACAGGAGCTCACCCTTTCTTGTGGGGACCCACGTCTCGAACCATGGTCTGCTGGTTAACGGGCACAGTGTCTTCACCACTTGCACCACCCAGCTGCAATCCTAATCCCCAGTTTGGCCAGCACAAGTCCTGAGCTGGCTTGGGGTGTTTCAGAAGTGTGGACTGGTCCTGCATACGACCAGTCCACACCACCACAGGAACAGGGAGACAGGTGAGTTGTGCCGGCCTAAACTGGTTAGGATTGTACCCTATATGGAACAAACCGGTATTCGAAAATGAAAGGCGGCAGAGCCATTTAATAAAGAATAGAGGGATCTGGCAGCGTTCCCTTTGAATTTTTCCAGGTGGTGGAGACACAGGACTAACCATGTTATAATGTTCACATCTCCACTGTGTTTGATGTTAACTATTGTTAGCTCAAACCCACTTCTAACACTGCAGTGATGAACATTGTTTAAAGCTAAGGTAAAGCTTTAAGCGCTAGCTTAAAAGTCAACTCCTTTGGAGGGCGTTTTAGGCCTCCAGCCCCAAACTAAAGAGTCTAATATATTGTCTCTTGCATTCCAATGGCACGTCTGCTGCTTTGAGCTGGATTTAGCCCTATGTCTATGTAGAGCAAGTGTGGTTCAGATGGACAGACAGATGGACAGACAGAATTTGCCGTTTATTTATATAGATTCCAGCCTTGTCATATCACTCACTCACACACACAGACTAGAGGGTGGACATAACTGCGTGGACCCGTAACTGCTCTGGATTTAGCCCTATGTCTGTGTAGAGCAAGTGTGGTTCCAGACACACAGATGGAAATAAATTTGCCATTTATTTATATAGATTCCAGCCTCGCCATCTCACTCACTCACTCACAGTAGAGGTTGACATAACTGCGTGGACCCGTAACTGCTCTGGATTTAGCCCTATGTCTATGTAGAGCAAGTGTGATTCAGATGGACAGACAGATGGACAGACAGAATTTGCCGTTTATTTATATAGATTCCAGCCGCGCCATATCACTCACTCACTCACAGTAGAGGTTGACATAACTGCGTGGACCCGTAACTGCTCTGGATTTAGCCCTACGTCTATGTAGAGCAAGTGTGATTCAGATGGACAGACAGATGGACAGACAGAATTTGCCGTTTATTTATATAGATTCCAGCCGCGCCATATCACTCACTCACTCACAGTAGAGGTTGACATAACTGCGTGGACCCGTAACTGCTCTGGATTTAGCCCTACGTCTATGTAGAGCAAGTGTGATTCAGATGGACAGACAGATGGACAGACAGAATTTGCCGTTTATTTATATAGATTCCAGCCGCGCCATATCACTCACTCACTCACAGTAGAGGTTGACATAACTGCGTGGACCCGTAACTGCTCTGGATTTAGCCCTACGTCTATGTAGAGCAAGTGTGATTCAGATGGACAGACAGATGGACAGACAGAATTTGCCGTTTATTTATATAGATTCCAGCCTCGCCATCTCACTCACTCACTCACTCACAGTAGAGGTTGACATAACTGCGTGGACCCGTAACTGCTCTGGATTTAGCCCTATGTCTATGTAGAGCAAGTGTGATTCAGATGGACAGGCAGATGGACAGACAGAATTTGCCGTTTATTTATATAGATTCCAGCCTTGCCACATCACTCACTCACACACATACTAGAGGGTGACATAACTGTGTGGACCCGTAACAGCTCTGGATTTAGCCCTATGTCTATGTAGAGCAAGTGTGGTTCCAGACACACAGATGGACAGACAGAATTTACCATTTATTTATATAGATTCCAGCCTTGCCATATCATTCACTCACTCACTCAGTCGATCAATCAATCAATCAATCAACAGTGTTTATATACCGCTTTTCAAGAAAAGGTTCACATCCCTTGGATGAGCTTTTTGAGCCATGTAGTACATAGGATTCTATGCATCCGCGCATGTATGCACACAGATTGATGCAGAACACAAAGCACATTTGTGTTCACAACATAACAGATAGAAAACCGAATAACATGTGCTCTTGCTTTGCACCAGAGCCGTGTGCCATAGATGTTAACTTTTATTCACTCTGCATCTCTTCATAGCTGAATGTGGTTCCTCCGTAACGGGCACCCAGGGTGTTCTGCTGTCCCCAAACTATCCCCTCAACTACAACAACCACCACGAGTGCATCTACTCCATCCAGACACAGCCTGGAAAAGGAATTCAGCTCAAAGCCAGGGCGTTTGATCTCGAGGCCCGGGATGTTCTCAAGGTAATAACCAAAGCATCTGCAGGAGGCAACGGAGAAATGTAGGAGGTGTGGTGGCAGATCAGCACCTCACCAGTGTTCACTTGAATCTAATGTGCCATCAAATCTAACGTGCACCCCCATTTTAAAAGACTTGAGATTTAAAAAATATATTTGCTGCCAATTGTAATTTTGCAGCTACAAATCAGGTGTGAAATTTAATTTTACTACATGCAACAATTAATAATGTGATGATAATAATAATAATAATATGACAATGGGCTTTTGTTATGATTTTTACCTAATTGCACTAATTTATACAACAATGTGTTTATGGCTGCAATCCTATAGCTACTTTCCTGGGAGTAAGACCCATTGAACATATTAGGCCTTACTTTTGAGTAGACATAGTCAGGATTGTGCTCATCGTTACATTTTCATTACAATATAGTAAAGTGTTAAACCAAATACTGAACTGTACTTATAATCAAAATACCATATTTACTTAAATCTTAATGTGCTGTTGAATCTAATGCATACCCTGATTTTAGAGACTAAGAGCTCAATCCTAACCATGTCTACTCAAAAGTAAGCCACATTTTATTCAATGGGTCTTACCCCGAAATCCAGAGTAACTACAGGATCACGTAAGAGACATTACGTACACCTGTACGTTAACTAGAGCATAACAGCACCAACTAGAGAAAACCTATGGGAAATACATATTGGAATCCAGAGTAAATTGTTCTTACAACTTACAGGGAGCAAGGACTCCCTGTAGTTACTCTGGATTTTGCCCTTAGTCCTGGGAAAGTGTCTTTAGGATTGCAGCCTAAGTTTAGCTGAAAAAGGTGAGTGTTAGATTTGAGTAGATACAATAATTTAAACCCAGACCAAGCCTGCAACCTTATTGTTATTGCAGGCAGCCTGGTTGGGGAGGGGGCACTGCTGTGGGCCCTGGATCTGGCTGTGGGCTGGATGTTCTTTGCAACCTGAAGAAGGAGCAAATCAAGGTTGTCATAAAGAGCTTTATTCATCTAACATCAAACAGCATCAAACCTACAGTTTGCTCCAGGAATTCAGAGGCATGACCAGACATGAGCCTCACCCAGGCATCTCTCGGTAAAATATACCATTGAAGATACAGCCTGCTAATGTCCATCAGTAAGAAACAAGGGGTTAAACTAGCCACAGTGCAATCCTAAACCCTGGTTATGCCATCCTAGCACAAGTCTCATTCTGGCGCGAGGTTGCTGCAGAAGTCCCATAAGGTAATTCTGTACCACTCCTGCTTTGGGGGGTTAGGCAAGTGCACAAACATGTACCAGCCTCTCCCCACCACTGCCAGAATGGGGAAATGGATGAGTCGTGCTGGCTTAAATTGGTTTGGATTACACCCTACAAGATGTTATAGGAAAGGTGTTTACTTCAACATGTTTCTCAGTTAATCACTGCTTTTTTTAATTTGTATGGCAATTCTGATATTCATGCTGTTTCTTCTTCCTGGGACACACTTATGAGGTCCACCAGCCACTGTCCATGCTGGGTTTATGCTGGGTGCATGATGCTGGGTGCACGATGAGGAGGCTAGTATACAGTGTTCAGTGGTCTCATAGAATTCTTCTCTTCCAGATGGAAACCTTTTCACAACATGGTCATCACATCTGGCATCAAGGAATGCCTTCCATGCTCCCCACAGGAGCATTTTCAGGTCACTGTAACACCTTTTCTCGTGATAGCTTTCATCCAGAAGTTACCCAGAACTTTCCCAGTTTAGTATTCTTCTAATTAGCATTTTAGTGCTAATTAGCAAGAAAAATTAATTGGCAGCAACAGATACATGATGCATGTTACTGTAAATATTGTCAGAATGCACCTTTTCCAGCCAAATTTAGGGTAAAATCCAGAGTAACTACGGGGAGTCCTTGCTCCAATGTAAGAACAACTTATACTGGATTGCAATATAAATTTCCCATAGGTTTTCACTAGGATGTGCGGTAACTACAGGTGCACGTAAAGTCTCTTACCTGCTCCCATAGTTACTCTGGATTTGGGGGTCAGTCTCCAAAATTGACGTGGACATTAGATTTGATGGTACATTAGATTCAAGTAAATACAGTACTTGGATTATAAGCGAACCTTTTTTAATCTCAAGCCTTTGAAAATCAGGGTGAGCATTAAAATTAGATCCAATGATGTGTTAGATTCGAGTAAGTACAAGTATTGCTATTGCCCAGGTTGTCTTACTCAAAAGGCATTTTCCCAATATGGAACGGTGACACTGGGTTTGCTGTTTCAGGTATTTGGAGGTGCGGACTAGCCCTGGCACTCCTGTCTCAGGGCTTTCTGGGTCAAGCAGGGGGCCAAGGAAGGAAATTAGGGTCAGGAAACCCATCCTTCTTTTTTCTTCCTTTTCCTTTTCCAGATTTACGACGGTAACAATAATTCCGCCCGCCTTCTAGGCTCCTTCAGTCGTGGAGAGCTGCTGGGCCACAGCGTCAACAGCACTTCCAGCACCATGTGGCTCGAGTTTGTCTCGGACGGCAACGGCACCAGCCAAGGCTTTGAGTTGCAATTCTCTAGTAAGTCCTAAAGGGAAGGAACTGGAGCTTCCTTGGAAGGTTCCCCCCCCCCCCCCCGTATTTAGTCCACTGGTTCCCAAACTTTTTGGACTGGTGGCTACTAAAGCCATTGGCTACAGCACCCTATTAGGGTGACAATCCTATTTGTTTGTATAGGGTGGCAGGTTTTTTTTTCTGGGAAACTACCGATATTCTTCTTCCCTGGGCTGGTTTCCGCAGCTCCCTGGGGAACCACGGCTCATAGTTTGGGGACCTTTGTTTTAGCCTATTGCTGGCAGCATGGAAGTTGCCTACTGCTGGAGGCGAGGAAGAGGAGGAGGATGCAGCAGGAGTGGGGTTATCTCATTTATGGTTTAACACTTTCTTCTCTCTCGTGCACAGTAAAAACAAAAGTTAATAAAAAGTAAAACATTTATTTTAAAATACAGCTTCCATCATGGGCAGCCATGCTTCCTGTACCTCATCAATTACTCAATAAATGTTCTGTTTGTCTGTCTGTCTGTTTCAGAAGGGGCTCCTGGGGTGAAATGCTTGAGAACCACTGCTCTGCATCTTTCTTTCTTTCTTTCTTTCTTTCTTTCTTTCTTCCTTCCTTCCTTCCTTCCTTCCTTCCTTCCTTCCTTCCTTCCTTCCTTCCTTCCTTCCTTTCTTTCTTTCTTTCTTTCTTTCTTCCTTCCTTCCTTCCTTCCTTCCTTCCTTTCTTTTTTCCTTTCTTTTTTCCTTCCTTCCTTCCTTCCTTCCTTCCTTTCTTTCTTTCTTCTTCTTTCTTTCTTTCTTTCTTTCTTTCTTTCTTTCTTTCTTTCTTTCTTTTTTCCTTCCTTCCTTCCTTCCTTCCTTCCTTCCTTCCTTCCTTTCTTTCTTTCTTTCTTTCTTTCTTTCTTCTTTCTTTCTTTCTTTCTTTCTTTCTTTCTTTCTTTCTTTCTTTCTTTCTTCCTTCCTTCCTTTCTTCCTTCCTTCCTTCCTTCCTTCCTTTCTTTTTTCCTTCCTTCCTTCCTTCCTTCCTTCCTTTCTTTCTTTCTTTCTTTCTTCTTCTTTCTTTCTTTCTTTCTTTCTTTCTTTCTTTCTTTCTTTCTTTCTTTCTTTCTTTCTTTCTTTCTTTCTTCCTTCCTTCCTTCCTTCCTTCCTTTCTCCCTTTTTTCCTTCCTTCCTTCCTTCCTTTCTTTCTTCCTTCCTTCCTTCCTTCCTTCCTTCCTTCCTTCCTTCCTTCCTCCCTCCCTTCCTTTCTTCCTTCCTTCCTTCCTTCCTTCCTTCCTTCCTTTCTTTCTTTCGCAAATTGTGGTGTGCATCCCAGAGAGTCTAGTTTAGTTCTCTCTCTCTGTGTGTGTCTCTCTTTCCCCCTTATGCCTTAGCCACTTCCCTTTAAGCTGAAGCTACAGGCAAAGGGCTTTTTAACATCTAGCCTTTCCCAACCTGAAATACATAGGATATTCTGCCGGAGGAGTTTCCCATTATCATTCCTTCATTTTTCTCATCATTTATGTGAGCCAATTTACAGGCAAACAGAGGAGAGAGAGAGAGAGAGAGAGAGAAAATGCATCTAGCACAGGGCATAAGCCATCTTTAGTCTGCAGTTCCCAAGGCGCTTCACAATTGATATCGTAAAGAACAAATGCAACAGAAATCCAAACGTAAAATCAATGCAGGCAGAGAAGCAGCACTTAAACTGCTGAAAATAAAATCCCGCAATTGCACAGTGCAACCTCCTAAGTACATTTTACAAGATGCAAAGCCTCTCTGGCCTCTTCATGCAGGAGAGGAACTGGTTAATGGTGTGTGACTGTCAATGCAATCCTAACCTCCCAGTTAGGCTGGCACAAATCCCAGCACATATCTTGTATAGGCCTGGAGGGGTTGCAAAAGTGTTATAATGCACTTCTGTACCACTCCTTCCGGGCCACGCCAGTGCATAGGCATACACCAGCCTCCCTATACCACCCTGGGAATGGGAAGACACGTGAGTTGCCCTGGTCTAAACTGGCTAGGATTGTGCCCTCTGTGTGATTTCCCATTGACTGTGATTCCCAATTCACGTGCAGGGGTGACTCTGCAGGCAGGACCTGGCTATCAACCTCTGGGAATAGGGTGACCATAGGCTGGAACCCAAAAAGGAGGACAGGGTCCCCCAAAACTCCAGATTTTCCATTGAAAATCTGGATGTTTTTTAAAAAAATTGGAGGACCCTAGCCTCCTTTTCGGATTCCAGCATATGGTCACCCTTTACTCAGGAGTAAGCTCCATTGACTTAATGGGCTTACGTCTGAGTAGACATGGATAAGGGGCTTACCTGGGCTGCCAGCGCTGGGGAGGTGCTTGGTGCTTGGAGGTGGGGGCACTTAGATTGAAGGCCTGATCCCCATCATTGCTCCCTACAGTGGGCCTCCCTTTGAGGGCCTACTCAGACGTAACCCCCATGAAAACCAGGCTTACTCCCAGGTAAGCATGGCAGGGAAGCCTCTCCAACCGCCCCCTCTGTCGGGGTCCGAGGGGGCACAGTTCCTTCCCTGGCTCCCCATGCCCTCCATGGGGGTGGCCCACACTCCTCCGCCAGTCCTCCAGCAGGGCCTACAAAGCTGCGGTTCTCACAGTGTTTGCGTTGGAGGCAGCATAGCAAGCATGCGTGCGTTGCTTCCATTATGAAAGCAATGTTTCCTATTGAGCACTGCCAGCTGCAGCGAGGAATAGGATGCCCTGTAATCCTAGAGCATTATGGCTGTCGTGGTGGGCCAAAACTTAGCCACACCGTGCCACGGCTGCCCCTAAGTGCCCCCAAGCACCTTCCTACTCCTCCAAATGGCCAGATATTTGCTTATTGGACTGGACAGTCCGGTCCGATAAGCAAAAGCCAGACATGTCCAGTCATATGGGAATGAATTGCCAACCAAGGCCAGATGTGCACCTGGAGCTGAGATATGTACCCCATGTGCGCAGCACATACTGTTCCTTTCTGGCAGTTTCTCCTGGATTCTGAAACCAGCTGAGAGATGCTCGGCTGAATCTGGATGGCTGTAGAGCATGACTGAGTGGTGGCACCAACGCATGACCAAGCAGATACTTACTACAATTCTTGGCCCTGCACATAGGTAGCAGGTGGGGAAATCCCAAATATCTGTGTAAGAGTTGCCTGTCTGGAGGTCCTACTCTGGGACCCCAGAATTCTTTGGATAAGATAAATCAGAGGACCCTTTTCCTATCCTCCTTCCAACATTTGTGTTGAATCACGTATTTCCAATGGGAAACTGGCACATGAATCCTGGCACATGAATCCTGACACATGAAGAGGTTAAAGTATGGAAATGTTAAGTTTAGTCCGAATCAGGTTCATCTACAGTATATTTTCCAGTTCTGTGGCCAATTCCAAAGAATTCAGAAATATATCAGACTGTTTTTGCTTGCAGGATTACTCTGTCAGTAAATGATGACCTGTCAACGACAACCATGGCACTTTGAAAAATATGTGTACTGTACCACTTTAAAAAAATGGAAATAAAAATATATAGAACAATTAAAACAAGGAAATGTTATATTAAACTTTCAATTGACAACAGATGGACTTCTTCTGGAACAATTTGCTACTTAAGCACCTAAGAGTCTGGTTTCGATACAAGGCAATCAAAGATTGGGTCCCACTCCAGTTTCCTATAAATGTGAATTTTTAGAGGGAGAGCACAATCCTAACCATGTCTACTCAAAAGTAATTCCCATTGTGTTCAATGGGTCTTACTCCTAGATTGCAACCTGAATCTCTAGTGTAATCGTCCCCATTTTTTTCTCTTGCTTTAAGGTTTTGAGCTCATCAAATGTGAGGACCCCGGCATACCCCAGTTTGGCTACAAAGTCCGGGATGAGGGCCACTTTGCAGGGAGTTCTGTCTCCTTCAACTGTGATCCAGGCTATACGTTACGAGGGAGCCGGGTGCTGGTCTGCTTGACTGGAGAGCGCCGAGCCTGGGATCAGACCCTTCCCAGCTGCGTAGGTATGACTCTTCCCTTTTTGTATGACTCCCACGCTACTTTGATCACTTCCAGCCACGTGGACACGGTTGATGGAAGAAAATGCCCAGGCCAGCTGGTGTAAATAAGTGGATCCTGGATTACTGCCATTGCTTGGCCAACCAAGCTGGACCTTCTAGTTCCAGTTTCTCCAGTTTAAGCCACTTACCACAAGGAACCTGAACTGGAGAACACTCCCTCCACATCTGGATTCTGGTATGGACATCTGGAGAACACTCCCTCCACATCTGGGACACATTCTCAGCCATTCAACCCATCACCGTAAACCCATCACACACCACAATTATTTCTGGGTTAGGAACTTCTGGGAGGGTAATATCCAGGGTGCCCATATGTCATAATCACAAAAGTCTTCCCCAAAATATAGGGCACCCAAGAACGAGGTGACCATATAAAAAGGAGGACATAGTGCTTGTACCTTTAACCATTGCCTAGAAGAGAAAATTGAGACAGGTTTATCTCAACATCATAGGGATTAAAAGCAGCACCTGCCTAAATTCCCACTTCTGTGCAATGCTTATCGGTACAGGAACTCTGTCTTCCATTCTGTATGGTCACCCTCTTCTTGGGCGACCTGTATTTTGGGGGAGCCCAAGAAAAATGTTGAATTTAAGGAAAGCTTAAAACACTCATGTATATTTCTATATACTATATTACCAATTATTAATATAATAATCAGTAATAATTATAATAATAATACAATAATTATATATATAATTAATAGTTTAGTTTATATAGTGTATATATATAGTAGTATAGTGTATATATATAGTATATATAATTACATATATAATTATAGTAATAATATAATAATTATAATATAATTAATATAATTATTAAATTAAAAACCATTACATGTAAGTTATTGCACATATTATAATAGTTCTAAGAAGACTACATGCTACCTGCTCATAGGGAAAAGGAGGACATTTTTTTCCAAGACTATAAAAGAGGACATGTCCTGGAAAAAGAGGATATCTGGTCACTCTGGACATGTGATGTCACGTCCCTGGTGCCAGCTGCCCTTGTTATGCCACCATGCACTATGCCACCATGCAGCTATACAGTTGTGCACCACTATGCACTGCCACTATGCCACTATTTTTGAACGCCAGAGAGCTTTGGGTGAGCCAAGAGCAGTTGGACAGCAACACCAACTCCAGCCATTCCAGCAGATTTACTCACTAGTGCTTCGCCCAGTCCTGCTTTAAACACCAGGTATTGTTTTGTTTTTAAATAGCAGCTCTTCCCATTTCAGGTTTCTCGCTGCCCCTCTCCAATAACCTTCAGATTAACCGAGCGATCAATACGAGCACGGCTGTTTGTCTCTTTCAGTACACAAGGAGGATACCAATCAAGCCCTCCTTTCATGCAATTTCTTGCTTTAACAGTTTGACTACAATTGCACACCAGAGTCCCTCTTTTCTTCAGTTTCCCATTGCATATTTTTCAAAAGTGGACTCCTTTCCTCCCCATTTCTCTGTAGGATTGCAATCCACTGGAATCACAGCCAGTGATTAATATATATCTAGGGATCTCTAACTCACTGTCCATAAATTCTCAGGATGAGCAGTATATCCCCCCTTCTGTTTTATGAAGGTTTTGATGATGATCAGCCCAGTAAGCATTACATCAAGGCTTCCTTCATCTTCCCCAAATTTGCCTTCCAGTTATGATTTTTTATGATCTTTAATTATTTTTTTCAGGAAGCTCAGTATTTGCAGTGCAGCCTCCATCCTGGAGAACATGCTGCTAATTCGGGGGCAATGAGAGGGCAGCAGTCTCTTCTCTTCCTTGTTGGGTTAGCTTTAGAAACTGAAAATGAGAAAAATCTTACTAGTTTTAATATGTATAATTTTAATAATATAAATATAATTTTAATAATATTTTATAATATAAAGCAGGCCTCCGTCAGTCTTGGAAGACTCTGGTATCGTGCTCGGCGCTGCATACGCTGCATGCGAAGCACGAAAGCCTGGGTTGGATTGTTATGGAGGATAGGCTGTTACCCAAGCAGCAAATCCCCCCTCTAGTGTGTGTGTGTGTGTATACACATTATATATATATATATATATATATATATATATATATATATATATATATATATATATATATATACATACACACACACACACACACAAATATTTATATTTATAAATATTTGTATTTGTATTTATATTTATATATATTTGTATTTTTATATAGATAGATTATAGATAGATAGATAGATATAGATAGATTTAAATATATAAATATATATTTATATTTTTATTTATATTTTTATTTTTATTTATATAATATATAATAATATAAAATCATAGAATCCTAGAGTTGGAAGGGACCCAGTAGGTCATCTAGTCCAACTCCCTGCCTGTAGCAGGAAACCCTCCAACTGCAACCAAATGTTTATACAGTGGTGGCTCACATAAAGAGCTTAATTTGTTCCGGAGGCCTGCTCTTTAAGTAAAGCAGATTTTCCCACAGGAAACAAAGGAAACGCAGACGATTGGTTCCACAACCCCCAAAATATTCGTAGAAAAATATTAGCTATGTAAAAGAAAAAGAAAAAACTGTACAAATTTAATTCATTCCAGAGGCATGTTGTTACGTGAAATATTCTTTACATGAAGCAGATTTTCCCATAGGAAATAATAGAAACTCAGACAATTGGTTCCACAACCCCTAAAATATTCATATCAAAATATTAACTGGATGTAAAAATGATGATAAAACACTGGAATTGAATTCACAACATGCATTCAATGTGCAGGATCTTATGAAGCCTACTTAGGCTGCAATCCTAAAGACACTTTCCTGGGAGTAAGCCCCATTTAACACATTGGGCCTGACTTCTGGGTAGACATTGTTAGGCTGGCAGCCCTTTTAAACAGCCTCCGTGCAGAGCGTCAGGGCTGCATAGCACGCGTGCCCATAGCGTGCTTGCTTGTTAAGTGAAGTGGAACTTGTTATGTGAAGCAAGATTTCTTGGAAATTTATACTTGTTATGTGAAACACTTGTTATGTGAGGCACTTGTTATGAGAGGTAGCACTGTACATAATTTGATATGGAAGTCAAATCAAATGCTTATACATAATTTGATATGGAATGGAGCACAATGGAATAAACCTCGATGAAATGTCCATAGTGTCTTAAAAATTGCTAAGGCTGCAATCCTAAAGACACTTTCCTGGGAGTAAGACCCACTGAGCACAATGTAGCTTACTTCTGAGTAGACATGGTTCTGATTGTGCTGTAAGTGTTGTTGTTGCTCCTTTCAGCTGAGTGTGGGGACACCATCAAAGGTGAGACATCTGGAAGAATTTTGTCTCCGGGGTACCCAACCCCCTATGACCACAATCTCAACTGCGTTTGGACGATCGAAGCAGAGGCTGGCTGCACAATTGGGTAAATGTATAACATCACCTGGTTGGGTGCCTGATGGGCACCTATCCACGCAATAACGATGCTGTACGCACACTTACCGCCTGCAGGTCCTGTCACCCTTCCCACATGAATGACAGCATGACATATCCTAAGTCAGAGAACAGGTGGCCTGATGTAGTGCTGTTCGTAGGTGACATTTCAATGCTGAATTAAATAATCGATCAATTCCTCGCCAAAAATAAACGAAAAAGGTTCCAGCGAGAGCAGTAGAGTTACGCAACCAGAGTGCATTATGCAAATTAAACACATTTGCATGATTTCTCCTGCTTTGCATAATTTATTCTGAATGTTTACTCTATTGCAGGAGAAGGATAAAATTAGGACTGCAAGCTGCAGTTAGTACATTAATCAACTAAAGCTTTAGTTGATTAATCAGTGTCAGTGTGCTAGTTTTAATGGCTGGTGGTAAGTGAAGTGCATGCATTTTCCTTCCTCCCTCCCTCCCTCCCTTCCTTCTGTCCTCTCTCCTTTCCTTCCTCCCTTCCTTCCGTCCTCCATCCCTCCCTCCCTTCCGTCCTTCCTTTCATCCACCCTCCCTCCTTCCCTCCCTTCCTTCCTTCCTCCCTTCCTTCTGTCCTCCCTCCCTTCCTTCCTTCCATCCTCCCTCCCTCCCTTCCATCCTTCTGTCCTCCCTGCTGCCCTTCTTTCTGTCCTCCATCCCTCCCTTCCTTCTGTCCTCCGTCCTTCCCTCCCTCCCTTCCTTCTGTCCTCCATCCCTCCCTTCCTTCTGTCCTTCCTTTCATCCACCCTCCCTATCTTCCTTCCTCCCTCCCTCCCTTTCTTCCTTCCTTCTGTCCTCCCTCCCTCCCTTCTGTCCGCCCTCCCTCCCTTCCTTCCTCCCTTCCTTCTGTCCTCTCTCCTTTCCTTCCTCCCTTCCTTCTGTCCTCTCTCCTTTCCTTCCTCCCTTCCTTCTGTCCTCTCTCCTTTCCTTCCTCCCTTCCTTCTGTCCTCCCTCCCTCTCTCCCTTCCTTTCTCCCTCCCTCCCTCTCTCCCTTCCTTTCTCCCTCCCTCCCTCCCTCTCTCCCTTCCTTCCTTCCTTCCTTCCTTCCTTCCTTCCTTCCTTCCTTCCTTCCGTGTGTTCTAAAACTGAATGTGAAAAAGATTTCATAAAGAACCCATGTTTTTGAGATTAGCTGCTATTTACAATTCGCACGTCACTGCCCCATCTCCTTCCACCCCCAAACTTAGGGACAGAAAGCTCCTGCATGCATCCTCCACCTTTGGCACAGACTCTCCTTCCTGCCACCCCAACCCCTTTTCAAATCAATAGTTCATTGCATTCCCCGGTACATGTTTTTACGCTAATTCAAACTTAACAGGCATATTAAGTCTAAAAAGCCAGCGAGGCGATGGCCCTCTTGAAAAAGCAGTCAATTAATAACTCCGCCGTTGTCTTGACATCTATAATGCATGGCTCTAGTGCCCATTATCCTGGAGATGGAATTAAAATATTAAAACCTTCACGGTTGCTACTGCCTAACAAGGAGGAAAAACGGTCTAATAAAGGGAATGGAGGCAGCCTTTCCATTCCATGCTGAGGACGTGAGACGCTTGGAAAAGCAAACAAGCAGAGGCCTCTGCATGGCAGGATTCAAAAGTATTGGATTGCTTTGTCCCATCCAGTTCCTTTCCCTACTTTTCAGAATTTCCTGTAAGTATAAGTTTGCATCTAGATAATAGTATGCAATATGTAGTATTGCGAACCTCCACTAAGTACTACGGGGGGCAACCTAACCAGTGGTTTGCACCTACTCTGCAGAACCGGTTGTTAATGAGAGATAGGACATATAAAGTTTAAAAATAGCCATTTAAAAGTGGCTGCCAGATGGGCAGAGAACCAGTTCTTAATTTCTTTTGTGCCCATCACTGAACCTAACCCCACCTTAGGTCAGCACAAGTTTCTTGAGATGTACGATCAAAGGTGTCGCAGAGTGTGCTGTAAGGCATGTTGGGGTTGGGTCAGCGCATGGGCCTCCGCTGGCTTGCATCTTGGCAGGATGGCATGGAGAGCGAGTAGTACTGGCATGGGGAGTATTAGTGAGAGTGAGTTTGTCAAGGGAGGGTGAGAGAGAGCAGGGAAGAGGTAGGAAGGGGTAAGGGGTAGGTAGCAGGTGGGACCCTGGGCAGGTGGGAGGAAGCAGGAGGAATGACTCACTTGGTGCCTGATCCAAAGCTTGTGTACTGGGTAGCTGGGAAGAGCCTCTGGCTACTCCTCTCTGCCCAGACTTAGCCCATTTATAGAGGGTAGACCCACTGGAGCTGCATAGTCCTACCCTACCCACAGTGGCGCAGTAGATGAGGGGACAAGCCTCCCCTTCTCCGCAGTAGCGCAGCAGCAGTCGCAGTTCTTGTGCTGGATAAAGCACAGGGCATTCCAGCTCACCTGTTCCAGCAACAGTTCAGGTGGCATTGCCCATCCTGTGGAGGCTCCTCTTTGAAAGGGAAGGAACAAAAGTGGAAGCCATCAGTGCCTGTTTCATAATTTGGCCAAGGCTTGTCATTCATGTTCTCTTTTGGGTATAGTGACTGGGGCAGGTGCCACTCTGGTTCCACCCTAGTCGTAGCTCCGAGGGTGCAATGCTAACCAATTTAGACTGGTATAACTCAACTGCTCCCCATTCCCACAGTGGTGTGGGGAGGCTGGTGCACCTCTGCAAACCCTAACAGGAGTAGTGGCGCTTATGAGCCACCTCCTTATGGTGCTTATGTGACACCTGCGGGCCAGCCATGACTTACATCAGCCTAACTGAGAGTTAAGATTGCAGGCTGAGTGTATCATCTGTAAAGGGGAGAACTGTTTGGCATTTTGTCTCGGGTCTTGAGTCGTGACCTTCACTAAACACCAGTTCCTTTGTAACTTCTGGAGATCCTCTGGGCACATCTATGGCATTTAAGTCCATGCAGGCAGTTTTCAAGTGATGCCCTTCGTGGTGCAGGTGTGTTGTTGCCTTATTTGTCCCGTCTTCCTTCCTTCACTTAACACAGGCTCCATTTCATGGTTTTTCACACGGAGGAATTCCATGATGTTCTGAGGATCTGGGACGGACCGGTGGAGAAGGGGATTCTCCTGAAGGAAGTCAGTGGTTCCAACTTGCCCGGGGACGTCCACAGCACTTTCAATTCTGTGGTTCTCCAGTTTAGCACCGACTTTTTCACCAGCAAACAAGGTTTTGCCATTCAGTTTTCAGGTAAGTCTAATAAGAACGTGGGGTTGGAGAACGGGTGTAGGGGGGGCCGTGCTCTTTCATTTTCTGTGCACTCTTACCATGTTGTTGTTGTTGTTGTTGTTCTTACTGATTCTTTATTAACAGTCAAAGACCAGCAAAAACAAATAAAAACCAAGAACATAAGGTACATAAAATCACTTTGCTTTTACAATAAGCCTAAGATTTAGTTCACTAGCGGCCGCCACGTCTCCTGAGGCTCAGCGCCTGCGTCCAGCTGGACGCAAGCACACTGAGTCTCTTGGTGCGTGTGTGTCCAGCTGGATGCACGCGCACTAAGCGTCCTAGTGCCAAGCTCGGCTTCAGGAGACTCAGCACACATGCGTCCAGCTGGACCCACACGCACTAAATCTCCTGGGGCTCAGCTTCAGGAGACGCACTGCGCATGCGCCAAGCCTGGCGCATGCGCAGTGCGGCGTGGTTAGGGCCCACCCCGCCCTGCCCCCTGGCCCCGGCCCCTGACCCTGGCCCCGCCCTTGAACTTCCGGCAAACCGGATCTTCGGGGAGGCTGGGCCCATCACTGAACAATAGGTTCTATGTCCCATTAGGAACTGGTTCTCAGAACCAGGCACTCATTAGCAAAGGGTTCTATAGAACCTGTGAGAACCCCCTGAAGCCCACCACTGCCTCCAGCTCTCCACATCTGACAAAGGCCTGGAGGATCAAATGTGTTTCTCACAACTGCTTAAAAGCTGAGGTTCTAATAAAATTCCAGGGTTCACAGCAGATTTTGCAGGGTGTCCTGGATATGTTTTGTGGGCTTCAGTGCCTTATGGCACATTTATGACAATGCACGCTGGCAGTCTGCTGGCATGCAGGGCTCAGGATTGGACCCTTACCTAGGGTTGCCATAATTCTCATCCACGTAATCTTCAGTGGCTCTCCTACAAGAATCAGGCGTGCTTTTGAGAACCTGATCCTCAGCAGCAGTGGGTAGCGGGGGTGGGGGGAAGTACAGTGGTACCTCAAATAAAGAGCAGAAATTGGTTCCAGAGGCCTGCTCTTTAAGTGAAATGCTCTTTAAGTGAAGCGGATTTTCCTGGAAGAATCTCAGATGATTGGTTCCAGAACCCAAAAAATATTCATATAAAAATATGAACTGGATGTAAAAATGGTGACAAAACACTGGAATTGAATTCAAAACATGCCTTCATTGTGCATGATCCTTTGAAGTCTACTTAGGCTGCAATCCTAAAGACACTTTCCTGGGAGTAAGCCCCATTTAACACATTGGGGCTTTCTTCTAAGTAGACATGCTTAGGAGGCTGCAAAGACACTTTCCTGGGAGGCTTACCTGGGCTGCTGCTGGAGGTTCGACGTGGTCGGTGGGAGCACTTGGGGGCAGTTAGGGGCAGCTGCCTCTGGCACCTCCAGGCAACTGCCCCCAAGTTGGAGGCAGTTAGAGGCAGCAGCCCTTTTAAAGAGCCTCTGCATGGAGCGCCAGGGTTGCATAGCACACGTGCGTATTGCGCACTTGCTTGTTAAGTGAAGTGGAACTTGTTATGTGAAGCAAGATTTCTTGAAAATTTATACTTGTGATGTGAAACACTTGTTATGTGAGGTGCTTGTTATGAGAGGTACCACTGTACATTGCCCATGGAACAACACCTTGAAGGTAATGTTGCCATATGTCCCCCAAAACAGGGGTTGTGTTCACATACTGGTAAGTGTGTCCCATGGAGGAGAATTATGGCAACCCTACTTAAAGGGCACCAGACTTTATCCTTGCTAGCAGATCCTGAGACAGATTGGAGCCTCTGTCAGGTCTTCTGAGGCCCAGGGAGGCTGTATGAGTCCTCCAAACACTGAACAAGAGTGATGCTGAACAAGAGTGGGTTTTCATGCCACAGAACAACAGATTTCCCAAAGTCTCTGGCTTCTTTTTTCATTCAAAGGTCAGGCTATCACCGCTGCCTCCCGAAAGCTGGAGGCTAAATTCCTCTCCGTCTCCGCACTGGAAGAGAAATTGGCCTGCGCTTCAGTTTGTTTTGAGAGCATATGTTTGACATCGACGTGCAAGAAAATGCCATGTAGGATTAGCAGATGCCCCAGCTTCTTAAAACAAGAAACTGCATGAGTGTGTCCCCAGCTGTTCTCTGCGGAGCTCCCTTGAATGTCCCAGCTGATGTGACAGATGTTGTTTTTTGAAGTCAGGGGTGGGGGTTCCAAAGTCAGGAGTGGGGCATACGTAAGCACGTGCATCCCAGACTGTGTGTGGACCCGTCTGGGTTTAATGTCAGAATCTGCCAAGCTCTCTCCAAGCCTGTTTCCAGTTACAGCTTGTAACAAGGGACAGTGACTCTTATCATAGAATCCTAGAGTTGGAAGGGACCCAGGAGGTCATCTAGTCCAAACTCCTGCCTACAGCAGGAAATCCTCCTAGAGCATCCCCGACAGGTGGTGGTGGAGCCTCTGCTTGAAGACCCCCAGTGAGGGAGAGTCCACCACCTCCCTCGGCAATCTCTTCCACTGCCGAACCGCCCTCACCCTCAGGAATATTTTCTGGGTATCCAACAGGAATCTCCTTCCTTTGTCCCCATTGGTTCTAGTTCTGCTTTCAGAGGTAGTGAAGAACAAATGAGCCCCTTCTTCCATATGACCGCCCTTCAGGTATCTGAAGAGGGCAATCATACTCCTCTCAGCCTTGGCATGTCTTGGCATGTGCAGAGTGCATTTTTGCCATTGCTGAGAAACAAATGATTGGTACAAGTTTCTACATCCAAGTGATAAGAGAAATATTCCAGCTGTGATCCTGTGCACACTTTCTGGTCATAGAAGGGTTGGAAACACAACTCCGACAACTCAGACTCAAGTCATAAAAATGTGTGTTTTTCACTGATGTGGCGATGATGCAGTGATTCTGATTCCGTGAGCAGTACAATAAATAAATAACTTGTACTATTTATTTATTTATTGTACTACTCACAGAATCAGAATCATCGCCACGTCAGTGAAAAACACACATTTTTATGACTTGCATTTTGACAATGACCCTTCATGTGAGTTTATGGGCAAAATCCAGAGTAACTATGGGGAGTCCTTGCTCCGGAGTAAGAACAACTTACTCTGTTGTTGGATTCCAATATGAATTTCCCATAGGTTTTCACTAGGTGGTGCAGTAACTATGGGTGCATGTAAAGTCTCTTACATACTCCCGTAGTTACTCTGGATTTGGGGGCATGTGTGGGATTTTCCACTTGTAATGTTATGTTGGTATGTATGTAATGAAACGTTCAGATTTTAGAGTGTTTCAGGTTTGGGGATTAGGGATTTTCCACCTTTTGTAATGTATAGAACCTGTTGCATTTTCCATTCATTCATCTCTTCTGCTTGCTTCCAGTGTCCACAGCCACCTCCTGCAATGACCCTGGAGTGCCGCAGAATGGGAGCCGTAGTGGTGACAGCAAGGAAGCTGGGGACTCCATTGTATTCCAGTGTGACCCTGGGTACTCTTTGCAAGGGGAAGCCAAAATCAACTGTGTGCAGATTGAAAACAGGTTTTTCTGGCAGCCGGACCCCCCTACCTGCATAGGTATGGATCCCACCTCATTCACTTGGACTGGTTTGTAGGGGATATCTACAGCTGGGCAGTGCAATCCTAACCCCTGTTTAGGCTTGCACAAGTCCCTGTACCCTGTACAAGTCCCTGTACCATAAAGCCACTGCATCACTCCAGGCTGGTGCATGGATGTGCGTTGGACTCCCTCTGCCAGTAAGGGAAAGGGAAAACAAGTGAGTTGTGAGTTGAAAGGGGAGACATTTGGGGGCAAGGGAGGGCAGGGGAGGCCATTCCCAGGGGCACATGGGCAAAGAGAGGGAGGTAGGACTCAAATCCAGACCTCTGTTCCTAGGTAGCCAGGAGCACAATCCGTCTACTCACATTTACTTGGATATGTGCCACCTCCAGAAGTGCCTTACATCCAAGTAGACCCATTGGGCTCATAGAATTTGGAACCCTATGAAACCCATACAAAGTTCTTTTCCTAACCTCAGAGAAAGGAAAAAGCTTCCTCTTCCCCATTATAGCACGGCGGCAGCCCCCATCCTTGCACTGGATACCAGTGCCAGCCTGCCAGTCCCATCATAAGTAGAGCCAGTACTGGGAGAGGCCAGGACCTCAGGAATGGTTTCACAGCTTGTTGGTGTCTTGGTAAGGATGGAAATGCGATAATGTATGGTCCCTTACTATGGTCCCTTAATATCTTTAATGTATGGACCCTTAATATCCATGGACTGGACAATCCACTGATGTAGGGGGACCGACTCTGACTTGGAGTTTCTGGGGCTTTCCTTTGCCAGTGAGGCCTCAACCTTCTGCTCTAAGGACATGGTGAAGGACAAAGTAAGGGTGTTGTAAGGTGTACCCCCTTAAAGGTTTTGTGCAGCTTTTCCTTCAGCTAGCCTAGTCCCTCAATTGAACAATAATTCTCCAGATCTCAAGGACGTCCGAGGTTCCAAAAAAGCATTATCTGGAAATGTCCTTGAGCTAAAGATGATCATTAGAGAAGCACACAGAAGGTCTGTGTGTGTGTGTGTGTGTGTGTGTGTGTGTGTGTGTGTGTGTGTGTGTTTGTATGGATGTAGAAAACTCATACATATACATGTGTACACAGACGCACATCCGTAGCATATAAAAATTGTCACGCCAGCCACACCGAAGCAATAAATGTTCAATTAGCAGGCTAATTAAATGTTGGCTGTCTATGTCATCCCCTTGTACTTCATTTGTATTTATAAAATATTATTCCAACCAAAGGAAATTAATTAATTTTCCTTCTTTCAAAAACTGATTTAAAAGTAAGTCTGGAAGCATTTTTACCTCTCCTTCCTCCCCCCCACACCCCCCATGCGTGGGCAGCTTCTGAATTTTATTGTTTTGTTTTTGAGTGGCAAATGTAACAACCTGGCCCATCTCCCTCAACATCCAGATAGGAAACCTTCTATGGGGAAAAGGTTCCCAGAGATGTAATTAAAAGGCTACCCTTATGAACTGTGGGGCCCAATGTAAAACATTTTTTTGGGGGGGCACCTCGCAGAATCTGCCCTACTCATCAGGATGAGTTACAGTGGCAAGGCATAAATTGGACCCAGAGCATGGAAATTCCATGCTGGATCATCAGCTGCGGAACAAGGTACCAGCTGTGGGTGGTACAGGGTCCAAACTGGTCAAATTGCTCGAAGGCCAGTTTGGGGAGGCACTTATAGGTGGTGGTGGGATTCAAATAAATTAGCAACAAGTTCTATGTCCTAATAACCTCAATTAAATCAATCAATTCAAAAACCTTTATTGGCATAAAATAACCTCAGTTAACAATAGGTTCTATGTCCCATTAGTAACCAGTTCTCAGAACTAGGTGCTCATTAAGGGTTCTATAGAACTTGTGAGAACCCCCTGAAGCCCACCATTGCTTATAGGGAAAGACTTGCAGGAAGGTAGGAAAGTGGGTTTTGCAAATTGCTCTCTTAAGTGTGATCTCCCCATATCTGATTGCACTTGTGGTTTTGTAGGTTGGCTGAAGAACCATTTATTATTATTTATATAGATACAGGAGCGAAATTTGTGTATGCAAAATCAAGAGAAAATCAGGTGCTTTCATGCCCACTGTTTTATCTACTCTGACTTAATTTAGGGTTGGTGGGCACAGTGGCATAGCTTATAAAAGAGTAGCCTGATGCCAAGTTCACATCATTTCCAGAAGCAACTTCAAAAAAGTGAAAAAAAAAACTTTTTAAAAACTTTTTTAAAACTTCAAAAAAACTTTTTAAAAAGTGAAAAATTGAGTAGTAGAATAAAAACACTATCCTAACCATGGGCAAAATCCAGAGTAAATAATAATAATAAACCTTTATTACGGTCAATAGACCAGCACAAAATCCAGAGTAACTACGGGGAGTCCTTGCTCTGGTGTAAGAACAACTTACCCTACAATCCAGAGTAACTACGGGAGCACGTAAGAGACATTACGTGCACCCGTAGTTACTGCACCACCTAGTGAAAACCTATGGGAAATTCATATTGCAATCCAGAGTAAATTGTTCTTACACCAGAGCAAGGACTCCCCGTAGTTACTCTGGATTGTGCCCATACTCTGGATTCCAGTATAAATTTCCCATTGGTTTTCACTAGGTGGTGCAGTAACTACGGGTGCACGTAATGTCTCTTATGTGCTCCCATCGTTACTCTGGATTTGGGGGCTTGTCTACTCAGAAGTAGGACCCAATATTTTCAATCAATATTACTCCCAGGAAAGTGTCTTTCTGATTGCACCCTTAGGCTTCTGCTACCTGGGATCAAATTTTGTAGTCCCTCCTCCACAAAGAAAACAAATTTGATTTATTAAGTAAACATAAATATAAATATGTATTTATATGTATTTGTTTATATAAATTATATAAAAATATATAAATATTTTTACTGGTTAAAATACTTTTGTTAAACTTTTGTTAAAATACTTTTGTTAAAATACTTTTGTTAAAATAACTTTTGTTAAAATACATGTAGCCCAGTATAGTTTGTTTAATTGTATTCAGCATTTAATTAATATAAACTGATGGTATAATTGATACATTTCAAGGTTTTCACAATGCAAATGTTTTCTGGTTAATTGCCCATAACTTTGGCTAGAACTTCGGATATTCCAGTGCAGTTTTTTTTCCATTGCATTCTACATTAAAATACCTTTCAAATGATATATAATATTCAAATTATTTCAAATTATGTTTAATAATTTCAAATTATTCTTATGTAACAAAGTTTTCACAATTTTGACAACTAATGTCAAGACTAGCTTGTTGCCATCTGAAGTGTGTTGCCCTGTGCAGTTGTTTCCTCTGTAACTTACAGCACAGTCCTAACCATGTTTACTCAAAAGTAAGTCCCATTGTATTCAGTGGGTCTTACTCCCAGGAAAGTGTCTTTAGGATTGCAGCCTTCGTTATGCCACTGGTGCTGCTATCCTAACCCTTGGAAAGGCCAGCATAAGTCCCGGCACAAGTCTTGTGCTGGCCTGCTGGTGTCACAAAAGTTCCAAGAAGGCACTTCTGCACCACTCCTGGATGGGGGCTTAGTGCATAGATATATACCGGCCTCCCCCCACCACCAAGGTAATGGGGAGACGGGTGAGTTATGCTGGCCAAAACCGGTTAGGATTGTTCACTGAGGTTGTAAACCCAACCCATTGAGGCCAGCACAACTCTTCCATTTCCTATTTGCCATGGTGGAATGGGGATGCTGGTGCATGTCTGTATACTGGTCTAACCCATCCAGGAGCGTCGTGGAAGTGGCTTAACCAGGTATTAGGATTGTGATGTGTGTGGGTAATGTATGGATTATGATGTGTGTGGGTAACGTGTGGGTCACTGGAAAGTGTTCCTGCAGATGTCCCTAAACCAAAGGCTTTGAAGGGGATGTCTGGGGATGCCTCTTCCTTCTCTGTTCTCTTTCTCATCCAGCTCCCTGTGGAGGAATCCTGACTGGCCCTTCAGGGGTGATCTTGTCACCCAACTATCCAGAGCCTTACCCCCCAGGAAAGGAGTGTGACTGGAAGCTAACAGTGTCTCCTGACTATGTCATTGCCCTCATGTTCCACACGTAAGTTTTCCAGTTCTTTTTCTACTTTGTCCTTATTCTAGAAAAGAACATTTGTGGTTAAGGAAGCCTGAGAGTCCTATATTGAGCTACGTGCATATGCACATATGTGTCCCATGCTGGACTATGCAGCCTAACATGGGGCTCAGGATCTGATGGAACTAATCTCTACCAGTAGAGGACCCACATACTGCCCTCTTCCTTCCTGAAATGAAAACTCTGCATAGGCCCAATCCAAAATGTTTTGAATAATAGATTATAATAATAAAAGGTGCACACAACTGACACTGCAAGTCTCACAAGAACAACTGACAACAATTGCAAAGCTGCTCTCATTGCAGCCCTTCAGCTTCAAGCTGAATAGCCCAACAGTCTCTGTAATCAGCCTCTTCTCATTTTCTTAGGGCACAATCCAGAGTAACTACAGGGAGTCCTTGCTCCAGTGTAAGAACAACTTACTCTGGATTCCAATATGAATTTCCCATAGGTTTTCACTGGGCGGTGCAGTAACTACGGATGCACGTAAAAGTCTTTTAAGGGCTCCCGTAGTAACTCTGGATTTGGGGGTTAGTAAAAGTCTGTCTGCTGTAAATCCGACCAGCACCGAAAACAAAAAGTAACTCAAAGGAGGGGAAAAATTTGTTCTTGCCTCCTTAAAGATCAAAGATGCGGGAGGACAGAAAAAGGAAATTGCAAATCCTTTTATCATAGAGCTATCAAAAACTGGCTGGGGGCATTTTCTTGAAACAAACTTTCAGTCAACGAGCTTCTGATTGGGAAAGACCCAAAAAAGATATTTCCCACTTCTTCTTTAGTGTTTGTTCCGTAGGATGGTGCAGTCCACTCTTCCGGATCTCTGTCTCCATTTCTCCCAGTTGTGGGCTTGGTCTGGGTGCAGGCGGGTAGTTCTCATGTCACTAAATGGTGTGTCAAGCTTTGCGCTGTTTTGAGGTGCTAACAATAGGGTGCAATCCAGAGTAACTACAGGGAGTTCTTGCTCCGGTGTAAGAACAATCTACTCTGGATTGAAATATGAATTTCCCTTAGGTTTTCGCTAGGTGGTGCAGTAACTATGGGTGCACATAATGTCTCTTACATGCTCCTGTAGTTACTCTGGATTGTAGGGATAGTGTGGAAATTAAGTACAGGTAAGCAATACAAGTGTTTTTAGCTTTTATTTTAACATGTCCTATATTTTTTGGGTGTCCTACATTTTTTAACATGTCAGGAATTTGGGGGGACCTTGTCTTCTTTTTCGGGTTGGGACATCTGGTCACCCTAGGTCAGTATATTTATGCATGTTTTCCTTTTAAACTATTTGTATTGATATGTTATTGCTTTCAAGGAGGGGTCTCCAAACTTTCAACTTCAGGGCTGCAGGACCTTTCACAATCATGCAGAGGAGGAAATTTTAGCAGGTGCAGCTTCTCATCTCACAGATCACAAGCTAAACTTTCTGAAATTCTCTCCTCTACGCAACTATTTAAGGTCCTGCAGGACTGAAGATGAAAGTTTGGAGACCCCTGCTTTAGTACAAACTGAAACATGTCTACTCCAAAGTAAGCCCCATTGCGTTCAATGGGTCTTACTCCCAGGAAAGTGTCATTAGGATTGCAGCAAGAATCTTGTTTTAAAATGTTTTATATTGTATCTAGCGAAAAGCATACCTGCATTGTGGGAGTAAAATTCCCCTGTACGCCATCCCCTCCACAGCGCATCAGTCTCCTACGCACATCAACCCCTCATGTGCAACATTCCCCATGCACATCAAGCCCCCCATGCGCATCATCCCCATGCGCCACAACCCCCGATGTGCATCATCCCCCATGCGCCACCCCCCATGCACAGCATCCTCCCCAGTGCAACTCCTCCCTCCCAACATCATCCCCCCCCCACTTCACCGGGCACCGAGCATCAAATCGGCTGGATGTTGGTCAGTCTTCCATGTTAAGTATAGAACAAAACATGTTGCACTGCTTTTCAGCTTCTTAAGGGTTAAATTTCTCCACATTGGTTCTTGGTGGATCTTCATGTATCAGAAAGAACCCCCTCCCCAAATTTCATGCTATTAGGTCTGGGGGTTGGGGCAGAGCATCCCTCAGTCACTGATTCTTCAATGCAAAGTATAGGGAGGAAAACACAACGCACCCCTTTTGTCCCCCTTGCGGTTGGAATTTCCGAAAACTGGTTCTTAGTGCACCCATCGGTCACGGAAGGAACACCCACCCCAAAAGTCATGCTTCTAGGCATGGCGGTTTTGGCTGGGCATTGATGAGTCAATGAATCAGTGAGTCTGTCGGTGACTTCATTTTTATATCTATAGATTCTCACTTTGTATGTATTTTATCCTTTTTTAAGGCACTCTGTCAATTTTTTTAATAGAAAGCCTGCTTGCAACTAATATATAAAATGTTATTTATTATTTATTACTGTTATCTCCCTATCTTCATCAGCTTCAATTTAGAGCCAGGATATGATTTCTTGCACATCTATGATGGGCCGAGTTCGTTAAGCCCCCTGATTGGGAGTTTCTATGATACCCAGTTACCGGAGAGGATCGAAAGTAGCAGCAACAACCTCTTCCTGGCTTTCCGAAGTGATGCCTCCGTCAGCAACATAGGATTTGTAATCCATTACACAGGTGGGTTTCAAATTTCACTAAATATCCATATTGCTATCATATCTGCAAGGCAATAATATATAATAATATTATATTAAATATAATATATTTTATTTCATCCTTCCTTTTGGCTGCAAAACCCTCGCCTCCAAATCCAGAGTAACTACGGGAGCGTGTAAAAGACTTTACATGCACCCATAGTTACTGCACCACCTAGTGAAAACCTATGAGAAATTCATATTGAAATCCAGAGTAAGTTGTTCTTACACTGGAGCAAGGACTCCCTGGAGTTACTCTGGATTTTGCCCAGAATGCAGAAGACCATATTCCAATATTTAATATTTAATGCAGAAGACCATATTCCAATATTCAGTTACCATAAAGGAAAAAGGAGGGAGGTAAGCAAGCATATCTAGGCATCTCCCACTGTTTGGATGGGTT